>VZRV01005930.1:61634-95153 GCA_013398115.1 Falcunculus frontatus | reverse complement strand
GGGGGGGGGGGGGGGGGGTCCTGCCCACTGCCCCACTCCCTTTCCAGAAGGGCTGCAGCTGGGCTGCAACAGCTACAACCCACTTCAGTCTTTCAAGTGACCCTCGGAATGAGATCCCCTGAAGCTGGTGGATGCATTTTGGGTTAGTGCTCGGTGTAGAGAGGCGGTGGGTTCATGTCCCTCCTGAAGGTTCCCGGGTGGGTTTGCTTTGGCTGGTGGGCTCGGCTCCGGAGGTTTTGGGTAGCTTTCCTCGGGGTGAGGAGCCGGGAGCCGCTTGCTCTGCGCAGTCCCACGCGGGCTGTGGGGAGCCGCGGCTCGCTCGGGGAATGCAGCAGCTCCAGATAAGGGCTCTGATTAAGGAGACACCTGCTGTGATAAAGAATGACAGTGCCGGGGTGACAACGGGTGTCTCTCCCTCGGCGTGTGTGTGCTGCCAGCTCTGCGGCGGGGGGGAGGTTCCGCAGGCTGTGCCGAGGAGGAGCAGGGGCTGCATCCCGCACCGGGACCTGTTACACAACCCCTGGGAAACACCGCCCCTGGCCCGGCTCTGGGTCAGCCCGGGGCGCCGGGGAAGCTGCGGAACGTTCTGCTTCCACACTGCTGTGATTTCCCAGCCTTCTACTTGCGAAAGGTATTGAAGTGTCTTCAGAATGAAAAGTCCAGGCCAGGGTATGCTGCGTGCTTTTAACTGTCCTGTGTCTGTTGGTCCCTTCCAACCCAAACCATTCGGGGGTTCTATTCTGTGATCACTTGCCCAGAGGAGAAGTGGAGGGTCTTCTTGCAATAGGCTTTTGGTCCCTTTTGAGATGTGTCAGGACCCCTGGGCTTCACTCACCCCTGAACGTTGCAGGAATCCCTCACTCACTGGTGAGTGGCTGTGCTTGAACACATCAGGGTTTTTTCACAGTCATGACAGGGAGAGGCAGGAGGAGGGATTGTGGCTGCTGAACAGGTGATAGGGTGTGATGATTTTCTCAGATATTGCCTGTTTCTTATCTCCTGACACCACAATGTAAAGACAAATCTCGTGCTGTTGGGCAGCAGAGGGAGGCTGAGCTGTTCCAGTGACAGGTCCTTGGGAATGGTGGTGTTTAATCATACAGTCCTGTGGAAATGCCAGGGTGGCAGGGAGGGCAGTGAGCAGGTTTGGGAGCAGGTCAGCCCCTTGTGCCATCCTGCCACCCTCCCTGGGGCTCTGTGTGTTTGCTGTTTGCCAAGTGGTTTGTATTGAAGGAGAATTGGGGTGCAGAGGAGTCCTGGAGTGGGCGCAGGGAGCAAGGGGGGACATGTGACCCCCCAGCCTTTCTGGGGGTTGCTGGACACCCATGGGGGTGTTGGCATTGATGTTACACCCTGTGGGACTTGGGCAGCAGTAAGCAGTGACAAAAGGTGGTGTTCGAGGGTGACATTTGTGTTCATGCCTCTCGAACAGTCACATTTCCAATTTCACTGGTGGTTTGGTAATTGTCCCCTAATTATACCTTTAATCTCAGTTCGTACCTGGAATCACAAGGGGATGGGAGAGCACCCCCAGAGAGATTACCAGCAAGCAATGACCCTTTTGAGGTGTGCCTGATTTAACATATTAAAATCAGCCTTGGCTTGTGCTGCTGGCGCTGTCATCAAGCAGCTCGTGTACTGCAGAACTTCCCTGGTCCCAGAGATGGCACCTCCATCCCCCTGGAGAGCCTGGGCTCTCTCCTAACATGGAATAGGAACCCTTCAGGCCAGGCCAGTGCTGCTCATCTGGGTGTTGAATACCGACTTCTTGCAGCAGTATGCGATACCTCAGCATCCCCGATTGCATCACACAACGTCCTCACAGGAGCACTGCAAGGGGCTGCATCGGGTGCCTCCAGCCCGAGCTGGCTCGGGGCTCCTGCCTGGCTGGGAAAGGTCACTGTCACTTGGCGAGGCAGACTGTGACCTCCCGGCGGCTGTCCCTGCCTCAGCTTGGCTATGTGTCCCCGCCAGCTGAGACAGTCATTCCTGCCGGGATGCTCAGCATCCTTGCCAAATCCTCCATTTGCCTGAGCAGCCTCGCTCAGCCCCGCAGCCTTATCGCGGCACAGCAGCTGTGCCACCCGGCCTCACCAGGCCGGCAGAGGGGACCCCTCCAGATGGGCACGGGCTGATCACCCTGCCCGTCCCGGCTGCTCCGGGGGCTGGCAGCCTCTTGCAGCCCCGAGGCTCCTTCTCCCCGAGCTGGGAGAATCTCTTGTCGCTCCTCAGCACACTCCAGCCAAAGATGAAAGTGTTCTCTGTACATCAGTCTTTGGCCTTCTCTCCAACGTGAGAAGCTGGAGAAGCATCAGAGCGATCGCGCCTTGCATAGGAAGCAGGAAAGCTGCAGCGGGGTGTGAGACCTCGCAGCTGGGGAGGTGCAGGACCCGGGGCTTCTGCTTCTGTCTCCCACCAGCGGAAGCGTGGCCCTGCGAGAGCAGCGAGGCTGGCGGAGGTGGTGTGCACGTTGTAAATAATTGCGTATAATAACATTAAATATACTCTGTATATTGCCCCAACCTGCCCCAATTCCCACTGCTGCCGCCTCCCTTCTCAGCCTGCAGCAGCTCCCGGGAGCTCAGCCCGTCCCCGCAGGGCCGATGCCGCCGGCCGAGCTCCGGTTCATCCCCACCGCCGGGGCCGTGCGGCTGCGCTGCCAGTCCCGGCTCAGCACGGCTGAGGTGCGAGACAGACGCGCCGACGCCTCCGCCCCTGAGCCCCGTCTGCCGGCACCGCGCTCGGCGGAGCCCTGAGGGACACCGCGGTGTGGGACTGCGGCGACGGAATGGCCCCTGTGCCCACTGCAGCGTGCAGGGCCGCGGCCGTGGTGGCATCGGGTCTGTGGGAGCTGGTGCCCATCGCGCAGCCAGCACCGGTGTGGTGTGAGTGGCACCGTCTGTGCCGCTCATACAGGGTCTCGGTGACGGCCCTGTGCCTTAAGCAGGGGCTGGTCAGGGCACACAAGCTCAGTCACTCTTTAGAAATTACTTGCAATGTCAATTTGGACAGATCTCCCCTCCGGGATGAAGAGAAGTCTTCCATAAAGCGGGAGAAGCAGAACGTCCCATCAGCACCCAGGAGTTGTTCCTCGGGCGGGGGCTCAGCCCCGCTGGCGGCGCGGGCCGGGCTGTGACAGCAGCGTCACCTCCCGCGCAGAGCCTGTTCCAGGGCTGTGAAATCCCGGCTCTGCGCGGCTCCAGCTGAGCACCCAAAGCGAGCAGATGCTTGTGATCTGCATCTCTCCAGTGCTCCACCACCCGTCTGTAAATTGGGGATAACAGAATCATGGAACGGTGGAATGGTTTGGGTTGGAAGGGACCTTCAAGACCATCCAGTGCTACCCCCTGCTATGGGCAGGGACACTTCAACTATCCCAACTTGCTCCAAGCTCCATCCAGTCTGGCCTTGGACACTTCCAGGGATGTGGCAGCCACAGCTTCTCTGGGCACCCTGTGCCAGGGCCTCCTCACTCTCACAGGGAAGAATTTCTTCCATATATTTAATCTAAGCCTCCTCTCTGTCAGTGTGAAACCATTCTCCCTTGTCCTGTCATTCCATGCCCTTGTCCACAGTCCCTCTCCAGCTCTCCTCAGAGCTGCTTTCCACCCATTCTCCTTCCAGCTCATAGCCCAAACTGCCGGTGCATCATCCAGAGAGCAGCTGGGTGCCCTCAGTGATAACCAGGTGGAGCTGCTGGGCTGCATGCAGCTGGGACAGAGCCATTAAAGGGCTGCTGCAGGCATAGCCCTCCCTGCACGGATGTGTGATGTGGTCTGAGAGCAACTCCACGGACCCTGGGCATGAGCCAGAGCTGAAAATAGGGGAGTAAAGCCACCAGAGCAGCCCCAGGTAAGTGCCATGGGGCTGGTGGAACTCCTGCTGTCCTCGAGATTGATGGCAGAGCAGCACCTGACTGCAGCAGCAGCAGGATGGGCTCTCTCTGTGATTTAATGCAAAAGAGGAAGATGGAAAGCGTTGGGTGAGTGGTGAAGCTCTCTGCTGCCACCCGCCTCAGGGGCTTTCACGTGTTTCTCCTCTTCCCCTCGGAGCTCTCGTGAGTTCCTGGAAGGGCAGAGCCATGGGGAACCGGGGTTGTTTGGCGTTTGGAATGGCAGGGCCGGATGGACCTGGGGTTGTTTCAAAGCCCAGATTTTTTCTAGCAAAATATTTTGTGCTTTGAGCCAGGTTTGGGAAGCTGGGGAAGGTGAGGCTGTTTAATGGCCAAGGTGGTGGTGTGAGTGGCTCGGGGACCACCAAGCAGTTTGCCCAGCTCTGACCCGGGTGGAGCAGCTTTGTAGCCAGGAGCGGGGTCCCCCTCCCTGGGCCAGAGGGTGCAGCGTGGGCAGGGACATCACATCCTTCGACAGAGGAGTCCCATGGGCTGCCTGAGGCAGGGGAGTGTTTCAGGGGCCTGGAGCAGCTGGCTGCCGTGTGTTGGGGGCTTTTGGTGCTGTAAAATCCCAAAGTGCTGTGTGATGGACGAGATGCACCACCCCTGTCCCTGCCCAGGCAGGGAGCCTGCTGCCGGTGCAGTCCTGTCAAGGGGTTCCCAAACACACAGGGCAGGGTGAGTGCTGACCCGTGGGAATGGCTCTGGGTTTCTGGGCAGCTCAAAAGGGCAGCTTTTATTTCTTGGAGGGGGAAGATGAGGTTGGTGTCGCTCACTCGTTCACCAGCAAAGTTCTCTCCTGATGCTCCGTCTGCAGGAGAGTCCCTTCTTGTTCTCCAAAAAAAGCTAAGAGTGAAACTATGGTGCTACTCCTGAATATCGCTTTCCCCATCTGGGGCGTTGGAGCTGCTCCCCGGGGCTGCTTCCCTCCCGCAGATGGTGAGGAGGCGGCGCTGCCTCCCGGCAGGCAGGAGCTAAATCCGTCCGTGCTGGATGCGCTCGGAACCTGCGGGGCCGGGCCGGACCCGCACCCCCGGCCAGGGGGAGCCTGGCACCAGCCAGGAGGGGAGGGGAGCAGGGAGCTGTGGCTCCAGGATGCCAGCACCTCTCTCCCACACCAGCAAACCAGCAGCACAATGTCCACTGCATTCCCTGGAATAAATAGGCTGTGATGGATCGAGGCCCTTTTAGCACATCAGCTGAAAACTTCAAATATTTATACCA
Organism: Falcunculus frontatus; assembly: GCA_013398115.1. Lineage (NCBI taxonomy): Eukaryota > Metazoa > Chordata > Aves > Passeriformes > Falcunculus > Falcunculus frontatus. Next base: position 90,037 of record VZRV01005930.1, on the reverse strand, counting down.
GGAAGATGTGACAGAAGTATAGATATATTTTTTAAAAAGGCAGGTGCTGGAGTGGCAGTCATGTATTTGAACTTCAAATACTTACCTTCAAATCCATGCTATAAAAGAGGAAGAACGTAATAAATTTAATATCACTTTTTCGGGGAAAACAACCTGCCGAGCCTCCTCCCAGGCTAAATGTGCTTTAAAGATTGACTGTGCAGCTGTAATAACTATTGATGAACTGTAAACATGAAAAGATCTCCCTGCTCCCGGCCTGTCAGGAGCATTAGGGTGGAAATGCTCTGTGCTCCGCTCTGGCATGACTCACCGAGGCTTCGGCAAATGTGTTTATTTGTAAAGATCCTTATTTCAGAAATAGTGACCTTTTTAATGCCTCGTGCAGCAAGCTCAGAAATTCGAAATTGCCTTTTGGCGACTGGCTCGTATTGCTGCAGCTCTGACAATGCTTTTCATGGCCATTTACATATTTTTAGCCTGGATATTCTGCACTGTGGGGCTCCTTTGGAGAATGATTTGCTTTTCGCAGCCCTGGAACTGCAGTGCTGGGCTGAGGTCAGGCTGTGCAGAGGGCACGGAGGGGCTCACTGCCCACAGGGCTCCTCCAGCGCTTCACGAGCCTCTGCCCCTGGGCCCTCTCTTTATGGGATGAATTTAGTTGCTTCCTCCTTCAAACACGGACCAGGATGTTGATTATAAATTTAAGTAGCTGCTTCACCTTGAAATAGGGAATATTAAGGGTGGGGAGGCCCTGGCACAGGTTGCCCAGAGAAGCTGTGGCTGCCCCTGGATCCCTGGAAGTGTCCAAGGCCATGTTGGACGGGGCTTGGAGCAACCTGGGCTAGTGGAAGGTGTCCCTGCCCGTGGCACTGGGTGGGGCTGGATGGGCTTTAAGATCCCTTCCAGCCCAGGCCATTCTGGGATTCTGTGACGATTCCATGAATAGGACCGTTTTTCCAGGCTGCTGTACATCACCACACCAGGATCTCCCTTTCGGCCCTAACGCTGGCCTTCACCTGCTGGGGTCTGTGCCGGTCACTGTCACTGCCCCAGTCTGCTGTTGGCTGCACCAAAGCAAGTGTGACCAGTGACCTTGTCGCTCTGTGTCCATGGCATGTCCCCTTGCTTTGAGTCCCTGCTTGTGCCATCAGGTCCCGGCCCAGGCACCTGGGGCAGTGGAGGGGATGCAGCAGCCCTGCTCCGGGCAGAGTGGGCAGAGCAGCCTCTCAGCCTCTCCACCCTTCCCAGAGCAGCATTCCATACGGCTGGTGATTGCTCAGCCGGCTCCTTCCGCTCTCCCTGGGCTCCGGGATGAGAATGTGCTGGATGCGAAATGCCATGGTTGTGATCAGTTATTTAACATTTCTGGGGCCTGTGACTAACGCTGCTGCGTTGTTTGGTGACGGGCGGTGGCACTGCTCCTTTCTGCTGCTGCTGCTCATCCCAATGTACTGGGGAAGGACGTTTTGATGCTTTTCCGCTGTTTGTTTGAGCCTTTATCAGTGCTCTACAATTCCAAGTTGCTGATTTATATTCAGAGTTATGAATATCTCCTTTCTTCTCTTTGTTGGGCCTGCTTTTATTTTTATAGCTGTTTGCTTATTAGCCAGGCAGTTTCTAAACCAATGCAAACTCCCGTCATGGTGAGAATTTTTGGGCAAAACACTCTTAAATCATTCTCTATACACAGTTGTGCTTTTATGCTTAAATCCATTCTCCTAAGTGATTTGGCTTATAATTGTTTTCTGCTCTGTGAATTGACCTCTCAAAGCTCCAGGAGTCTGTGCTGGTGCCTCGGACTTGCCTCTGTGTGCCCATAAGAAGCATAATCAAGCCATGATTCCTTGGACTTGAGCAGCAACTAGTTTTTAATTCTGTGATCCATTCCCCTTCAGCTGTCAACACGGAGTCGAAAATAGCACTCCCCTGTGCTGGATGCCACGCTTCACAGCTATGAAATTGTCATTTATAAGTTTTTAGAAATTCAGAGGACATTTTAATACCGGTGAAGTGAAACCTCCAGCTCCCCATCATAATGCAGCTTCTCTCCTCCTTAGTATAAATAGGTGCTTAAGCAGCCCGGGGATGATCCGGCCTCTGCCGAGCTCGGGGTGGGAGCAGACACCAGAGCACCCACACCCACAGATTCTCTTTGTCTGAATTACCGGCAGCTTGTTTAACCAGAGGATCCCAGGTTTTACACTCTTGACTCTTGGTTTTCCCCCTGGTCCCGCTTGGGCAGATTTTTTCCCCAACGTTCTGGACATGAAACACGTGGGTCCAACTCACTCCTACAAATGAGTGTGTCTGGATCTTTCTGTTAATTATCCAGCTGGCAGCTGGGACCATGGAATCGTGGAATGGTTTGGGTTGGAAGAGACCCTAAAGATCAGACATTCATACCAGGGTTGGGCTGGGAGCTTCTGCCAGCTCTAGCCAGTTCTTGGAGTGGTGGAAAGGGGAGGATGGGGATGAGCTCAAGCCCCCTTTGCCAAATGGGCACAGAGCTCCCACCCTGCAGGACAGACCCACCTTCCCCACATCCTGTTAAGAAAAAGCTGTGGGATCCAGGAATCTCCCAGAACTGAGCTGGCCACCTCTGTTACCATCAGCCAAAGAGGAGGCTGGAAGGCAAACCCTTCCCAGAAGCTCATCAGTTAACCCAAGTAAATCTAAAATGTTCGTTAAACAAGGAGAGCAGGATCCTGCTCCAGCTGCACGGAGGGAGGTCCTGGTGCCTCGGGCACTGGGACGCTCGGCTGGGGCCAGGCCTCCTGCTCTGCCCCATCTCTTACCATCAATGTCTCCAAGCAGGCAAACAAACCAAAGATCATTATTTTTTTATAATTGCCAGAATTGTATTAATTTAAACAGATAAACTCAATCAGTGAAGCTCATTAATTTCTAGCACATGGCTTATTTACGCCGATTCCGGCTGCTCCAGCACTCATTGCGCTCTTATAGGAATGTCAATTACCTTTTAAAATAAAAATCAATGTTTATTCACTGTTAAAGATAAAACATGAAATGATTTCCTAAGACATGCTGATGAGTACTCTTCTCCCCAGCATCATCCCAGGGCTCCCGGCATCGGCAGCTGCTGCCCATTGCCATGTGCCACGGGGGGGACAGCAGTGTGCTGGCTGCCATGAGGGAACAACAGAGAAGGGGCCACCCAGAACCCCTGCACTCACCTCAGCCCCTGCACCTTCCTACCCCATCCCAGTGTCTTCCCAGGAGCGTGGTATTTTCCTGCCATGAGCTCCAGCAATGTGGAAGGACAAGAGGGAGGAAGGTTGGAAGGATGCAGGGAGGAAGGAAGCTCAGGGGAGCGTGGGGGGAGCCCCTGGAAGCAGCTCCAGAGTGTTACCTGATTACTTTTCTAATGAGAAAAAATGAGAAAACCCTCAGAGCAAAGGGCTGGAAATTACCCATCAGCTGCAAACTTTTTTTCCTCCTCTATTATTCAGAATTGTTTTGCTTTTCTGAACTGCCTTGTGTAGGTTGCACCAACCCCACAGATTCCAGAATGGGAGATGGTGAGTCACTGTCAAAATGTAGATTTTTTTTTCCCTTTTTTTTTCCCTTTTAACACTGCTGAGGGAGTGAAGTCCCTGTGCCACGCGCCGATCACTGGCACCTCGCGGGCTGGCGCTGGCAGGAGCTCCCAGCCCACCCGTGGTGTGAGTGCCAAGCTGTGCTCGCCGTGTCCCCCGTGGGGATGCCCATCACGGGCATCTCCTGCTCCCCACACCCCGCCGAGCCGTGGGGGTGCCCAGGGGCTCGGTTCCCCCCCGCCGTGTGTGTTCAGGTGTGTGCTCGGGCTGGCCTCCGCTAGACCTGCACAGCGGAGCCACCTCTGCCACCTCCTCGCTCCTGCATTCCTTTCATCTGACTTGGGTTTTTTCCACTGGTGGGGGTTTTTTCTTATATATAAAAACAGGAAAAAATGTCCTTCAGAACAGGCGTATCTGTGTAGGTGCCTCTGCTCAGCCACAAGCCACCACCGCAGAGAGGGGGAGAGGGTGTGAAATGGAGATGGAGCCAGATTACACCGGTACCGCCGGGGGAAGCTGGTGTGGGGCTGCTGGGGCGATGGGGATGTGCTGCGGGAGAACTTAGTTCTGGGGAGGAGGAGGATTCCTCCCACTGCCAGGTGTTGAGGAGCCCAGCACCCATCCCGACACCAGAGCAGGGCTGGGGGCTCTCAGTTTTGCCTTCGTTCAGCCGCTCTCCAGTGGACTTGGAGCCAAGAGATGCATGTGACAGTAACGGTCTGCGGGGTCACAGAGCTGGTGGGATGGCAAGGACAGGTGACCTGGCTCCCCAGGGCTTCCCTGCCCTAGTGGAGAACACCCCTTGTCCTCAGCTCCAGCAGCAACTCCAGCGGAGTTGCTCCGAACTGTGGATCGAGGGCCTGTAGCCATCCCACCAGCCTTCTCTGATGCTCTTCTAAGCTGCTGTGTGTCTTTGAACCCGGGCTGTGTTGAAAATTTGGTGAAGCAGGAGGCAAACGGGGTGCTGGGGGGGTGGCTGGGACCCCCCAGCCTTCCCCGGGGCCACTGGAGCTGCTCAGTGCCACCCGCTGAGCCCTGTGCAGTGGCCACTGGGTGCTGGCCATGGCTAACACTGACCCAAAAGTCTGCAGCTCTGTAATCTCACACCAGGGACCTTGTGCAAAGAGCCTCAGGATCCCTTGCAGAGCCTGGAGCTGGGGAAGGGAAGGAATACGGATGAATTTCTTTCCATCTCTCCAAGCATCTGGGAGGTGGGTGGGAGGTAAAAAAAGATGAGCCCTGAAGTTTTAATTCCTCGGAGATATTTAGGTATCTTGCTCTTGTTACTCAGGGAGTGCAGAGTCTGAGCATCTCTGGGATTGTGCCGCAGGCTCCTTCCTACCCCAGCACTTCCAAACTCAGCTCCGATCTCTGGTTCTCCAAAATATTAATTTTCAGAGAACTTAGACCATAATGACCCTCTACTTCCTTCAGATGGATTCAGTGTAACACAGTGTCTTTAGGAAGGCCATTACTGGAAACCACAACTTGGGAGATAACTCACTTGGATTTATCAGGAGGAGCAGAGAGCTGAGGACTGGAATGTGACCTTGACTCCTGGCTGAGCCAGTACGAGGGGAGAAAGGAATTTTGTTCTCGTTTAAGAGCAGTCTCAGCTCATCCTCCTCAGCCTGAGTCTTCCTTTGCATTCACCAGTAACACCCAGTATGGTCCCTGGAAAACTGTTCCACCAGATGAAAAGTAATGAGATTTTAACACCCTAACTGGAGCTCTTTAGTCTTCTGGCTCGTCGGGCTGGGATCGATATTCTTGGCCGTATTTCCACCGCTGTAACCGTATTTCCCTCACAACCCCCTCCCCGTCCCCCCTGCCCTCCCTGGGGAAAAGGGCTCTGAGAGGAAAACAACCTGAGATCAAATCAATTAATTGCCTCTGCATGTGCCGATAAATGCGGTGCGGGAGCTCAGCGCGTACAGCGGAACACGAATGAGCAGAGCAGGGAAAGCACAAGCCCTGCCCTCCGCCCGGGGCTGGGGGGCTCCGGGGGCACTCACAGCATCCAGCGTGAGGCTGGGGAGGCTCGGAGCTGGCGGAGATGAGAGGGATCGAAGGATCACGCGGAGCGCGGGATGCAAACAGCCCTGCGGGCGGGGAGGGGAGGGGACGGGAGGGATGCCCGTACAAGCCTGCAGCTGCAGAGCGTGAAGTGCGAATTCATCGCTTCCAAATTAAACCCGGTGTCACCCAAAGGCAGGGCTCGCTGCAGGAGCCTGGGGCCACCGGGCAGGGGCACCCTGCAGGCACCACACGGCCCACGGTCCCATTGCTGATATATACAAAAAGCCCTGGAAGGCTTCCCAGCTGGAGGGGGATTCCCTGGATTAAGGTGAGACCATTACATGGAGAGTTTGACCTGCAGTCGGGTGAGGCTGGCGCAGAACGTGGATGGACGTGCTCCCCTCCTGGCCAGGGGTGTGCAGCAGCTGCGGAGGGTGAGCAGAGAGGTGGCACCTGCCTGATGGCACCAACTGGTGGCAGAGCTGGGGCTGCTCAGGCTGACCCCTCCTGCTGAAGGAGGGGACAGGCAGGACTGATTCCTCCCTACTGACCGGTGCTGGGGTGGGCGAGGGAGCTCAGGGCCGGCTGATCAGGGCTCCCAGCACAGCCCTGCTGCCCTGGCCCTGCGCAGAGCCAGCTGCTGCTGTGCTGGGCTCCGGCAGGGAAGTGTGGCGATAAGCCAAGTTGGCTAATTGGGATTCATACTTATAGGGAGAGGAAATTACTGAGATCCACCACCAAGACAGCCGAGCGGGGAGTGGGTACCGGCGGCAGCACCGCCTGCGCTGGCGCTCTCCCGGCCGCAGATGAATCAAACTGGGGGCTGTGACTCAGGCTCCCAGCACGGAGCACAGGCATGGCCATTGGCTGGGAAAGGGCTCAGGAGCAGGTTGGGATGTGCTGGAATCAGCAGCCTGGCACGCTCCTGGCCAGGACAAGAGCCTGACCGCCGGCAGCACCAGCAGCAGTGGCTGAGGGGAGGCAGCAGCCACCAGTCCGGCCTGTCCATAGAGCACGAGCCATGCTGGTGGCATGCCCAGGGCCGTGCCCAGCTCTGGAGGCACAGCTGAGTGCTGGGAAGGTGCACCCAGGTGAGGCATTAGCAGGGACTGTGAGTGCCCAGAGCAAGCGGCTGAGCCAGTTCCAGAGCTGGGGCACGTCCCCCTGAGACACCAGCCCAGTGTCCTTTACCCAGGCCCAGCTGTAAAGCTGGGAGAGGAACACATGGAGTTGCATCTGCTGTCACCGGGGGACGGGGACCTGGTGGCTGAGGATGTGACATGTGGCCCAGCTGCTTTGGGGGCTGTGTCCCCAGCCAGGACCCCGAGCAGCTGCCTCATCCATCCCTGGAGCCTTTTCCAGCTGCAGCTCCCAGGGGCAGGATTCCCTCCCTGGGGAGCATCTTGGAGGTCAGAGGGGACTTTTTGGGATTGCAGCTTTGTTGTGGTGTGTGTTTGGAGGCTGAAGTTGTGTGTCAGGTGGCTCAGCATTGCCATGACGACGAGCATCAGTTGGTGAAGAGAGGGAGTAAAGGAGACAAAATAAATGTCAGAGTGTGAATAGATGCTGTGGAGCCAGGGCTGCCCCCCTTCCCACCCCCTCCCCGGGGCAGCCAGGCGTGTTGCTCTGCCCATGCCTGCTCAGCCCGGGGCTCCATTGGTACAGACCCACTCTGGCAGTGCCTGATGGCTGCAGAGCAAAGGGACACGTGGGGGGCAGCTCTGGGGTGTGTGGGGCAGAGTCTGCTGGCTCTAGGTACTGGGAGAAGGTGGGTGAAAACCCAAAGCTGAGAGGAGGAGGAGGAGGCTGGGGGCTGTGCTGTGGAGCTCGTGTCCTCACTGTGCCCAGTGCATCCCCTTCTCCCACAGTTCCCAAAGCAACGGGAGCAGGCGATTCTCCCTTGGATGCTGTGTCTCCCTCTGGATGACAGCTTGCCTCCTCCAGAGCTTCATCTTCAGGCTTTAATTGATGCCTGTCATGCTGCTCCCCCAAGCACAGCCTGGGAGCTTGCCACCGTGCAGGACACCCTGAGGGTTGGCTTGTCCTGTCTGGAGCCCTGTTCCTTGGTGACATGTCCTTCTGGGTCCCATGGCAGAGGGGACGGAGCCAGTATGACCTGACCACATGCTCTAGAGCCAGGATGGTGAGGAGGCTGCCCTTCCTCTAGGGAGATGCTGCAGTTCCTCCCGCCTTTATCTGTCCCTTGCTGCTCCAGAGCAGTCCCGCACTTTGTCTCAGTGTCCCCATCTAGAACATGAAGGCCCCTGGGCTGCTGCACATCCTGGCCAACACAGGGTTCTGAGCATTTCCTGGCTTGTGTCTCCCCAGGAACCTTCCGAGGAGTGTGCAAGAAAATCGACCACTTCCCTGAGGATGCAGACTACGAGCAAGACACGGCTGAGTATCTCCTCCGTGAGTCTGCTCCCCCATGGCACACATCCCCTGGGCCCCCTCACATGCTGCAGGGCACCCCCTTCCTGTCCCCCATCTTCACCCAGCAGGAGGCTGAGGGGTCACGGCCCCCCAGGCTCCCAATGCAGCATCAGGGACCCTCTGGGTTACCCAAGCATGGCCGTGGCACGTCACAGTGCCACGTGTTAATGGCATGTTGGCCTGGCATTCGCTGTCCCCACAGCTGGTCCCAGCAGCTGCTGGACAGCCTGAGTCTGTTGGTGCCACCCCATGAGGGACTGGGCCCCCACAGGGCCATGGGGCAGCACCTCAGGGACACAGGTTCATGCCCTGTCCGTGCTGGTGTCCCTGTTCCCCGAGTCTCCAGCCAGGCTGGATTTGCCTGGAGAGCACAACGAGCATCTACCATGTGCTCTGCTGGTGGCAGCCAAGCACAGGGAGACAGAGGGAGATTGAACTGGCAGCTTTTCTGGGAAAAGTGGGGCCTCCTGTCTCAGGGCCTCCTGTCTCAGGGGCCAGCAGAGCTTCGGGGCAGAAGCATAGGCTTTCACATGGAATCCCAGAATGGTTTGGGTTGGAAGGGACCTTAAAGCCCAACCAGTGCCATCCCCTGCCGTTGGCAGGGACACCTTCCACTATCCCAACTTGCTCCAAGTCTGGTCCAACCTGGTCTTGGACACTTCCAGGGATGGGGCAGCCACAGTTTCTCTGGGCACCCCATGCCAGAGCCTTGCCACCCTCACAGGGAAGAATTCTGTATATCTCACCTTCTGTATATCTCACCTAAATTTCCCCTCTTTCAGGGGAAAGCATGGTCAGCCCCAAGGCTGGGTGAGGGCGATCCTGCCGACAAGGGGCACTGTCCCCTCAGTGCTAGGCACACACATGTGTGAGCATGTGCCAGTCACCAGTGACAGAGGCTGGACACAAATGACACCCCTGACGTGCAGAGCCACACGTGTGTGCCAGACTGCACGTTGAGGGCTCATCTCAACCCCTGCATTTCCAAACAACAACAAATGGCAGCATGGGGGCAGTGGCAGCCCTGGGTGCTCTCTGAGCTGCTGGGGCAGGAAGGAATCCCAGGAGAAGGGCCCTGTGCCCACTGCCTGGTGCTTAGCCCCAATCCCCTGGCTGACCCAGTTGTTGCTCTGGACTCTCAAATTTCTACATCTCTGCTCACCCAGCGGAGGGGAGAGCGAGTTTAATGAAGTGGCTTTGCAGTTTTAGTAGATTAGTGTTGAAGTTCTCCCACCCCCTCTCACATTAAAAGTAAAAAGTCTATTTTAAAGCCCCCAGAGTGGAATTTTAATGGAGCTTCTCTGTATTTCTCTGCTTTAATAACAGCCCTAATCGAGGGATGAGAGCCCAAACCAAGGCACAGGGTATTTTTGGTGCAGCAGGTAGTGATCTGCTGCATTCATTACTCTCTACTGTCATTTTGGAAGCTGATCCATGTCGAAAAGTCCCTTCTTTGTGTAGTGCCCAGTCAGTGACTGCTGTCGGTGCTGCCAGAGCTGATCCTGCGGGATGGAGCCCAGCACTGGGGTCACAGCATTGTCCAGGCTGGGTTCTGGGACCTTGACATTCTGTTCATTTTGAAAATGTTCTTCCCCTACATTAGAAAATTACTTTTTGTTGAAATTGAGGTATGTTAATTTGTACATTTTTACTTCCAAAGCAGCTGTGATAGTTTGGGCCCCATGAGAGAGGTTCCTGGCCATGTGTTTAGCAGTTCCTCACCAGCCTGATGAGATCTGTGGAATTTCTGCCATCCCAGGCTCCAGAGGCACTCCAGCCAAAACCTGAGGGTGGTGTGTTTGGTAACGGGAAGGTAAATTGCTGGTGCTGACTGTGTGACTAGGCTGGAAGACATAATTCCTTGACATAACCTAGGAGGGGGAAAAAAAAATTGGGGTTTAAGCTGTTTTTATGGCTGGAATCACAGGATCTGCAGGGCTGGTGGTGAGCTCCAGAGAAGCTGTGAAGGTGGGGAGGCCCTGGCACAGGTTGCCCCACCCCTGGAAGTGTCCAAGGCCAGGTTGGACAGGGCTTGGAGTAACCTGGCATAGCAGAAGGTGTCCCTGCAGGAGGTGAGACTGGTTGGGCTTTAAGGTCCTTTCCAACCCAAACCATTCCAGGATTCCATGACAAGCAGAGGATTCATGGTGGGAACTGGTGCTGGGTCTCCCCATCCATCCTGGCAGCACAAGGGGTGCCCTTGCGCAGATCCTTCCCAGGTGCTGATGTTGGTGCAGGGGGTGCTGAGGGCTGATCCTGCCCCTCTCCCTGTCCCGCAGGTGCAGTGAGAGCATCCAGCATCTTCCCCATCCTCAGCGTGGGGCTGCTGTTCTTCGGGGGCCTGTGCGTGGCTGCCAGCGAGTTCTACAAGAGCAAACACAATGTCATCCTCAGCGCCGGCATCTTCTTCGTCTCTGCAGGTAGGAAGGAGGTGGCTCCTCCAGCCTGGGGGGACACAGGGGAGCAGGAGGTGGGCTGTGGGTCCTCCCAGGCCATCAGCACAGAGAGATTCTGAGGTTTGAGAGCTGTTCCATCCCTGTGGCAAAATCCCCATTGCAGGGAAAAACCATCAGGGGTCTCTGGCCATGGTCACTGTGCCAAGGGCTTCAAGTGTCCCCCCTGCTCTGCCTCGAGCAGAGCCTGTGTGGGGGCCACAGCCCAGGAGGGGCTTCCAGAGTGCAGCCATCCCACTGGGGGTTACCAGGCCCTGGGACAGGGACTGGGGGCTCTGCCCTCCATCCTGGACAGTCAGTGGGCACTGTGCCAGCAGCAGCAGGACCAGGCAGAGGGGCTGCCACAACCCCACATGGAAATCACTCCCTGGAGAGGCCGTTCCTGCTGGATTACTCATTTCTCTGTGCTGTTCCCCAATGCTTCCCCTGATTATCGCGTGACAATGTCTTTGTCTCAAGGAACTGCTCTATTTTGTGTTTTTCTTCTCCCCACAAAAAGACAAATGACTCTCCCTCCTTGGCTGGCAGGAGCTGCTGATGCAGATGAGGAAACAGCAGAGAGAAAATAATTGTTTCATTAAGTAAATCTGGGAATGCACCAGCCTCTCCCCAGCCTGCGGCACAGCCCCACTGGCTGCCCCTGTCCCAAACAAAGCCTCAGGACTCCACCAGAAATGGAAAGAGACAGAGACATTCTAGCTTTCCTGTGCTCCTAGGGCCATGGCGAGCTGGGGTTCATACTGGGGGGATCCCCCTGTGTCCCTTGGGTTGGCTCTGGTGCAGCATGGCACCAGCCAGGTTCCTGCCTTCACTGCTCAGCAAAGCAAAGCACAACCAGCTCTTGAATTGTCCCTTTTATAGACAAAATAGTGGTTGTTCCTCCTTCCCTTCTGATATCTGGGAATATACAAGAATGCTGGGTGTGAGGGAATATATGGGTATCCTGGGACATCAGCAGAGGTCTGCCAGGAGATTTGGCCCAAGTGTGCTGGCAGAGGGGTTGGTGCCGTGTGGGGACACATCCCCCCACCCACTCCTGCCTTCCAGGTGAGCACCTGTCCCACTTGTCCCCCCCTGCAGGTCTCAGCAACATCATCGGGATCATAGTCTACATCTCAGCCAATGCGGGGGACCCGGGGCAGAGCGACTCCAAGAAGAGCTACTCTTATGGCTGGTCCTTCTACTTCGGAGCGCTGTCCTTCATCATCGCCGAGATGGTGGGGGTGATCGCCGTGCACATGTACATCGAGAAGCACCGCCAGATCCGTGCCAGGTCCCACTCAGAGCTGCTGAAGAAGTCGGCCTTCACCCGCCTCCCCCCCTACAGGTATCGCTTCCGTCGGCGGTCCAGCTCCCGCTCCACCGAGCCCCGCTCCCGGGACATGTCGCCCATCAGCAAAGGGTTCAGCACCATCCCCTCCACCGACATCTCCATGTTCACCCTCTCCAGGGATCCCTCCAAGGTTACCATGGGGACGCTGCTCAACTCGGAGCGGGACCACGGTTTTTTACAGGTCCATAACTCCATCCCCAAAGAGTTCAAGGAGTCTTTGCACAACAACCCGGCCAACAGACGAACCACGCCGGTCTGAGGCGGGCTGGACCGTGGGCAGGCTGCATGGCATCACCCTCGTGACGGTGTAACCTGTGAAACCCCGTTTTTAAGGACAAACCCAGAGGCTCCCCGTGCCCCCACCCATGGGGCTGGTTTTTCACTCCTGAAATGCCACTGGCCAGGCCAGGCTGCTGCGCCTGCAGTGGGAGCGGGACCCCCGGTGGGGAGGGGACAGGGCCACGCTGGGACCCTGGCCCTGGTGCCCTGTGGACTGAGCGGGCTCCAACCCCCCGGGACAGCGGCTTCCCGAGGTCTCCATCGTTCGTGTGATCATAACCGCAGTGTTCCCGTAGCTGTGTGTCCATGGAAATGCTGGCGATAGCCCTGTCTGTGAGAACCCTTAACCCGGTAGTTACATTTAAGTGGAATCGCCTGGAAGTCCGGAGCTGGAAGCACTGAGTTAGTGCCGGAGCGATGCTTGTGTTCCGAACCCCTTTCCCTGTCATGCTGGATGGAGTGCTCGGGCTGGGTTCCTCTATGGCGTTTCGTGCATGCATTAAATAGCTTGGAATTCAATTTTGTCATGTCGGGTTGGAAGAAACATCCTTTTGCAATTTTCCGTGGTCTCGAAAGGGCTTATTTCCTCCCTTCCTTCCTCCCTCCCTTCCTTCCTCCCTCCCTTCCTTCCTCCCTCCCTTCCTTCCTCCCTCCCTTTCTTCCTCCCTCCCTTCCTTCCTCCCTTCCTTCCTCCCTCCCTTCCTTCCTCCCTCCCTTCCTTCCTCCCTCCCTCCCTTCCTTCCTCCCTTCCTTCCTTCCTCCCTTCCTTCCTTCCATTCAGGCCATGAAAGGACTCAGGAGCAGAATTACTCCAGTGACTGGTAGCAAGTATCCAGCGTTTAATTCACCTCTAATGTTGCAAGAAAATGAATTACTTCCCTACAGTTGATACACACACAGTCAGAGATGACTGTCTGGGCACAGCCGAGGGGGCAACGCGCGACCGTGGTGCTGCGGGAGCGGCTGCGGCCGCATGCGGATGGGATGTGATTCCCTAATGGCTGGGAGATCCATGAGAAAAAAAATAAAATTGTCCAGTTTGGCAAGTTCCTTGGCTGAATAGGTCGCACTGACCCTGCTGCGGGCACCGGAGAACTGCGCACCGTGGCCGGCAGGGAGGAGGGAGGTCAGTCTGGGACCGCCAGGGAGTGTGTGAGCAGACAGAGGTTTGGCTTTAAACTCTCCCACTGGAGCAGAGCTTGTCTAAGCAGAGGCAGTTTTTAAGCAGTCGGTCTGTGATGATGTGTCACTTAATTGAAATCTTATTTAACCTTCTGACAGAAGTGACAGATTCCCACAGGGTCCCCGGGGCTGTTCTGGGGCCAGCGGGACTCTCGTTTACTCCGCTCTCGGCAGAAGGGGAACATCTGGTGTGCATTGTGTGAGTCTGAACAGCCTTGCTCTGGGTCTGCTGCCCAAAGTCAAAAAGTGGCTGCTCACGAGGCACGTCCTAATCCTTCCTGGGAATAATGGGCAGGCCACTGGGAAACCTGGCACAGGAGTTCTGCTGGAGTGAAATCCTCCCTGGAGCTCCACAAACAGCCTCAGCAAGGGCTGCCTGTCCCTCAGCACAGGGCTGCAGGCCCTTTCTTCACAGAATCACAGAATGCTTTGGGCTGGAAGGGATCTTGAAGCTCATCTCATTCCAACCTCCTGCCGTGGGTAGGGACACTTTCCACTATCCCAGACTGCTCCAAGCCCCAGCCAGCCTGGCCTTGGACACTTCCAGGGATTGGGCAGCCACAGCTTCTCTGGGCACCCTGTGCCAGGGCCTCCCCACCCTCACAGGGAGAATTTCAACTCCCTCACCCTTATTTGCTACTCTTGCAAAGGGAGTTGTTCGAGAAAGATGATTCAGATGCTAATTAGACCTCTTAATTGCCGTAGTTGCTGATTGCATGTGTTAAAAACAGTCAAAGAAGAGTTGCACCCCCATCTTAGGGCAGTATTTAAAAGCAAAGCAGGAAAGGGCTGGCAGTGCTAAACACGGAATAGAATGGAGTGGAATAGTTCAGCTGGAAGGGACCACCTACGATGACCATCTCGAACTTCCCGAACAATTGGGTTTGATCGGGGCTGACCAAAAGCTAAACCATGGCCTTAAGGGCACTGCCCAAATACCTTTTCAACCTTGTCAGGCGTGGGGCACCGACCCGTCTCCAGGCAGGGTCTGAGCACCCTCGGGGCCCTGGAACGCTGCGGACCCGCAGTGCCGGGGCCGTTTGTTTGTGTTTATGGAGGCAGAGCGGGCAGTGATTGAAGGTGTTTACTGCCACGTGTAATATCTTCCCTTTGTGCCGATGTCTTTCCCCTGGAAGAGAAAATCAATACCCAGGCTAAATCTGGAGGCTTCAATATTTCTCAGAGAAGTGCAAATCAATATGGATTTCTTAACAAGTTTAATTTCAATACCTGAAAGTGCACATTCTGCCTATTTCCTGACCTTTCCAATCCCCGGGGGAGGAGGATTAAAAAGATTTGTTCAAATTCAACAAATTGAATCAGCAAATGCCCCATTACCTTGTTTTCTTTCCACCAGACCTCGATAAACAGTATGATAGCCCATCGTCTACGCGTGGCTGCCAGCGCCGTTCCGACGCCAGCCACGCCGACCCGCCGGGCATGGCAGTGCCTGTAGTCACCTTCGTGGGCAGAACAGCCCAGGGTGGTGACAAAGGGGCCAGGTGTCACGTGCAGATGCACCCGCTCCCCCTTCTCCGAGTGCCAGCGGACCCACATCCCACCAGTGAGCCCGATCCTCCTCCCCTTGCTCCTGAGCCGGCTGATTTATGGTGCTGCAGTGCTCTATATTTATCCTACAATGGCTTTGTGCAGCGTTAGATCATCGTGGGAGCACTGTAAACACTGCAAAATGAGCGCGAGCGTGTGGGCTCGACTGGCCAGAGCAGAAGACTTTGAGTGATTCAGTCTTTGCCCTTGGAGTGATCCCACGGACAGGAGAGCGAGGACCATCCATCCCGAACGACACCGCGGGAAGCCTGTAGCGTCAGTGTCGGGTACAGCAGCGACTGTCACTCGGGGTCACTCACAGCTCCCTGCAGGTGGAACAGCCCTGGGCATGGCGGGGACGCAGGGCCGGGTGCTGGGTGCTGCCCTGAGGGGTGCGGGTCCAGCCCTGCACAGAGGGCTCTGGCTCGGGGAGCTGGAGATGGCTCCGAGTCACGGCTGGGGCGTTGCTTTGCCGGTCCCCGTGGGCTGCCGTTCCCGTTTGCCTCCCAAGGGAGGGGTTTAATTGCTGTGTTGGTGCTGTGATGACAAACCCGGCGGCGAAGCGCTGTCAGCCTGCGGGAGCTGGTGCTGGCAAGGAGCCCGCGGAGGGGAAATGGCAGCTGGGTCCTGGCTGCAGCACAGAGCTTTGCATTTCACCCTTTTTTCCCTAATTTCACATCTACATCAGGACAAACACACTGCCCTCTCCGTGGTTTGCTGCAAGGGAAGCTCCCTAGACCCTCTTCCTGCAGGCTGTTCCTTACTCAAAATCATCCTTTGTCCTTTCTGGCTTTGATTTTTTGGGGGGGGTTTACTGTTTGCCATAGCTCATGAGAGTCTGGGTAAGGCCATACCATTTCTATCATGTGTTGATTATTTGCTTGATGGACAGTAATGGTTTCTGTGGTGCCACTACTATATGTCATCTAAATCCAAACGCTGAGGTGCTGTAAAGGGCAGCCTTTCACTGGGGGCTAGAATAGCTTCTCCAGCATCGTTATCCTGCACATCCGTAAATCTCTGGCTGACCACAGCCACTAAACCCAGCTCTCAAAAGTTCCCCAGAAAATTTTCAACAAATAAGACTTTCACCTGCTCTTTACTAATAAACTCCTGCCCCTCTGCCATTAACCTCCCTCCAGTCACTAGAGCAGAAAATCCTCCTTCAGTACCTGAGCTGGTGTTGGAGAAGGTCAGCAGGAGCTGGGGTGTTTGGGGACAGGAGCTCTGTGCCTGTGGCTGCAGCTCTGGGACCACTCCAGAGCTGGGAGAACCCTGACAGGTGCCCTGGGAACACCATGGGAAACAGCGATGCAGGTAAATGCAATTAGGAATTAATTACCACAGGTTCTCATTGCCTGCTCCTGGTGTTCAGTATCCAAAGGGAACCTACAGGACAGATGGAGGGAGGCTATTTACAAGAGCATGTGACAGGACAAGGAGGAATGGCTTCAAACTGTCAGAGAGTAGGTTTAGATTAGATATCAGGAAAAAACTCTTCCCTGGGGTGGTAAGGCCCTGGCACAGGTAGCCCAGTGAAGCTGTGGCTGCCCCATCCCTGGAAGTGTCCAAGGCCAGGCTGGCTGGGGCTTGGAGCAGCCTGGGATAGTGGAAGGTGTCCCTGCCTATAGCAGGGAGTTGGATGAGATACTGCTCTCACTTTGCTGAATTAAAGTTTCAGCTTCTTTAATAACCTGCAGGTCCACTGGAAAATTGTGACAAGTGGCATCAAGAAGCAACTCGGTAAGTTTATTTTGATGAAATACAATAATTATCATGCTTAGCAGCTGTTGCTATTTAAAATAAGAAAAAACGGGGCTTGCATTGAAAATGTTTTGTAAACCATGTGCACCAACAATCTGTTCCAATGAAACCAGCCATTATGGAAACGGTATAATAGCAGGAGCTCATTATGGAAAGTTAAATTGCAAATCATATTTTGTTTCAAATGAGCTGGATGAATGCATAATTTGCCTCAAAGAAATAGTTTTGTAGTTCTGATCCTCCTGCCAAGAGCTGAAGCTCTTGGGCTGCAGCTGCCGGGGCGGCCTGATTGTCCATTTCAAACTGCAGGAAGTTTGGGTTTCAAAGGAAGATTTGAAGAGAGAAAAGGGGGAAACAAAGTGAAGGAATAGAAGGCGGAGCAGTGGGAGCTCTCAGTTGGTTTCCTATGTGAGATTCTGGTGGTGCAGGGTGGGTTTAAAACATACCAAGGGCCTGTGCGGGGCTGATCATGTGTCCCTGTGCCAGAGCCAGACCCCAGAGGCAGAGCCAGTTCCCCAGGAGCCACGGTGACAGCCGTGGTGGCAGCCCTGCCTGGGAAGGGCAGCACGTGCAGTGCCACTCAGGCTGGCAGGGTGGCAGCTTGACGCACGTGCCAGAGCATGGTCCCGGGGTCACCCCGAGCTCCCCCATGGCACAGCGCTGAGGGGGCCCCGTGCAGATGCTCCCTGAGCTCTGCCAGCTCCGGCTTCAGCCGGGGTGTCACCGAAGCCACCCAGCCACTTCACAGGTGACAAACCCCCAGCCCCACAGGACCTGCTGCAGGAGCACGGCTGCTGTGGCCGCAGCTCTGGTGGCTCAGCGCTTGCAGGGCTCTAACACGTGGTGCCTTGTGCCCAGAGACCTGACCTACAAGTGGTGGCACATGAGATGCCACATGAACAGCTAATGGCATTTCCTTGTCGCAGGACGGCTCCGGGGATGGGCAGCGGTAGCACAGGGGATGTGGAGCCTCCGCTAGTGGCTGTGCCACCATGATGTGGCTGCTGGGAAGCGATGGGCAGGTGGTCACAGCAGGACCTTCTGCCATGGGGGCCAAGCCCAGAAACTGCCAGGAGCTTCCCTCCGGGTGGGACATGCTCACCACGGATGACTCTGTCTCTTTTGGTAGGGGCACATGTCACAGCTGCTGTGCTCCAAGCACAAGGTCCTTGTGCCAGGGTCACCCCCAGCTGCGGTGGCTTTGCAGGACAAAGCTGCCCCTCTCCTGCATCCGAGGCTGTCCCAGTGGCTCACTCCAGGCACTCTCAGGGTGCTCCAGTGTCCCCCAGCCCCGCTGCCGCATCCAGCCCAGCCCAGAGGCAGTTTCATTAAATATTAAATCCAGCAGCTGCTGGCAGTGTTGGGGGGTGGGTAAAGACAGCAGAAGCAATTTGCAATTAAAATGTGTTTATCTTAGGAAAGAAGTCCCGGAAACTTGTAATTAAAATGTTTATACAAAGGGCAGGATTTCATAGCCTGAATCTTCAGAAATCTTAGTGAAACAGCAGTGGCACAGGTGAGGTTGGCACAGGAGAGATAGGAGCCAAGGCTCCAGGCAGTGCTGGGCACCTAGGATGGTGGTGGGATGGGGGGGAACCATGTCCAGCATGCCTGGAGCAGCCCCACGAGCTTCACAGAACAAAAGCCCTCGCCCAGGCACTGTGCCCAGCAGATGCAGGAGGGCAGCAGTAGACGCAGCTCTTTCCCTGGTGATCCCTGGCCACATCACTGCCAGGCACAACCAGGGTGGCTGGGATGGCTCCCGGCAAATACCTGTTGGGCTGCTGCGTTCCCCAGCACCACCCAGTCCTCTAGGGGTGTTTTTGTGCATTTCCAAGCTTGTTTTTCCTCCAGTTACAGCAGGTAGGAACTTCCCATACAGAGCAGGTAATATGAAAACATCTCCTGATTTGGCAGTTGTACAATCATAACCCCAAGCTCCCCCTTTGCTGGTCCTGCAGCAGCAAAGTCTGGGTTGAGAGTCTGAATTTAGATCCTCTTCATATTTATTTCATAGCGATAACGAGAAAAATAAACAGAAGTAGAGGAAAGGCATTGAGCTGGCTCTGGGTGAGTGGAGAAGCCATAAATCACTCTCAGAGTGTGTCCCAGAGGCTCTCACCTCAGGGCTCAAGTGCCTTTTAACCTCCCAGATCATGGAAACTCTGCCGCTGGTGCTGTTGGACTCCAAAAGAAGCCTTTGGTGCAGTTTTTCTCAGCTGAGATAGAGTGAGTGCCCTGCACTGCTGCCCCTCTCCCAGCCAGCCCCTTTAGCAGCCTCAGCTGCAGCCTCTCCTGGCTCTTCTCCCACTCCTCACTGCTGATCCAGGTGGCAGGGAACTCTGTAGTGCTGGAGCTGCCCCTGCCCTGGGTTAACTGAGACTGCCAGGATGCCAGGGCATAAAACCCAGAACAGAGAAAATTGTATTAAACAACTGTGAAAGAAATTATTTATTTCCACATTGTCTGTGTTTTGGGCTGAAGGAAAAAGCCCACAACTCCAGCAATTTGACTTTTCCTGCCAAGCCACAAAGTGGCAGGCGGTTTGTTAGCTTAGATCATCACTGCTCAGAATGTAATTTTCTTTAAAATTAATAAAAATGTAAACCCCACTGATCAGAGGTTGCCAAGGTCTCCACGCATTCAGCATCCCCCCTCCAGCACCCTGGGGGTGTTCAGTAATCCCTGGTGTGCCCAGCCTGGGGACAGCCTGAGGTGTTATAGGGTAAATGCTTCCTGCCTGGGTGTTGGAGATGTCACCAAGCAGACCTGTCCTGGTGTCCCTACCTTTCCACCTGCCTTCTCCTGCCCTCTCCAGAGAAGCAGCTGGGAAGCCAGAGCCTTTCCTTGCAACACAGCAAGGAGCACACGATTGGATCAGGAGCTGAAGGAGCAGATGCTGCCATGTTTTCGCAGGGTCTTCAGAGAAAGAATCAGAGAATCCCAAACTGGTTTGTGTTGGAGGGGACCTTAAAGACCATCTCATTCCACCTCCTGCCATGGGCAGGGACACCAGGACACCTTCCTCTACCCCAGATTCCTCCAAGCCCCGTCCAACCTGGCCTTGGACACTTCCAGGGATGGGGCAGCCACAGCTTCTGTGGGCAACCTGTGGCCAGTGAAGTGTTGGTCAAGAGCATGGGTGGGTGCCACAGGCATGGGGTGAGCTGACTGCTGGACCCTCCTGGTCTCAACAACGCTGTGACCCCATGATGGAGCCCACAGGCTGGGCTGAGGATGCCAGGTGAGGTTGTGGTCGTGGGATGGAAAGGTTGGGACGGAGAGGAGAGCTCAGCACAGCACCCATGAAGCTGCAAATCTACCACTGCTCTGCACCCACTCCAAGCTCATTAGTGAAGCCCATTAAATCTGGTGCTCTGAAGCACGGAGGGAAAGGAGCGTGAAATCTGCCTGCAGGGCTGGCCAGAGCTGCTGGACATGGGCAGTGGGACAGGCCTCAGAGGGGGCTCTGGTAGGAGCCACCAGGCTCTGCCAAAGCTTTGTTGAATATTCATCTGTAGGAAATGGTTATTCATGAGCACAATGAAGATTATCGTTCTGAATTCCGAACTACTCAGCCCAGCTCCCATTTGATGTGGTGAGGCTCTCGCAGTGCATTTGCATTAGAGAAAGCATTACTACTTTTGATGAGGAGAAGGATTGCAGGAGAAATCTGCATAAATTTATTGGTAAATGTCATTTAGCATGTGTCCAAGTGTAATTCATCACAGGGCTGTAGTGCAGCCTGGTGACTCACACAGGGCTGGGGTTTTTCAATAGACAGATAAATAACCCTTGGGACAAAATTACCTCATTGATATTAAATCACTGTAGTTGCAGGTGAGCAGAGCCTGCTCGGGACAAGCCCCTCAGGGAATGCCAGTCTCAGGGGGATGAGTGATGGGAAATGCCAGTCCTGGGGGATGCTTGCTGCTCTTCCTCTGCCTGCTGAGCCTCACCCAGTTCTGCTTGTGTGCCACCAGCCTGCCCAGCACCACAGCCCTCTTCATCTGCCTCCAGCCTCACTGCTCCCTCCTGGCACAGAAAACTGCTGAGGAGTTATCCCAGCTGCTGCTCCAGCTGTCAGGGACATCCCTGCACTCCTGGCTTCCCTCCCGGAGGCCCCAGCCACTGCCAGGGGCACTGAGGGACCTGCAGCAATCTCCTCAGGAAGGGTTTCCTTGCAAATCACCAGCTTGGTGCCCACAGGCCCCTTCAAGGCTCTGTTGGAGTTCATTCCACAGCTGCAGGGGTTGTTGTGTCCTTGATTAGCTCTCCCAAGGGATGTGTTTATCCGCAGCGGCACGTCCAGCTGCCTTGGCTTTGATCTCCTTGGATTTCCCTGTGTGATGTAAGGATGTCGTACATGTTGGCTCTGACAGGGTGAGGACTTTCTGACAGCCAGCACCTGCCACAGCATCTGTGACAAGCTCAGAGCTGGTCTGGCTAAACCAGAATGTCAGTCCCAGGGCTCGGCTGGAGCTGGATATCCTTGTCCATCCCCACAGACACCAGTGTGCACCCCACAGACATCAGTGCCCATTCCCACAGACACCAGTGCCCATCCCTACAGTCCCAGTGTTGTTTCAGTTGTGATTCCAGCCTGGCAGAGGTGAAGGTCACTACACAAACGTCACGGAATGTGATAAACTTGATGGCATTGGGTCTCCTACCCCATGCCCTTCTTGCCACCTTCCTCTCTCCAGAGGAGGAATATCCCAGGGGTACTGGGAGCGCAGCTCTAGGCAGGGATTAGGGAGCTGTCTCTCGAGAGCCAGTCATTGGCTTTTTTAACTGAATTTTCCACAAATGCGACAAGATACACCCAAACTCCCTGAGCTGGGGAGGACAGAGGGGGCATATCTTCATCACACCCTCGCCATGGTTCAGCATGCCCTTGACAGTGACCCTTCCTGAGGGAGCCAACCTTAGCACTGGCAGTTCCAGACTGCTCTTAATTCCAGCCCTGGCAAGGCTGGAGGCTGAATCCAAACCCCAGCACCCCCAGCCCAGGAACATCTCCCAGCTGTGGGATATCCATGTCTGCAGAGATTTCTGCTTTCACACGTCTCCAAGCAAGCAAACGCCTGCTCCATCCTGACTGCCTGATACGCCTTATCGTCATGTTAGCAATTAATATTAGCATGGTAGAAATTGCTAATTTGTGATATACAATAATTAGAATTCAATTTAATTGCTCTCAAACTCTGCATACAAATGTGGCTTCCACTCCTGGGTTAGGAAGAACAATAGAGGAGTAGAACATCATCCCTGATGACACAGGTGAGGCCAGCACAGCAGGGTGTCCCACCCTGTGGGTGAGTGGAAAAGCTGGGAAAAGCAGAGCAGCATTTCTGGGTGCTGAGCTCACTGCCAGGGTGGGTTCTATGGGAATGTAGGTGGGCTGCATCAGGGCAGGCAGCACCCAATGCTCACCTGACCCTCAGTGCAGGAGAGGATGGGGCCTTTCTTCTTGCTTCTGGGGCCTAGGTGAGGTTGGGAAGAGGGATGCTACTTCTGGAAGCAGAGGCTTCATGAATCACGGCAGGTACCAAAAGGAAGTAAAAAAGTGGGAATCAAAGGGGGTTTCCCAGGGGTTGATGCCCCTCAGACCCACGTTGGGCCCTGCCTTGCTGGGGTGCAGCACCTCACCGTGGGTGCAGCAGAAGGCGAGGGCACAGCCAGGAAAGAGCCTGGGCAAAGGGGAGCATGTCCCAAAGATGGGGAACACCAGAAAGGCTCGAGGTATGGGGTAGGTACCAGCCACACAAAAGCCCAGTGTGATGATGTGGCTCATGTGGGTCCTGGGTATCCACAGGGAAATACCAAAGCAATTCTCACAGAGAGGAGGTTTTCTCTTCACAGCACCAGTCAGACCAGTAACATCCTGGGGGCAGTGCTGGTATCTCTGCTCCCAGCAAGGCTGAGAAGCTGCAGAGTCCTGGCAGGAGCTGCAAGAGCTGCTTGAGGGCTGGAAATCTGCCATGGGGTGAAAGATTAAAGAGGTGAGTCCTGGGTGAGTCCCGGCGGTTAAAGATCACTCAGTTGTGGTCTCCAATTGCCATGTGGGAAGTTTCTGGTGATGGATGGCATAAACAGTCGTGTAACTGAGAGAGATTAAAGCTGGGGATAAAACACACATTTTAACAAAGAGAGAAATTAAACTAGGAACAATTTACTGACAGATGCAAAGAAGGTTTGAAAATGAAGGACACAAATAAGGCTGGATTTCAGCTCACCCTTGCTGAGGGAGGTGTACCAGGTACAGGGGGGTCCTGCTGGTCCTGCTTCGGGGATGCAGAGCTGTGCTGGGGAAGGAAGAAGATCCCCAGTGCCTTGGAGGAGAGGGGGAACAGACGGTGTTTAACCACGGTGTAAATGGTTCTGGGAAGGCAGGAGCCCCCAAGCTTGCTGAGCAGGGAAGGCTGAGAGCCCTGGCTCTGGTGAGGCTGGCTCCCAAGGTGACACGGGGCTGGCATGACAAGCCACCCCACAAGTGTGTCCTGGAGTGCTCCCACCACAACCTCAGCTCACGTGGATTTATTCCCTGTTTTGAAGAGCAAGCACAGAGGCAGCAGAACCTGCGTGGAGAGAGCTGGATGAGGCCGTTATCTCTAAGGGATTAACGGCTGCTGTGAGTCACAATGAAGATGACTCAAAGACAGACAGGATCCAGGGATAAAGTCAACCATGGTCCCATCACCAGCCAATTCCACAAACTCAGCACCGTCTCCTGAGCGATTAGTGCAGCCACGCAGGGAGCTGCAGAGGAGCAGTGCTCAGGTTTGGCTCTCCCTCTCCTGATCCTCGGCATCTGCATCCGGTGATAGCTGCCGTGTGCAGCCAGCTGGGCATGGCCAGGCTGGGAAGGGAGGGCTCCAGGGGACAAGGAGAAGGGGCCTTTGATCCTTCTAATTAATTCTGATTTAAAATGTATTGAGAAGTTAAGAATGAGGAGGGAAGCTGGGGCCACTTTGATTGTGTGTGAGTGGATGGATGGAGGCAAGAGGCTGCCCAGAGAGCAGAGATTACGGAAGCAAGAAAGGTCAGAGGCAAGGACCTTGGGCAGAAAGGGCTGAGAAGTGCTGATGGGGATGGACACACTGGTGCTCCCACAGGAGTTGGTGGCACTGGGACCAGCGCAGGAGATGCCAAGTGCCCGGTCAGTGGTGCCCAGTGTGTTTGCTCTCTGCAGAAGGCTCGGACACCACAGCACAGCCCTGGCTGCTCCATGCCCATGGGAGTCACCATCTCTGGGGCCACTTGAGCCAGGGCACTGGGACCAGCCACGTGCATGCGGCTGTGCTGGGCATGAACTGTTACTGATTTTGCTGGTAGACACCACTGTGTGTTAGCGGGGGGCCATTTCCTGCTCTTCTGGACAGAAACAACCACTCAAAACAGGCACCGAACTTTTTTTTAGCTGTAGGGTTGTTCAGCCTGGAGAAGAGAAGGCTCCAAGGAGACCTCAGAGCCCTTTTCTGTGCCTAAAGGGACTCCAAGAGAGCTGGGAAAGGACTTTTTACAGGACAAGGGGGAATGGCTTCAAACTGATAGATTAGGTATTAGGAAAAAATTCTTCCCTGTGAGGGTGGGGAGGCCCCGGCACAGGGTGCCCAGAGAAGCTGTGGCTGCTCCATCCCCGGAAATGTCCAAGGCCGGGTTGGACGGGGCCTGGAGCACCTTGGGACAGTGGAAGGTGTCCCTGCCCAGGGCAGGAGCCGCCGCTGCCGATCCCTATCCCGGTGCTCAAATGACCTCTAGTGGCAGGCGGGGACGGGGGCGGCGGGTTCGCTTTCCTTGAAAAAAAAAAAACTAAGCTAAAAGAAAAAGCAAATTGCGTCGGGTTACTTCTCTCCCGAGATAACAATGGCCAGTTAATTTCCTCTTTTCTTTCTCCGAGCAGTTTAATTAGTGACTCGAAATTCACCAAGAAAGAAGGTCACCCTGGTGCTCTCACACCGAGGGGGACCAGGTTGGGAAGTGATGCCCGGCAGTGTCGGTGACAGCGAGATAAAGAGCCGGATCTTCCCTGAGCCTCTGGATTCCCGGGAGGAAGGCGAGATGTCCCCATCAGCAGCGTAATCCCCCTCTGTGCCCACAATTTGGGCACAAGGAGCGGCAGGAGAAGGGATGCTGTGGGCTCTGCTCCCTGCCGCAGAGCCGGCGCTCGGGGCACAGGGCTCCGTGAGGCGGTGCCAGACCGGAGCTGGGCTCATCTCCTGGCATCCTTCTGGGGTAGGATCAAAGGAAAGCCCTCTGCAGAGGAGATCTTGCTTTAATTTGGGATCACGACCCAGGGAGGGCACTGGCCCCGAGAGGATGGGTTCACTGTGGGGTGCCTCAGCCGGGATCCTCAGGTGGGAGCAGCCCTGGTCCAGGACAGGCTCCTTGGGGGACACACTGCTGGAGTTCTCTGGATGGCTTTTAGGGCTTCCCGGATAATTGAGCTCTGATTATCACAGAAGAAGTTACTTTTACTCTGATAATAACTCTTACACTGCTCGTGCAGGGAGGAGTTTGTCCTGCTATACCTCTCCTGATTCATTCTGTGATGAGGAATGAGCTCTCATCTTCTTTCTGACTCATTGATTGGGTAAATCTTCTCCTTAGTACAGAGGGCAATAAATCCAGGCTGCAGTGGGGCTGTCCAGGGTTGGGACCCTCTGAAAACTGGGTCAGCACCTTCCAGCACCAGTCCACACGGGTGTGCAGGGTCAGTGGTGTGCTGGAGGATGTATACAAAGCCAAGGACAGAGCAGCTCCCAGGACTCTGGGTAATTACAGACTGGGTTTGCTCGTTTGCTTCCTTGTTTGTTTCTTACCTATGACCTAAAAGCAGGTTTCTGGACTTGTTTCAGTATTCCAGCACAACTCTTTAAGTTTCCCTCAATTCTGAGTCCCTTGAGCCTCAGGAAGCTGGCAAACATTCATGGATTGCGAACTGGTAGGAACTCTAGAAAACCACCAGTCACTCTTAATTAAAGCTTAGCTTTAGCCAGTGCCTGCCCACAGCAGCTGGGCCACCTCCAGAGCTGGAGTGATGACACCAGGCTGGGGCCTGGGGAGCAGTGTGGATGTTCCAGCTCAGCAGGTGCTGAGCTGGGCTCTCTCATTACCCAAGCCCTGAATGCTTGGAGCAAGGTGAGTTCCTCTCCTCCTGCAGAGCTCACAGCTGAAGTCACAAAATAAAAAAAAAAGTAGAGTCGTTGCTGCTGACAAAACAAACTGGAGAAGGAAATACAATTCCACACCCTGCCACCTTGTCAACCTGCACATCCAAGAGACCTGCCCATGCGGCTGGGAAGGCATCAGACCTGGTTTGTCCTGCTCGGCTTTGAAGGAGTTTTGTTTGTTTCTTTTTGTATTGTTCAGTTGTACAACAGGGACAATTTTGTGTCAGCCTCAGTCCAAGGCCTGAAAACGAATGTCACAGCCTTAGATTGCCAGAGGGCAGGGTTAGATGAGATTTTGGGAAGGAATTCCTCTCTGTGAGGGTGGGGAGGCCCTGGCACAGGTGCCAAGAGAAGCTGTGGCTGCCCCTGGATCCCTGCAAGTGTCCAAGGCGAGGTTGGACGGGGCTTGGAGATCCCTGGGATAGTGGAAGGTGTCCCTGCCCATGGCAGGGGCGGCACTGGATGGGCTTTAAGGTCTTTTCCCGACCAAACCATCCTGTTATTCTATGATTCTACAATTCAAGCTGAGAATTAAAGCAGCAAAGACCAAAGCTCAGCCGAACGTGCTCTGAGCAGCAGAACTGTGCTCAGATAAAACTGCTTCTAAATCAGTAAAGTACTAAATGAGATGAAGTTCCCACACAGCTCCCAGGAATCCATCACGGTAAAACACTGAAACTCCATTTTACAGAGAATAGTTTCCGTTTATTGCTCTTTTTTTAACTAACGTGTGAGCATGACCTAAAAAAGTGCCAACACATTTTAGGTTGTTTTGCAGAACTTAGAGAACAGTTTACTGCTGCATGTATTTGAAGTGAAAGAGTTCAAAGTTTCAGAAGTAATTTAAAGCTACAAAAATAGCCCTAGTGCCCACAGGTGTGCAGAGACCACCAAGCTCCAATGCTGCTCTACTGTTTAATGGTTTTCAGAGTAACCCAGCCCCTCCAGAAGCTACGGGGTATTTTCCTGCCTCATCAGGAAGTTCACGTTTTGTTTTTTAAAGTTATAAATGTGGGTGGCTGGAAACACTTGATGTGACACAAGCATTTTTGTTGCATGGAGGAAACAGCCTAAAACAGGCACATCAGGCCTTTCCTTCACGTCAGACAAGTTTGTCCAGGGCATGGCAGCATTCCCTAAATCAGGAGCTGGTGACACATTGTGGAGTCATGGAATGGTTTGGGTGGGAAGGGACCTTAAAGAACATCCACCCCCTGCCATGGGCAGGGACACCTTCCACTATCCCAGGTTGCTCCAAGCCCTGTCCAACCTGGCCTTGGACACTTGCAGGGATCCAGGGGCAGCCACAGCTTCTCTGGGCACCCTGTGCCAGGGCCTCCCCACTCTCACAGGGAAGGATTTCTCCCTAATATCCCATCTACCCCTGCCCTCTGGCAGTGGGAAGTCAGCACCCTCCTGCCCGAGGTTCCTGCTCCACACCCCTTGTCCAGCCGTGTCCAAAGCATCCCTTGTCCAGCCGTGGCCAAAGCTCCCCTTGTCCAGCCATGTCCAAAGCATCCCTTGTCCAGCCGTGGCCAAAGGAGCAGCTGTAGCTCCCACAGCCCAAGCTGAGATCATCACCAGATCAGGCCCTTTGGGCTGAAATGTTCCAGGGAGCAACCAGGCAGGTTCTGCTGGACACAGGAGCGGGATTACCCACAGGATTCAGAGATCACAAGCTTAGACTAAAATTTTAGATGAGAAGAGTTTATTCCAAGGCTTCACTCTTTTTATTTGAAAAATTAAGTTGTCTTTAGATTGATTTCTTTGAGACAGCGGTGTGGCAGCTGGTGGGCAAAAGGTTTTCCATGTAAAGATTTGAGAATTAAAAAATACATATTTGTAAAGTGAAAGACTGTTCTTAGTAAGTTTCAATAAATGAGTTGAACGCAACAGCAGTGCATAACTTGAAAGAGGCAGAGGTTTAACCATGACATTATTGCGATACGAAATCCAGAGGACGGTGACTATTCTAGTGTATAATGTCAATATTCACCTCAATCGTACCCTTTCATTGCCGGCGGGTTCATGAGGGGCGCACATGAGGGAAGCAGGCGCTCCGCTAGGGAGCGCTCGGGAGCAGGGGGCGGGGCCGCAGCGCCCACGTGACACCGTGTCACGCGCGGCGCCGGGTCACGTGCGGCGTGGTGGACGCGTCTTCATCTGCGCATGCTCCCGCGGCCCGTGCGGTGTCGGCCGGGAAACCCCTCGGCGCAGGGCTGAGGGCAGGGGCGGTCGCGGGAGCCGCCATCGGGGCCGCGCGGGGCCGAACCGAACCGAACCGATCGGGACCGAGCGGGACCGAGCCTGAAGCGAGCGGGGCGGCGCCGGGCTGAGCGGGCCTGAGCCCGAACCGAGAGGGGCCGGGCAGAGCCGAGCGGGGCCGAGTCCTAGTCGCGCCCGAACCGAGCGAGGCNCGCAGCCGCCCCCGACCCGGGCGAGGCCGACCCCGACCCGAGCGAGGCCGAGCCCTACCCCGAGCCGAGCCCGAACCGAGCAGGGCCCAGCCCGGGCCGAGCGGGGCCGAGAGCAGGAGCCGGGCGGGCGCGCCGCGCTCGCTGAGGGCCGCGGTCGTTGCGGGGCGGGGGCCGCGGGCTCGCCACGATGGAGACCTGAGGCCTCCCCAGCCCCGAGCCCTGAGGCCGCGGCCCGGCCATGG
>VZRV01005930.1:29075-61429 GCA_013398115.1 Falcunculus frontatus | reverse complement strand
GACTGTTGTGCGTCCCTGTGTTTGTAGGAAAATGTGGGGGGGGGGGAGGGGGGAGGATGTCTTACCTTAACAAACCTGCCATCTTTCTTTGAAATCTGATAGAAATGTGAAGGTGATAGGAATGTAGCACATGGCTAATTTGAATCGGGAGGAAAAAGTGTGTTTGATGACTGAACTTTGTCTTCAATTTCTTTTTGCCCCACTTCGTTGGAAGGTGCTTTGCAGCTTTTTTTACTTGCCTTTCATTGAAGGCAAGTGCCCATTGCAGTAATTGCTTTGAAGCAACAATTTGTATCGAGTGTACTGTGAGTTACAGTTTCTGCAGACCTTTAAAGCCTCTTGCACAGTCAGCGTTCTGTGTATCAAAATTATTCTGTGGAATTCCTGGTTAATATCAGTTTTCCAAACAAAAGACACAGTCATTTGGATACTGCTGAGCATCATTTCATCATGCTTGTCTAATTTATTTTTTTTCTTTCTGGCATTTAGCGTTTGCTATATCAGGGCAGTTCTGAAGTTTTATGGCAGAATGTTTACAGTGAATATATGTAGGAAACGTTCTTCGGGAAATCATAAATTCTTTTAAATCTAATAAATAGTGCTTGATTCTGAGGTGTGAGTATGGGCTTGTGTTACAGTGATGCTTCAGTTTGGTGATCTGCCGTCCTAATAAGTTTGAATGTGATTAAAGACTTCGGAATGTGGCTTTTCAGAAATAAAAAGAATTGTGTTTTTGTTCCTTCAACGTTAAAACTCTTTTTTTCCCCCCCCCCCCCCCCTCTGGTTTTGTGTCTCAGTAGTTCTTTTCTTTAAAATGTTCACTGGTGGGTTTTTTCTCTTCCAGTGATACGTCTTGAAGTTTAAACAGAATGCTCCGTTAACTTCAGCCCTGACCTTCAAAGGGGTTGGAGTTAAAGCATATGTTTATCCACAGATATTTAGATTATTTCCAGGAGAGTGTGAAGAGACTTCACAGCACAGCGTTAGGGGTCCTGGGGATGCTGTTGAGTTGCATGATACACATAGGTAGAGACACAGTTCAGAAGTCTCGATTTTTTTCTAACAGTTTTGAATGAAATTGTGGAAAGCTTTTGAACACTGAGTTTGATTTGCTTTGAGGGCTGTGCTGAGGAGGGTCCCTGCGCTGTGTCCGGAGTTGCTGGGGCACTTTGGGCTCCCAGAAGGAGCAACTGACGTCACCCGGGCTGGTCGGGGCTGTGGGAAACAGAGCCTTGGCTGGGAAGGAGCTGTGCTGGAGCCCCGCTGTGGGCACCAGAACAACAACGGCTTTGAAATAGGCCAAACACGTGGAGTTTGTCACAGCAGGTAAACAGAAAGCGAAGTTGTTAGGAGAAAAAAAATACCCGTAAATGTCTCCTCATAAAGTATTACTGCAGCATCCATCGTACTAGATTTGCCGGGGTGTTACTTTGTTTTCATATGTAACCAGAGTCCAGGGAAGGAAAAGTGTTGCCTTGCTAGAAGCTGTTAAATGTGGTGTTGCATCAAGGTGAAGTTAAAAGGATTTTCCCGGGTCCAGTGGGCAGGTTGTGTTGCACTTTAACCTCTGCAAAATGAGTATAAAATTATAAATATGTAACTGTGTAAAATACATAATTTTAAATTCTATATTAGTGACACAGATGCTTATTGAAGCTTTCCTAAGGGCGTTTTCCGTGTGAAAAGGCAAAAATCCCCCTGTGGTTTGCAGAGCATAGCTAGAGAATGCATTTCCAAAATTTATGTCTGTCAAATCTTTGGTTTATATGCACAAATGTGAATCTCAGTTTTTATTAGTCAGATGTAGATGCTTAAATTAACCTGCAGAAATTAAAGTAAAAACTAGATTGGGATATTCTGCCTAAGCGGGATATTAGGAATTCTTACATGGGGACATAAGTGTTGGGTTTTTATAACTTTGTCCGTTCAGGAGTCCTTAGTAAACGTTAAAATGATCTTGGAAAGAACAAAGCGAGGCATGAGTGGAGATGTGCTGCGTGTTCATATTGTTCCAAGATCCTGGAAGCTTTTACAGTTCAGGAGCTGTTACTTTTCCTAATGGAAAGCTAATAATAGGAGAACTGCTAATATAAGCTAAAAGTACACTGGATTTTAAATATCGGTGGAAAAAAGAGTGTGATGGACTGTGTAAGATTCTGGAAATGCAAAGTGAGTGGGTAGAACCTGTTTTATATAGGGGGTCCCTCTTCCATGCCTGCTATCAAGGCATGTTCTCTAAAGCCTGCGCTCAAGAATAATGCTTTTAAACTTGCCTCCGTTCCATTGGATCTGGAATTTTTTACCTGTCTTCTATAATAGGTGTTCCCAGAATATTGTGGAAGAGCTGCAAGCTCCAGAACTGAGGTTTCTCGAGTGCTCTTTCTTGCGCTGTGACATTCTGAAACAGAACACTTGAAAAATGTGCCATGCTTACAGGGCAAAATACAAAGAAAATAAACCCAAAACTGTACCTCTGAACTGGTGTGGGATGGATGAGTGGTTTCAAGGCAGAATAGTGCTCAGGCACTTCAGCCCCACGCTGACACCTCACCAGAGCCAAGAGGACCTTAAGGCGCAGGGCGGGTGGTGTAATCCGATCAATGATTGGAAGTCGAGTGGATTTTATTGACTCATCCCGTCAGAGCAGTGCAGGGGCTCTTGTGGGGCACAGTGCTGTTGTGGTAAGAGTGCAAATGGAGATTCCCTGGGCTGTTTGGCCTCCTGAGCCAGCTTGTTCTAGAAGTGATGATCTGCCTGTTGTAGATGAGATCAGGGATGCCTGTTCTGGGGGAAGCAGAAAATCCTACAGGAGTGGCCCAGTCTGTTACTCGGGAAGTTTCAAGGGTGCTTTTGTAGCCAGCTACAGCGATGGCTTGTCACAAAGTGAGCAAGTGCTCTTGATGAGAACAGTGTTAAATCCTAGGGAGAGTTAACAGTTCTAGGGAGAAAATGTGTTCTAGGGAATTCCCTGTGTTCTGGTGGGGACAGCCTGGCGTGTTTGCTGGCATTCCAGCTCTTAGCTGCACATCCTTCCCCCAGCAGCCTAACAGCTGTTTAGCAAGGCTTTTCCCTGCCCTGGCACACCTGGACTTGCCTTCCAAGGACTCCTGGTGAGTTCTGTACTTCACCTGGGTGAAAAACCTCTCAGAGTGCTCAGAGCTGCTTGGGCAGTGCTGTCAGACAAAAGGGTGCATGAAAGCAGGCCAGCAAATAATGTTGGAACTTTTGTCAGTAACTTCATACATAAACACGAATTATTAAAACTAACAGAAATTCTTAGATAAATTTAAAAGTGGGATTTTTAAATTGCTCATTCAGTGTGAAGCAGCAAATCTGAGCTCTTTGCACTTAGCTGTAAGAAGGTTGTGGACACTAATGCAGTAATTGATGTCTGATTTCTAAGTCAGTGTGAGGCAGCAGTCAGGGTAGCCGATGTTAACTAATTTGCCTCCATTCATGCCTTGAAATACTTCTTCCTGTGGACTCTTTCAAGCTACTGTTTTCTTGTAGAATAAATAGCAGGTTTTAGACAGTTGTCTCTTCTGCTCTTGCCTTTAATATCCAGATCTTTCTTTGTTTTTGCAGGTATTTTGGGTTAGTTGGGTACTTTTAATCACAGCTCAGATTGACAAAATCTGGGATCCACTTCCCAACCATCACTGGCGATAAAACAAGTTTGTGCTATATGGGAGTGGGAATGAACAGTGTTGCTGCCTTCAGCTTTGAGCGTTTCTGTTGAAGCTCTGCTTGGACAAGTGTGAGCAGTAGCTGTGTGGAGTTGGCCTCACTGCTCACCTAGAGGTGTGGAGTCATGGTGAGACAGTGATAGGGCTGTGCAGGTCCTGGGAGTTGTGAGTCTCTGCCAGGGGATGTTGCTGCCCCTGGGGAGCAGGTTCCTGTTGGGAGATGCCAGTTTAATCTGAAAGCCTTTTTGTGAAGCCACTGTTGCTTATCCTGTATCTCTGAAATCACAGTCCAGTGATTTGTGATCTGGACAGAAAGAAAGAACACTTTTTTTGGACTCTGTTCCACAAATAGAAACAGCTGCTTTGGGCTTCTAGAGCTGCAGCTGGTACCATCTTCCAGATGTTTGTCTTGGCCTCAGCACTGCTTGAGCTCCTTCTCCATCAGAAAGTCCCAGTGCAGCCTCTCTTGACAGGTGGCTGTGTGAGGAGCAGAGCTCTAGGGCTTGTGTCAGGATGTGACTTCTGTAAGAGCTGCTGTTTCTGTCGTTGCTAGTCCTTTCAACCCACAGTTTTTGACTACTCTGCAGTCCGGAGGAATCTCACTGTTTGGTTCCCTGGGGGGAAGATCAGGAATTAGTTTCAGCCAAATGATTTCTCAGTTTTCTGAAGAAATGTTCTGTTACATGGAAATAGAAGTAAAATTTTAATTTCATGGTTGAAGTGATGTCTTCTGCTAGGTATGTTTTGGTCTAAGGGAGGTTCCTACCTGTAGGAGTAATATACTGAAAAATGGAGCATAAATTGTGAGATGCTTGTATTTTGTGTGTGATCACTGAGCAAACTCATCCTGACAGAGCTTGACTAGATAAATAACTCTGGGTTTCAGACCAGGTTCTGATTCAGTCTGCAGAGGTGAGGGATTGGAATAACTAACCCTGCAGGCATATCACAGGGAAGGACTGATCATGGTGCTTTACAATATTTAGTCATATCCAGCCTGTGCAAGCTCCATATAAAAACCATTCTTATGGAGAGATCTTTGCATTTTAAGCTTACTCTAAGTGTGTCTGGGAGTTGGGTTTTTGTTTGGGCCTTGTGTAAAAGGTCGGGAGGCTTTTCTTCTCTTCAGACAACCAGCACAGTACAGACCAAGGCAGAGCAGGGATAGCTCCAGGCACATGCTTGTTTTCCAAAGGCTTTTCAAGGCTGCTTTCAGAAGTCATTTTGTGTGAGTTTTTCTTCTCTACAGAAAGTGAATGGAAAGAACTTGTATCCCCTTTGGTTAATTCAGACTGGATGGTGAGCTTAAGGGGGAGGTACCACTTTAGTTTAAGCCACTTCTGTCCTACTTGTGAAAGCAAGCTCAGAACCCCCCCAAGTTTCTGTGCTCCAAACTCCAGTGCTGCCAGTTTCAGTTGCATTTCTCTGTCAGGCCCTGAGCAGCTGCCCAGCCTGGTTGGGGATGGTGCAGCTCCGAGCAACAGAGCTTGTGGCTCTGCTGTTCTGCCGGGCCTGAGCAGGGCAGCAGAGGGGAATCAGGGGTACTTAACACGCTGAAAGCACTGGTGCAGAGTTTCCCTGCTTTAGCTGGTGCCTAGTTTGTTCGGGACAAGCAGTCACAGACTTTAGAATCTGTTCTATGCAGGTGAGGCTTGGCTGTCATTTGTTTTTCTCCAGAAATCTGTTGGTTTTGCTTCAGACGGAAGCAAAACCAGCTTGAAACAGATCAGGGAGAACTTTATGCATTATCAGACTCTGCATTAGTGTCATTTGAAACCATTTTGCCCTTGGCATTCAAACTGACTTAAAAAACAAAACTATTTTGCTGCTTGTGTTTGATTATCAAATCTGAAGATTCCTTGACAGGTGCTGTTGGTATGTGGAGAGGATGAAAGCCTGATGTTACGTACAAAATTTTGTTTTTAGATCTGTAAAGGGATTCTCAAAAGTGCTCTGTAATTACGTATTAAATACATTCTTACAAATTGACTAATACTTTTTCTGTATTGATGTTGTTTCCAGAATACACTGATGATAGTGCCCTGATTCCCAAGAACTCATCGGTGATTGTGAGGAGAATCCCCATTGGAGGAGTTAAAGCTACCAGCAAAACATACGTTATGTAAGTACTCAAAACAGTCTCTTCTTTGGGACGGGGTCAGTGTGGCCACTTTGTTACTGACAGCAGTTGCAGAGGCACTCGGGTTGTAACTTGCCTGTTAAAGCTGCTGCTGGTGTTTGTTGTCATGGGGTAGATTTCGATGTGTCTGTCCCAAAGGAGACTTAGATTTGGTGTTCAGACACCAACAATGGTAACTTCTGAGGTGATTCTATTGAGTTTGTTTTGGGGTTTATTTTTCTAAGATTTAGGTGCAGATCATGTTTCCTCTACATGGGGAGATTCCTTATTATATATGTCTGCCTTTGTTTAACAAAGACAGGTACACATTGTAGTGTAAACTTAGCATTTGTTCCCATCTCAGAAGAGTTTGATTCTGGGTGTTTGACTGTTGTCTGCATTTGGGGGAGGTGGGGCAGGATATGACAAGTATTTTTCTGCCTCAGATCTTGGGGAGTTGTATGGTAGTTGTAGAGGAAAGACCAAGGGTTGGTTGCCAGCTGGTGAACCATGCAAACAAGAAGTTTCATTTCTAAGTGATTCCTGTGCATTTCCTAAAGACAGTATCTGAGGCAAGAGAAAAAGGACCATACCCTAAAGGGTACTGGCTTTTGTGCGAGTACCATGAAGGAATAGTTAATCCCATCCAAACTCAGATCTCAGAAGCAGTTTAGCACATTACCAAATGTACAGGGTACCTCTCTGAGTCTATCTGTACCGGAGATGGGATCTGTGCTCCAGGTTTTAATTCTGTATTTCTAAAGTTTACACCTGATTCTCTGTCCTCAGTATTGATTAAAATCACAGATACTCACATGCAATCCTGACTACAGGATTATTGCTGCATTGATGTTTTCATACAGTCCAGATCTATAATAGCTACATCAGCTCTGTTGGAAAGGGCATGTTTTCCAGCCTCCTTAAAGCCATGCCTCTTCACCACCAGCAGGAGATAATATTAGCTTGTGGTTTTGCCATGTCTTTCTAATGTTGGTTCTCAATAAAGTACCCTGAGGAGTTACAGTGTGTCTTGAACAAACAATACAGCAACATCCTGGTACCCATGAACCATTTGCAAGCAAAAAACCCCAAATGGATGTGGCTCTGCATGTAACCTTGGGGTATGTTACTTCAGGAGTTGGTGCAGTGCACCAGGCTCTCCCTCGGGATTCTGCACCCACAGCATTGTGCCTGTAAACACAGCCTTGCTTTGGGGGTTCATTTCAGTGTGTGCTGTGTGGTGTCCTGTCAGTGCACCTCGCCTGGTATTGTAAAGCCCTCCAAAGAATCAAAGCTGGCATCAAAGATTCTGTCAGTGTTATGGAGGGATCAGGAAAGAACAGCACTGCTGTGGTAGAGTTGAAAATTAACCAGGCAGATGAGCTTTCTGTTCCTCAGCTGGAAACACTGCAGAAACCACTGATAGGGTGGTTAATGTTTGGGGATGGGGAATGTCTGCTGGAATGGTGGAGAGGCCTTCAGAAAGGCATTACTCACCTTGCAGTAAATGGCTGAAGCAACTAGTGTGTGGTAATCCAAAATATTTCCATATACTTCCTCACCTTCTGGAGGTGTAATTGGGAGCCTGGGGGGGTTTAGCAGTGGCAGGAAGCTGAGCCTCTCCATTGGCATGTGAATTCCCCAGCAGCCTTTGCATTGCTTCTGCTCATGGGACTCTTTGGATGATGCGTGGATTGTTTGTTAACTTTCTCAGTGGCTGCATGTGTGGTTCATGATGAGAAGCATGCAGGTCCAGACCAATGAGTATGTGGAATCTCAGCAAGTTTTCAAATGTAATACATATTTCCTAAAATATTGTAACATATTCAAGATTATCTTATAGCAAATTCTGGCAATTAAGACCTTTTTTTTTGTCACAGGACTCCTAAATCGCACAAAATCCTAGAAACTACTTTCAGGTGACATTTCTACTACTATTTTTAGTCAATGTAGCATATGTAACATGTTTAATATTTTGGCACTTTGATGGCTAAATATAGTAGATCTCTGAACACAGTGCTTGGGCTTCCACAAAGAAACACTGTTCTAGAGACTGTGCTGCTGACACTGTTATGTTTCCCCTTTGTCACGTGACGGTGCTTTTCACTTGAGCAAACTTGCACTTGTAAGATTATCACTGTTCTTTCATGGAAACTGAAGCCCTGTACCTGGTACCTGTGTGTGATACCAGGGATATACATGTTGGCCAAAGCTGCCCCATGCTTCGGTGATTGATTATTTAAGAACACAGAACTCTAGTACAGACTTCGTGGGTTTGATACCTAGAGATCAGAGACAAAATATCTGAGGACTTCCTCTTGCACTGTTGTGTTCTAGATCTGTAAGTCTTGAGTAATTTGTGACAATGTACAGATGTGATTTTGGGGGGTTTTTTAGTTGCACTGAGTGTACCAAGAGGGAACAGTTTATGTTACAAATAAATGTCCACATTCACTAGAGTATTGGAGCATAATGTTGTGATGTTCAGGTTCTGGAATCTCTGTGTCGGGTACAAGTGGTTTGTTTTAAATTCTGATCACCTTTATTTCTTCTTCTAGAAGTCGAAGTGAGCCAGTGAGTGGAACATCAAAAGCAGTATGTAAAAACACAATCTCACACTTTTTTTCCTACACACTGCACTTAATTCTAAACAATGCAGCCTTTTTTTAATTTGCCAAACGTTAACTTAATATATTTTCCATTAAAACCTAGTGTATGTTGTAAGTACATTGTATTTGATTCAACATAGTAAAAACTGGGTAATGCCATCATTTGCAGAGTTCTAATGTGAATATTGGTATTTGTGCCTAGTAATGCATTGTATTTCATATTGAATATGCCAGAATCTCTCCTGTATGACTCTGTGTTGTACAGATAATGTATGGTCGTTTCCAGATCCTGTAGGCTCGAGGTTTGCACACTGAACATGGTGCCATGTTCTACATCTGTCTGTCTATAGCTAGTGATATGTATGTTTGTATAGGTTGTTGTGTGCTTTTTGTTTCTTGCAATAAAAACTGTTTGGAGTGTATTTTTTGCCATTTTCACATTGTATCACTTAGCTTTTGTTTTTAAATACCTTTTTTTTGCCTAATGGTTTTTGAAAATGTTATCAAAAACCACTGAGAAATCATTATTGTGAAACTTGGTGCTGTTCCTTACTTTTGACTTGGGGGTTCAAACAAATACCAAACCCAGCATATCCCAGATGTTTTCAGGACAGTTCTGTGCAGCTAAATGATTCCTTCTCGTGTCCTTAAATATTTGGGTATTTGTTCCTAAAACTGTATAATTGAAGTGATATTGTTTGGGCCCCCCTGAGTACAGAAATGTCTTTAATAGCCTGACGTGAATTTCAATATCGCTGCTACACAGAGTGGTATTCTAAAGTTCTGCATTTGATCTCTCCTCTTTATCTGGTGAAGCAGTTTAGTTCAACAGTCTGCAAATGACAATATGTAACACAAATTTTGGCACCGAGTTAGAGCCTGGGGCATTTGGGGGGTGAAATCCCTGTCACTTTTCTTAACTTCTGCCTGCAGCACATTTTTGGATCTGGGTGACTCCAGGGTTGGCTGCTGCTGTAATTCCCAAAGGTTAAGCCTTTCTTTAGTATACCACCACTTGGAATTCACATTTGGAAAAGGGGCAGCATTTTCCTTCAGGTTTGCAAACACTGTTGTTCCGCTGCTAACATATAATCCCACACGGAAATCCGTGCCTGGTGATGGGCTAGATCTCGGTGTGCCACTTGGGTCAGTACTGTGTGCAACTATGCTTTTCCAATAGTCCCTAGAATATCAAAGTACTATTTGGTGGGGTTTATTTTTCATCTTTATTTTAAATATAACTGCTTCTCCTTCACTAGACTGGTGTGAGGCATTACACTAACCCTGGATCATTGGTTCTGAACACTTGATCAGCTATTAGGATAACTTAATCTAGAAATTCGTGAACTCTGGGGCTGTGTTCTGGGAAGAATACAGCCTCTGGTTCCCATGGAAACAATCAACCTCAAATTGAAAACTTGCTCTGTGTAGGTCTAAAACCACTAAATGTAACATCCATAATTCTATTGCTGATTGATTGAAATTCCTTTTGGAGATGAATGCCTCTCATTGTGAGTTGGAGTTAGTTGAACTGGCCCAGTGACCCTAGCAGTTAATGTAATGCATTTATGTAAACCACGTTTATAGTATTTGATCTAATTCAGATGGGTTTTTATTTCTTGAAAACAGTTCTTTTTCTTTTTGTTTACTAGCATGTGTATAAACACAAACCACATGTTCATAAATAAAGTTAACATTCTTTTAGCCTCGTGTGTTCCCTGGCATGTCTGTATTACATTGCTCAGTAGCATCTTACCATAAGCTAACATAGATGTGTCAAAAAAAGAAAAATCCCAGAGTGGGAGGGAAGACTTAGCATGAGTAAGAACTAACAGCAGGAAAGGAAAAGCAAAGCAAAGCCATTCCCTGGTGTGCTCTGACTGTCCCTGGTCTGGGAGGGTGGAAGCCTTGCATCCCTCTGTACAGGCCCTCTCTCACTGGAAAAGCCCTGCAGCCTCAGCAGCTTCTGGGGCTGGAGACACAAATAGTTTATTCTTAAAGCTAACTCAGGTCTTGGTGTGGGGGGGGTTGTTTGCCTTTTTTTTTTTTTAATACACATATTTCTACATGTATTTCAGAGCAGAAGTTGGGTCTTGATGTAGTTGGAGTAAATCACTGGGAATCTTGTCAGTTATTGATGGAGAGTAAAGCTGCAAAGTTAAAATCAGTTAAGGTTTCTTTTTTTAAAGGATGAACAAAAGTGTCTTCTTTTTATTATTTCTTCATTGTCATACTCTTCTGCCAGCTGTCATTCCACCCTTGGCACAACCAAAGCCAGGGTGTGGGGCCTTTCTACTTTAGGGTCAGTGTCTCGGTACCTTCCAGGCTCCTTGGAGGCTGCAGGAGGGCCGAGCTGTGCTTGCTGGTTTAGCACCATCAGGTGCAACTGGGAGCTTCCTGGCTGAACTTTCAGTGTAGCCAGGCTGTGGGGTTTGGGGAAAGCCCTGTAATTTCAGTGTAGCACTCCAGCAGTGAGATCAGCTTTTTCCTCCTCTTTTCTGTCGCCTTGCCCACTTGGCTTTGTGTTAGTTTCTATTCAGTCTGCTGCATGACATGGGAGTTAAAACATTGGCTGTTGAGTTTAGGGTTTGGGGGTTACTTTTTCTGGGTTGTTTTTTGGGGTTTTTTTTACAATAATTCTCTACTGTTATCTTAGGGTTGCCTACAAGTTCATGGAGATGTTTTCTACTTAGCTGTTTTGAGGGACTGCCAGGGAATACTTCAGTAGAAATTTAAAAGGGAAAAAATAGGCAAAAATGTGGGATCATTGGAAAATGGCCATGGGCAAATGCACTGAAGGGTACATTAATTATCTGTTTGCTGCTTTTGGTAACTGTTCAGTATCACCTCCTTTAAAAAATTAGAGTATTGTCTGCAGGTTGTGTTAATAGCAGCTTCCTGAAAAAAATAGAGGAAAGAATTAATAGTTTCTTAACTGTTGTGGTTTAGTTCCTGGTCAGTACTAGACCATTTAGCACTAGAGCTTTCCTAATTTCTTGTTTGCTTCTGAAAAAACACAAAATTATAGCTGTGCCTGCCCTGAGAGAACACTGGCCTGCTTTTTCACATGTAAAAGAGTGGCATATGGAGCATGAAGTTTCAAAATGCTTGTGCAGACCTCCTTTTGAACAGAACTAGATACAAAGCATTCTGGAAAGAAGGAGAGGTAAATCTTGTGGTAAGACTTGCAGAGGAATGAAGGTCTTTTTGTCTAGATCTCCGTGTTCCTCTCCAAAGACATATTTTCAAGATCTCTATAGTCAGTAGTACAGGAATGCTGTGTGTGCTTTCCTGAAAACACAGAAGAGGAACAACTTCCTGGTGTGAGGAATCATCTTGTGCATGGAGATACTTTTTCCCAGAGTCTGCTAAAACTGTTCCCTCGAATTCTCCACTACATTAGGTAGTAAAGGGCAAGACCTTTTTTAAGAAAAGGTTTTAATCTCTTTGCTGACCTGTTTTGTGACTTCTTGGAGAGCTGTTCATTTCACATTGTGAAATTTTATTCTACATTTTTGAGCAATTTAGATGTAATAAGCAGTGATTCAGGTATCTTTCTGATACTGTTGTGCTAGCTCAAGTGCTGCTCATGGCATGATATAATTCAGTGTACTGCAGAAGGAACTAGATTGAGTTAACCTCTTTAGTTGTGGTAAAACTGCTCTTCAGCATTAGTTCTCTGGCTTCTAGCCTGAGGACTTCATTCCTGAGAGCTGTTCCATAGATAGCTGGGAGGAGAAAAGTGGAGACAAAAGTTCCAGGCTTGTGCTCTGAATCCATGTTTTCATCATCAAGAGTATGCTTTGCACTTTCCTTTGTTCATTTAGCAGTGGGCTGCTATTAGAGATCAGGTTTGGTTTGATTGCAAGGAATAATCTGAATTCTCACACTTTCCAAACTGATTTGGGTGGTAGGGCCTGTGGTCTTATAGCATACAAGAAATCAGTTTTCTTAATTTTTATAGTCTACTTTGTCATTATAAACACTTTTATGTAAATGATTTAAGCAGTTGGTTTTTTTCCAGACAAAGTGGCAGATTGTGGCTGCTGTTCTCTATTGGCTTTTATTTGAATTTATTTGAGTACTGACAGGAGGGGCAGGGTGTGTGTTTCAGGGCTGCTGGGCCTGGCCTTCATTCTGACAGGCAGATGTAGGTTCACAAAATCATCACTGTGTGCATTTAGAAATGATGAGACATTCACTGATTCATTTACGAGCTACACTAATATTGAGTTACCTGGAGTGATACTTCTTCCTCAATTAAACTTAAATAGTTTTTAAAATCCTTTTTAACTGAAAATTGACTGCTTCCTTACCCTTTTGAAAGAGGTCCCTCTCTGAGATATTCTGAGCAATAAGTAGATCTCCAGTGAGGTTGGTTATTTTAATTTTTTCTTATAAGCACGTAGATACTCTTAAACCATTATAGATTTGGACTTTGTTTTGAATAAATACAAATTACACTGGGTTGGGATTGCCTCTGGGTGACACTTGGGGATGTAGTGCAGACATTGAGACTATAGTAGAGGTTAACTATTGCTGTGTTCTGACTGTAGAACTTGAATATGTGTTTAATTTTTTGTGAACAGATTGATGACTCTTCTGCATCTATTTCTCTGGCCCAGCTTACTAAGGTATATATATATATATTCTTGTCAAATACTTTAAAAAGTGTTTGCTTCCTATTTTTAAATTGATACTGTGATCTATAGGTGGATAACTGTTGTAATTGGAAAACCCCCTTTAATTTTTCTTAAAGTATTTATTTTAACTTTAAAATGTGTGTATATTTTGATACTATCCTGTAAAGAGTAGTTCCCAGTTTGGGAAGATAGAAGGGGAGTACCTTATCAGCCTCAGCATAATGTTGCAGTATTACTCATCCTCAAGACACAAAGAAGAAGCTCTTCAGAAGCTGTTTTACCGTTTTTCATACGTTTCATTAATTTTGCGTTGGAAACTAACCCAGTTTGTACAGAAGAATTTAATTGGCTGTAAGTTACGGACATTCCGGGGGGGTATGACCAGCCACAAGAGAAGCGGTTCTGTACCATGGACAATTGCATGGCTATTTTTGAATCCCTAGTCATAGTTACAGACCCATTCTCTGAATGCTGCACAATTCCATAAATTGTGGGATCTATACAGTGGACAACCCGATCTAATTTGTTTGAACGCAGACTGTGTAAATTGTGTAAATGTACCTCATTGTTTATAGGAATATACCAATGTGTATGTGTGGCATCTGAGCAGCTGTGACCTTCTGAAACTGTTGTAATGCCATGTTTTGCTCGGGAACTGCTTGCATTTTTGCTCACCAATGTGTAATTTGTGTGGGAAAGCACTAGTGACTGCACTGTGTGGACAGGCGAGTGCTCAACCACCAGTGCCTAAAGCTACAGGCAGTAGAGTAGGCAGGGCCTGAGGCAGAGCAGCTAGTTCTTTGTCCTCAAAATAAAGGCTGGAGTTCATTTCTAATAAAAATAAATCTCTTCCCAATGGTAACTTTTCCCCTCTTCACTACAGAAATTAAATTGTGTACATTTGAAAAAAAACAAAGCCATTATATATATATATATAAATATCTCTAGTTTGGAAGGTAGCCACCAAAAGAATTGGTCCCCATTGGTGCTGTCCCTAAATGTGTCCTCGGGTCTGTAACCTCATGTGAAGTTTTACTCTAAAATGTGCAAAGCTGTCCAAGGGGTGGGGGTACACATTTAAGCTTTTGAGGAAATTTAAGTATTTCAGAAAAATGCAGGAAGATGACACCAAGTGGCTCAGCACTGTTACTCCCTCTAACCACTTTAGTGCAGCCTGGCTCAGCACAGAGGCAATGTGTTAACAGTTCTCTGGTGATTATTACTATGTATGAAATGCCATATTTGAATTTTGGTCTATTCCTACTAATGTTTTGTGGCTTTTGGATGTGTTTTGTAAACCGTTTGGGTTCAAACAAATTAGTCAAGTATTATCTGTAAAGCGTTCTGTAACTGTTAATGGAAATGATTTCGTAGCTGGCGATCCGGATTCTGTTACTGTGGAGAAACACTGTGTATATGAAACAACCATTTAATAAAATGTTGAAACTAGTTGGTTGCTTTTGTGAATGAATGCATACGAAACCAAACCATGAGTGCTTGAGCTGAGTGATAGGTGCTTGAAGGCCCAAGTCGTTTACAGTCACTCCCTTAGACCCTGCTTGTATCTGGACTAGTGTGTAATAAAAACATTTGAACAAATAATACTTTAAAATCAGCTGACTTCAGTAATTTGAAGATCTAGTTGTGCAGAAGGTTTATATTACAATTTGTATGTTAAAAGGACATGGTCAACTGGAAAAAACCTGCAGGTTTTGTTCACTGTAGTTAAATCACTTCACAGGAAGAAGTTAGGAGGGGGGAACGTGCCGTTTGGACTGCCTGCAGCTCCTGATGGGCAAATTTCTGCTGAAAAGAATCTTTTACCTTGCTGAGGGATTGTAAAAGCCTTTAGTCCTAGTAATACTTGTGTGTCTGAAGCTGAGTTTCAGCAAGCAAACCTAACTGCCCCACCTCTGCAGTTCTGTGTCCTTTTAATACTGCAAAGTGTAAATAATGCTGCTTGTATCCATCTTAATTCCTTGTCCAGTGGAGAGCTTCTCCTGCATATAGTCTGGAGCTTAAAAATCAGCATAAAAATACTGGATATTGTGGTTTATCTACACATAGCTTCAGTCCTCTGAAGGAAATTGGATTGGTTACACAAGTCTTGCTGTAAGGTACAAACAGAGCCTAAGGTTTGAGTGCCCAAGAGTGCTCTTTTCTAGTAGGTTCTCAGGCACATAAACATCATGTCATGGCATAAGGACTCCCCAGACCATCTTCAGCACAAATCTGTTTGGTATAAGCAGCTGCTCTCATGCAAGCTCAGCTAGTGTAGTGCTGCTCTTTACAGGATTGGATGAGTGGTGTTGTCTTGGGCTGTGTGGGCTTAAATGTGTTTCTAATGTGTGTGTCAAATAATTACCTGTTGCACAGACTGCCAATCTGGCTGAAGCCAATGCTTCCGAGGAGGATAAAATAAAAGCTATGATGACACAGTCTGGCCATGAATATGATCCAGTCAAGTAAGTGTTGCTAATGTGAAACTTGTTCTTTGAAGCTGATGTAAAAATTGTAGAGATGCTTTGTTTTAAACAAGAGAGACACATTGATCTCTTTTCCTTTTTTTCCCCAAAAACTTGTAGTTACATGAAGAAGCCTGTGGGGCCACCTCCACCCTCATACACCTGTTTTCGCTGTGGCAAACCTGGGCACTACATAAAGAACT
Source organism: Falcunculus frontatus (assembly GCA_013398115.1). NCBI lineage: Eukaryota > Metazoa > Chordata > Aves > Passeriformes > Falcunculus > Falcunculus frontatus. The sequence continues at coordinate 45,704 of VZRV01005930.1, read as the reverse complement.
GTCCAACGAATGGGGTAAGATTTGGGGGACTTGGAGGGGTGCTCAGTTTTCAGTTTTTACATGGAGAGTTACATAACAAACGTGAATATTCACAGTAAGAATTGTATCTTTTGGTGTGAAATACAGAGGTTACATGGCAGTGTTGCAAAACCCTTTGGATTCAAGAAAAACCTGGAATTATAAATGTAAAATTTTATTTTTGCTAGGTCAGAGGCACTAAATATTCCCATAGATCTTTCTGGGTGAACCCCTGTGTATAGCTTGATATATCTCAAAATAAGTTTCTCCAAGCCCTGAATCCAGCTCCCTCTGAACTGCCCTTGGGAGGAGGAGCAGGTTTGGGGGATTTCACCCTTGTGGAACCTGTAGTTAAGCCAAAGAATGTCAGTGAGTTCAAAACATTGCTCCGGCCTGGAACACCCTGGCTGCATTTGTTCAAGGAACAGAGTATTTTAGTCCAACATGCTAGGTAAGAGGAGGGGGTTAAAGGCTTTTGTGATTAAAATAGTCATTGAAATCTCATTTTCAGTGTGGGCCTTGAGATATGTCTGCATTTCTTAACAGGACAAAAATTTCGAGTCTGTTCCCAGAATTAAAAAAAGCACAGGAATTCCAAGAAGTTTTATGATGGAGGTGAAGGACCCCAACACAAAGGGTGCCATGCTGACCAACACTGGGAAATATGCAATTCCAACCATAGATGCGTAAGTATGGGATTGGTTGGACTGATCCAAAAATGGAGTGGGAGAAACCAGGCGGAAACGTGTGAGTGGCGGTGCAGCCACATCGGCCAGCATCTGGAATTGTGGGGAGGAGGCATTGGCACCGTATCTCAACTTTAAAATCCATGCTGCTGTCTAACATTAAAATAGGGGGTCCTGCTGCTCACACCCCTGGGAGCTGGTTAAATATGGGGTGTGCTGAGACTATTTCTGCAGAACATTTCAGCAGGGTTTGTAATTGGGATTGTTCTCTCTGGGAGCTCGTTTTGCTTCTAGTTTGTCTTTCAGAGGTTTCATGTAAAGTGTAATAAAGCAGCTGTTGGTCTGTGATTCCTTCCCTCAGATGTGAAGCAGGCTCAAGTTTTCCTGTTGCTATAAACTAGGAAAACATTTGTGTGTGCTGAGCACAGTGGCTGTTCTAAAATAGACTTGGTAGCCCTTCTGATTTTCTCTCCTGGATGTCTTTTTTTGGAAGCTGTAACACAGACTTCTTTCGGTTAGAAAACGTAATTACCTGGAGACCAGCTTTATCCTGAGCCTTCAATTTACATTTAGCCTCTGGCAAAGGAGAGCTGGGATTCATTTCACCTGATATGAGCTGTCAAATATTTTTCTAGTCTGAACTGATTTCTTAGTTGATCCAATGAACAGGATAGTTGTGCAGGAGAATTCCTCCCTCCCTCTTCTTGTGTTAGGACTATAGAAAAGTAGTTAAAACTGAACAGCTGTGTTTAGGAAGGCCAGTGGAGAGGGAGAAGAATTCCACATACTGTTTCCTTGATAAAATTCAAAGCTTGGAAGAGTTTTCCCTTTAACGTTTTTCTTTTGCTTTCCCCACCCTACTTCCAGGGAAGCTTATGCTATAGGAAAGAAGGAGAAGCCTCCCTTCCTACCAGAGGAGCCATCCTCCTCCTCAGAAGAAGATGATCCTATTCCAGATGAGCTGCTATGTCTCATTTGTAAGGATATAATGACGGATGCGGTTGTTATTCCCTGTTGTGGAAACAGTTACTGTGATGAATGTAAGTGTTACTGCCAGCTTTGTTAATTCCAAACATCAAATTTGATCTTCTGAGAGCAGAAATAGGAGATAAGGAAATTGCTGTGTTAGTTCTATTGAATACTCCAGCGTGTCCTGAACAGGGAAAGACTCTTCTTGTGTAGATGGTGGAAAAAAAGGCAGAAAGCTTTTTTTCCTCCTTAAGTATCTAGTTAAATCCTCTTTTCCTGCAGGAGGAAGAGAATGAGGGGAGTGCATATTAGAGCAGGTTGTTACAGTATTAGATATTGAATGCATTTATTTTGTCCACAGCCCTTCCCCTCACACAGAATTCTGTCTCCAACTTTGGCCACTTACTGCGGTCTACAAAGAACTGAGACTGAGGCATTTCATGCACATTCTTCTCTAGAGCTGGTTAAAACCTTCAGAATTCAAACCTCCTCATGGTTTTTTGAAATGTGTTTTATTCACTAACATGGAATGACTTCTTGCTGTACTAGAGTGGAAAAAAGACCGGTTGAGATGTCACATGCCAGTCTGCTCTGCATCTTTACATATTACCACAGTGAAATAATGACCCTCTGCTGTATGCTAGAAATTTTTGTAGAATTTTGGAATGGTTTGAGTTGGAAGGAACCTTAAAGCTCATCTCATTCCAACCTCCCTGCCATGGGCAGGGAGGTCTTCCACTAGATCAAGTTGCTCCAAGCCCCATCCAAACTGGCCTTGAACACTTCCTGGGATGCCACAGCTTCTCTGGGCAGCCTGTTCCTGTGCCAGTTTTTTGCACTATAGAACATTTACAGCTTCATGCATTCCATTCAAGACCATATTTCCCCGTTAATTGTATGCTCATTTTTGTAATTAATGATAACTGGAAAAGTGTACTTAGTTTGGCTAAAAACTACTTTGATATTCCAATTATTCCCAGGTATTAGAACAGCACTGCTGGAGTCCGAGGAACACACATGCCCTACCTGCCATCAGACAGATGTTTCTCCCGATGCTTTAATTGCCAACAAGTTTCTGCGCCAGGTAATGTAGTGACTTTAGCCTGAACTCTTTGTTAGAAAAGTCTGTTTCTAAAGAGCTGAAAGGAACGAAAATATTCATTTAGATCTCCTTAAGCAAGGCTGAACTAAACAAGACTGAGTTTACTTTTCAAATACATTATCTGTTTTTACAGAAGCCTACGGCTTATTAGAGACAATCCAGCAAATTCAGGGCACACGTGTTTAATGGGATGCCCTCACTTTCAAATTGGGTGTTAACAGCAAAGTACTTTTAATCCAAAGACTCTGAGGTATCAGTCACCGATACCAGACTTTCATGGAATGTGTTCATAGCTGCGTGTTGATTTGCTTTAGGATTAATAGCACTTACAGGAACACACAGTGATTTTCCCCTAAGGATGCTTTTGTTCCTATTTCTACTGAAGTTTATTATCACCTTTTCAAACATGTTGCCTTACCTCTAGGCTGTCAACAACTTCAAAAATGAAACTGGCTACACAAAAAGGCTCCGTAAGATTCAGCAGCAGCAGCAGCAACAGCAGCAGCAGCAGCTGCCACCGCCGCCACCACCACCACCACCCCCCCTGATGCGGCAAACAATAACGCGCAACCTGCAGCCGCTGATGCGGCCGGCCATGGCCAGGCAGCAGGACCCGCTCATGATCCCGCTGGCCTCCCTGGCTTCCCGCTCCGCCCTCTCATCCTTGGGCCCTGGGCCGTCCATGGCAGCTGGGCTGCCAGTGAATCCGTCTTCTGTGGTTGTCTCTGATCTCCCTCCAGCAGTGTCCCTTTCTCTCCGTGGGGAAAAGCCAGATGGACCTTTTCGGTAAGGAAATCTGGAGATGAACAGGAATATAAAAGAAATCAAAATGCTTAGGTTAGATTTTTCTTGAGCTTCCCAGCTAGCACCTTATGTATCATAGTGACAGCTGCAAGTCATTGTGGAAGTTGTGGTTTTGTTTTTACTTGGAATGAGGACACTTTGCTAAGTAGAATGTGTACCTCATGCAAGAATTTTCTTGGCAGTATTTCTGTTTGGTTCCCTTACCAGTCATTCAGCACAGGTTTGCCCTAAAGGAGTGACTGTTTTTGATTCGAAGTGGCCAGCCATTCCTAGAGTAGCCATTTAGTTCCATCAGACCTTAGTGTCTCATTAATTTCTCTTTAGTACCAAGGAAATAATATTTTCATGCAAAAATCTGTACCAGTGTTTAGAGTTATATCCTTTAACCCTGCTGCCTTGGATGCACAGAGCCACTATGTCCAGAGGGCTGCCAGGCTCAGCTATGCCATCAGTACAAGGTTCACAATTCAGAGGAGCCTCTAAGGCAGTCTCTGAACCAGCACAGAAACATTTTCTGATGGAATTTGAGTTCTTGCATCTTCCAAAGCTGAGGTTCAGTGCATGGGTTATATGGATTCTCATCCTTTCAAGTGCCGCTTAATCAAATATTTTTCCAGAGAGTTTCCTTTCTAAATGCCAATATCCAAACAGACTCCTAAGCAGTGTTTTCTCTGGAGCCTGCCAACTTCACAGGTGTAAATCTGGTGATTATTTTTAAATATTTTTTTCGTTAAGTGAAATCAGCCTTTTCTCTCCTTGGACTTTGTATTTCAAAATATATATTATATTTCACTTCAAAGCAGTGTTTCAATAATAAAAATGTGTTGTTTTTGTAGCGATGCTGATGCTGTTTTGCCTCCTGCTCTGATGACCGCTGCTGAGCTTTCCAAATCTTCCCCTTTGTCAATCACCAGTTTGCTGGAAGAGAAGGTAAATTTTATTTCAACACATACAATGATTCTTATATTCTAGTAGAGCTTATTTTGTGACTGTTTGCATTTATTCCCAAGGGCTATCAGGTTCCTGTACTGAGACAACCAGCGATACCAAGTCTTCTGGGCCCTCAAGGACAATCAATACCCACAACTGGTAAGAAACTACAACTTTAGAATTTCTTCTAAAAAATTGTCTTCAGATAAACTTACTGGGATTTTTTTTTTCCTGTCCCCACTGCAACAGGTCATCCAATGAGAGCTGGTGCACTTCGCAGGCCAGGCTGGGAACTGTAAGTATTCAACAGAAATTCCATGTATTACTAGTTTTAACTGGTTAAATTAGTCTGTAACACATCACTTAGACAACAGCTGATGTATAATGAAATAATAGTTGTGGAGAATACAAGTGGTAATTAATTTTCAAGTGGCTTAATTTAAATTAGCTTTAACAAAGGGGACCTGTACTTACAGTAAGATTATTGAAAAATAAAACTCCAGTACATAATTGAAAAGAAGATTCTGAATAATGAACACTTTTTGAGGAAACCAAAATTACATTTAAAAATTAAATGTAATTAAAAGATCAGATGGAAAAGCACTCTTTTGATTACTGACTGAATAGGGCTGAAGAAATTGATTTCCCAGTAGAAATCAGCCTCAAACATTCTTTCTTTAACAGCTTAGTTGATACTGATTGAGCAAATTATTGAAAAATTAGAGGCTGTTATTTTTATGGCAGTTTTGTATTTCCGCAGTTTAGTCATCTCAAAGTGCCAAGCTGCTTTTTCTCATTGGAGAGAGGAGCCTGTTTATCTGTTATTGCAGTGTCAAATTAGTCCTTCATTTGTTAGATTTGTTACAGCCAGGTTGTAAGGGTCATTGCATTTATAAAGTCTGAAAGATAAATCAAAACAAAATCCAGGATCCATCCCCCAGATTATCTAAAATCTCAAGTCCAGTAAACAAGAAAAAAACGGGTCAGGGACAAGAACAGGCCAAATACATTGTGAGGCAGGAGCTCAGGAAGCAAATGTGGGAGAGGTTAGGAGAGGTCTGAGAGGTGAGTTAATTCCTGTGCAGTGCTTGGAAGCTCGGGAGCGTGAAGCTCAAAGTGTATCCAGGAGGGGCAGAGGAGCAGTGGGTGCTTGGCTCGTGGGAGATGGGGGTGTCATGGCAGCCTCACCCACAGTCCCAAAGCTGAGTGTAAGGAAAGAAGGCTGAGGGAGCTGCTGGGGCGAGGATGTGCAAGGCAAGTACAAGGCTCCAGGACTGAGTGTAGTCTCAAGTGAACAGAAAGCCGGAGACCAGTGAGATCCAGGAGTGCTCCCGCCGTGCTGCCGCTTCGCTTTCCTCTGTACGCTCAGGGCAGGCTGTGACAAACAGTGACACGTGTTTTTGGGTTTCTTTAAAGTTCAAATCGAGGACGCCCGCACAGTGACCGTGCCCAAAGGACTCAGGCCCCATCACTGCCAGCATCAGCACCAGTCTTTGTGCCTGTGCCTCCACCTCCCTTGTATCCTCCACCACCCCATGCACTTCCTCTTCCTCCGGGGGTACCACCACCACAGTTTCCTCCTCAGTTTCCACCTGGGCAGCCTCCATCCGCTGGGTACACTGTCCCCCCTCCCGGATATCCCCCAGCTCCTGCAAACATGTCATCAGCTTGGGTCCCAACAGCAGTGCCAGCGGCTCATTCAAACACCATCCCAACGACACAAGCACCTCCTCTCTCTAGGGAGGAGTTTTACAGAGAGCAACGGAGGCTTAAAGAGGAGTAAGTATTTGGCTCGCTAACGTTGCCTTGTTTTCATGTCTGTATCGGGGGAGCGTATTGGACTGCGGTTACACTAAAGTGCATCTGACCTAAGCAAAAGGGACATAGTGTTTCTTCCAATATACCTTTTCATTGCAGATGGTAAATATGCAAAGCTAAACCAAGACAAATGTAATTCTAAAACTTTTCCTAAAATTTGTAGGAACTGTTTTTGTTAAATAGGATGTTCACCTTTTGCGTTGCATGCAGTAAACATTTTCTCATATTGGCCATGTTTTGTTTCTTGATGTCTTTTGTAATAAAGGTCAAACTATAATTGTAATAAAGGTCAAACTTATTTTAACAGGGAAAAGAAAAAGTCCAAACTTGATGAGTTTACAAATGATTTTGCTAAGGAATTGATGGAATATAAAAAGATTCAAAAGGAGCGTAGGCGTTCGTTTTCCAGGTAACTGCTTTACATGTCCGTAATGGAGAAGCAGATTGTCTAGAGGAATCAGGAGGAGTTCCACTCCACCTCCCTGTCATTAGATGGATTGGATGATTGAGGGATGAGCAGTGACAGGAGTGTCATATGCAGGTTATTGACTCCAGTGTGGCAGAGATTGCAGGTGACTGAATTAGCACTGGGCAGCAGGCACTAAGGAGCATTAAGGGTCTGTCTTGCTAAGGTGTCTCTGCAGTGATGTCCTTCACTGCCTGACAGCCCTGAGGAGGCCAGGAACAGAATAGCTGTAAGGGCTGGATTTTCAGCGTCTCACTGTTCTGGTTGTCACCAAGCACTCCAAGCAGTTTGGAGGAGATAGGTGAGAGAAATTGTCCTTATTTCTGCTTTTGTGCATCTTGTGTGGATACATGAGATGTTTGAACCTGGACTGCAAACCGGGGGCTTTCACTTGTTTGTTGACGTCGTTAAATTTTTCTTGGGAATTAAAAGCTCAGACTTATTTGTAAGGAAATCTGAAATTGGTGAGGGACTTGGAGAGGAGGAATGATGCTAATGAACATATGAATCATGTGAAATGATTCATTAAAAAATAGTAGAAGAAAAACCTGAGGGTAGCTGCTGTTTTCTGTCCCCAAAAATCCCTTGGGCAGGAGTAGTTGTTAGCATTGCTGTTAGGAGCTTTCCTAGAGTCATGGCACTGGGGCATGTGACTAGAGACGGAGGTTAGAAGCTTTTAGATGGGATTTTTCTTGCAATGCTGTCACTTGCCTTGGTTAGAGCTGGAGGGATGTGCAGGACGTTGTTGGGACACCTGCCTGGCAATGTGGATTCCACAGGCCTGTGTGTAGGTCCTCTGCAGTATTAGGATTGTGCATCCTGTCCAAATTCCCAAAAAAAGGTGACGTTAACTAGACAGAGCTGGCGTTTTAACATTGGGCTTTGCTGTCTTCAGGCCAAGTGGTGTTTTCTCAATGTCTGATTCTGCACTGTAGCCATTCAGATTTGCTCTTTTTGCATCTTAATGCAACAAAAATGATTTGCGCTGCATGTGGTTGCCAAGTAGTGACAAATGTGCGTGTTCCTGTACCAGTAGAGGCCAGTGTAACCACCTGAAATCTGTCTGTAGCTCTGGTAGCTCATGTGATAGAGTGAGTGGAAGTAGATTGACCCTTCTGTGTGTTCTGACACTAACAAAGCAGCAGCTGTTCTGTCTTGCCAGCAGAAACTTTTACGTGTTATCAAGTTCTTCAATTTGCAGTAGCTTTATGTCAGCAGCTGAAAGAAGCTTTGACATAAGCATGTGGAGAGGAAAGAAAAAGTAAATGTGGGAGGAAAAGATTTGAGGAGAATGACTGTTTGGAATTAACTTCATTTATTTTTTTTGTGTTGTGTTTTTTTAAGGTCCAAGTCTCCCTATAGTGCTTCATCTTACTCTAGAAGCTCGTACACCTACTCCAAGTCACGCTCAGGTTCGTCGCGCTCCCGCTCCTACTCGCGCTCCTTTAGCCGCTCCCATTCCCGCTCCTACTCGCGGTCGCCGCCGTATCAGAGACGAGGCAAAGGGAAGAGTCGGAACTACCGCTCCCGCTCCCGGTCCCACGGCTATCACCGCTCCCGCTCCCGCTCACCCCCGTACAGGCGCTACCACTCCCGCTCCAGGTCTCCAGTGTTCAGAGGCCAGTCCCCCACCAAACGGACTGTCCCACAGGGTGAGGCCGAGCGCGAGTACTTCAACCGCTACAGAGAGGTCCCCCCGTATGACATGAAGGCTTACTATGGCCGCTCGGTGGACTTCAGAGACCCCTTTGAGAAGGAGAGATACAGAGAGTGGGAGAGGAACTACAGAGAGTGGTACGAGAAGTTTTACAAGGGCTATGCCGTGGGTGCTCAGCCGCGGCCTCCGGTGAACAGAGAGAACTTCTCTCCGGAAAGGTTTGGGCCACCTGGGACCAGACGAGAGAATTCACCATATGCTCGAGGACGGAGGGAGGAGTATCCTGCTGGGCAGAGCCACAGGAATCGTAATATAGCTGGAAACTACCCTGAAAAGCCTGGAAGAGAGAGCCATGGCATCAAAGATCCTACGAAATCAAAAGAGAAGGAGGTGGAAAATCCACTGGGAGATGGCAAAGGCAATAAACATAAAAAACACCGGAAGAGAAGAAAAGGGGATGAGAATGAAGGATTTCCCAATGTTGAGCTGTTAGAAGGGGCAAGAAAGCCAAGAGAGCCAGTTCCAACAGAAGATGCTAAAACAGACTCTCTGTTCATGCTGCCAAGCAGGGATGATGCCACCCCTGTAAGGGATGAGCCTATGGAAGCGGATTCCATTGCTTTTAAACCAGTGTCTGAAAAGGAGAAAAAAGAGAAGGATAAGCCGAAAACAAAGGTTGAGAAGACAAAGCGGAAGGTTGAAGTGGCGGCTGCTCCGAAGAAAGACAATGTAGCAAAACCAGCTAAAGCTTCCCAGGAAAAGGTAGACCCCGATCGTGAAAAATCTCCTCGAGCGGAACCTCCTGTGAAAAAAGTCAAGGAAGAGCTGCCAAAGACAGACAGTGTTAAAACCTCTTCCTCTCAGAAGGATGAGAAGGCTCTTGGTACCCCACGGAAGGCTCATCCCAAAGTGGCAAAGGATCACCCAGAAACCAGACCAGCCAAGGAGGAGAAGGCAAAGAAAGAGCATCCTAAAGAAGCCAAGGCAGAGAAGCCCTCCAGCAAAGAGGATAAGTCAAAAAAACCTGCTGAGAAAAGCAAACTTTCCGATGCCAAACCTGAGAAAAGGAAAAGAAAAGCAGAGGAAAAGGTTGATAAAGAACATGAAGCCGCTTCCACAAAGGCCTCTAAACCCGAAACTGCAGAATTGAAAACGTCTCCCAAGGGGAAAGCTGAGACCGAGGGGGAAAAAGGAGAGCGGACACCAGAAAAGGATAAAGCTGCTTTTCTTAACAACCCGTCCAAAAAGATTAAACTTAACCGAGAAACTGGAAAAAAGATTGTGAGTGGAGAAAATGTGCCACCTGGAAAAGAAGCTGGGGAGAAACCTGAGCCCAGCAGCAGCAAAGTTAAAGCGGAAAAGACAAAGGGAAAAGCAAGAAGGAAAGTGACGGCAGCTGATGGCGCTAGCTCGACTCTTGTGGATTACACCAGGTACCTCAGCAGTTCTTTTCCTTTTCTTTCTTTCCTCTTCCCCTCCTCCAATTCTTCATGGTCCCTAATGAAAGGAACAGCTAAATTTGTGCTAAACGGGGGAATAATCCGTGATCTTCCTTGGGAAACTATACTTGTGTCAAACTCAGATGTTGTTAGGAAAGCAAGCAAGTTTGTACTGCACAGGAAGCTGGTAGGGTTAGTTCGTTGGTGATGCAAACTCATTTAGGACATTTGTTGGAGATGTAAGATAGTGTCTTGGTAATCTAAAAAGCTTTTTAAATGTGCATTTTATTAAGGAAGGATACTGGGACATGAGGATAAAACTTTGGCTGTCTGTACCTCTCCATAATTGCTTGTTTTCATGTTGAAAGAAGAATGGATATCTAATTTATCTGCCATTGGGAGAAATAGGACATGAAGGAATTACCAGATCAGACAGTCCCTAATCTGATAATCTTGTGTCTTTGTTAGTTAAATATATAGTAGCAAGATACTAAATTAATTGATGGCTCATAATCTCAGCCACTGGACTCAGCCCTTCTCTTGTCTGTTCCCTTAATTGAACATCCTTGGGGAAATGCTGAGAATTTAGAATTGCGACACAAGCCTGTTTATAAAACGTTCCCAAAGCTGGCTGTGTGTGCATCCCGTTACTAATGTCCGTGTTTTTCCTCCCAGCACGAGTTCCACTGGGGGAAGCCCTGTCAGGAAGCCTGAGGAGAAGCCCGACACCAAACGAACTGTCATTAAGACTCTGGAGGAGTATAACAATGACATAACAGCCCCTGCTGAGGATGTCATTATCATGATCCAGGTCCCTCAGTCCAAGTGGGATAAAGATGACTTTGAGTCTGAAGAGGAAGACATCAAATCTACCACCCAGGTGCCCCCAAGTGTAGGAAAACCCGCCAGTGTTATCAAACCTGTGAGTGCAAAGGCACCAAACCCCCTCAAACACACTGAAAAGGAGACTGAGCCTCTGGAGAAGACACAGAAAGCTGCAAAAGAGGCGAGTTATGAAAGCACCCAACACGATGCCAAGAGTTCAAAAAGTTCCGTGTCGAGTGAAAAAGGCAAAACCAAAGACCGGGATCATTCTTTGTCAGACAAGGACAGTTCTGAGAAGAGGAAGAGCAGTGTTCAGCCAGAAAAAGAGCACTCAGAACGTGCAGCTGAACAAGGAAATGGAAAAACTATATCTCAATCTTCCAAAGATGGCAGATCTTCAGAGAAACATGATAGTGGCCGTGGCTCCGCTGTGAAGGACTTCACTCCCAACCGAGACAAGAAGTCTGACCATGATGGCAGCAGGGAGCATTCGAGTTCCAAGCGCAGGGATGAGAAGAGTGAGTCAGCACGGAGGAAAGACTCCCCATCCCGGATCAGAGACTCCACAGCAGTGCAGAAGAGCAAACCAAGAGAGGAGCGTGTGGAGCCACCCAAAAAGGGCCCTGCAGAGGCCAAGCGGAGCAGCTACAGCCCCCCGCGGGAGCGTAAGCCCACGGAGCACAAAGCTGTGCATGAGTCCAAGCGCCCCGCCGAGGAACACAAACCTCCGGATAAAAACCCGGGGAAAGAGAAGGAGAAAGAGAAAGAGAAGCATGTACCAGAAGTCAAGAGCAATAAGGAGAAAGAGCCAGGTGGGAATAAGCCACCTGTGAAACAGGACTCGCCAGAAGTTAAAGTGGAGAAGGAGAACGTGGCGGGTCAGAGCGATAAAGGTGTGGCAAAGCCAAAGCCGCCGGTGAGCAGCGCCGCGCGCCTCTCGTCCGACCTCACCCGAGAGACCGACGAGGCCGCCTTTGTGCCAGACTACAACGAGAGCGACAGCGAGAGCAATGTGTCTGCAAAGGATGAGGAGGCCGCGGGGAAAACGCCCAAGGAAGTGAAGGAAAAGGCTGTGGATAAGGCGAAAGAGGAGGCAGCGGTCCCGGCCCCCACCGAGCAGCCGGAGGCGGGCAGGAGCCAGAGCCAGAGCAGCCCCAGCATCAGCCGCAGCCGCAGCCACAGCCCCTCCGAAAGCCAGACACGGAGCCACAGCAGCAGTGCCAGCTCAGGGGAGAGTCAGGACAGCAAGAAAAAGAAAAAGAAGAAAGAGAAGAAGAAGCACAAGAAGCACAAGAAACACAAGAAGCATAAGAAACATATGGGAAATGAAACAGAATTGGAAAAGAGCCAAAAACACAAACACAAGAAGAAAAAATCGAAGAAGAGCAAAGATAAAGAGAAAGATGACCAAAAAGTGAAATCTGTCACGACATAAACCGACAGATAATGAAAAAATGACTTAATTACTAAGTCATCTGTAAGAATTTTGTTAAAATGTAAACGACTTCAAGCGTTGTAAATAATGACATGAAAGACCCTGTGCTGCACTTAAAATATTGCTGCTTGATTATTTGATTTTTACATCAGAGCTTTATAAAAGTGAACATTTTGTACAGAATTGTGAGTTGTGACCATGTAACATGAAAGGTTTTGCTGGGGCATCTTCTTTTTAACCACCATTAATTAGTTTGGGTGGAGTTTACTGTACTGTGAAGATTTTCACATTTGGGTTTTTTTTAATTGCCTGGCAGAAGCAGCTGGTACCAGTTACCAAATACCAGCGGATGAAATGCAGAATACATTACAGCCCTGTTATGTCACTTTTTGATTACAATAAAAAAGTTTTCAGTAAATGACCGAATGAGAGATTTCCAGTGGAAGTTGTACATGAGCAGGGAGCATCCCAACCCTTCCCATTCCTGGAAGTGTCCAAGGCCAGGTTGGATGGGGCTTGGAGCAGCCTGGTCCTAGTGGAAGGTGTCCCCGCCCAGGGCAGAGGGGTGGGACTGGGTGGGCTTTAAGGTTCTTCCAGCCCAAACCGTTCCAGGATTCTAACAGTAGTGCCAGAGAAAAAGCTTGCTGGCAACTATTGTGTGGGAAAAAATAACTTACAAAGGGGTTTATTTTTCGAAAAACTGGCAGGACCTGCCCTGGTGGAGGGTGAGGAGGTGCTGGGGGTGGTGTGCTGCTCCATGTACCGAGGAGCTAGGGGTTTGTAGGGTAGAATGTGGGATGTGGCCCCAAAGCTGCAGCCCCTCTTAGAGCTGGCACTGACTGCTTAAGGTAACGTTACACACGAAGCTGTCACGTGGCTGCTTTGTTCTGGTTTGTTTGGAAAGCTGTTGTCCCTTGGGGTTGGAACTGTGTGGTCATTAAGGTCCCTTCTAGCTGAAACCAGTCTGGAATTTGGCAGCACACGTTTGCACACAGGGGTTAAACTCCCTGTAATTTTCATTTTCTCTTCCAATGCTGCTCACCTGGTGTTGATGTGTTAAACGGAACTTTTTGGTTGGTGTTGGATATGGGGGTGACACCTGACAGAGCCCTGACCCCTCTGTGATACGTGGGGCTCAGAAGGGGCAGGACAGGGAAGCCTGGAAAGGCAGGATCTTGCTCTGAGAAGTGACAGGAGAGATAGAAAATGGAAATTATTAGCTGGATAATTTTAAGATGTAATTTTAACAAAGAGGTGGCAGTGGGGGTGTTGCTCAGCCATCAAAGCCAGCAGGGTGGGGGAATGGGTGTCATTAAGGGCACGATATCCCCATGACCACTGGATTGAACAGTGACAGCCCTTGGCCATGGGATTTGCCCAGTTTGGTGTGGTAGTGCTGTATGGGGAAGCAGCATTTCCTGCTGGCAGAAAGTGTCACCATGCAGAGGTGCTGTCCTGAGGGCTGAGTGACACAAATGGTAAAATAGGGACATTCATCCTGGTTCTCCTGGGGGGGAGCCGGCACCTCAGACACTCTGGCTCAGAGATGGAGCATCCTGAAAGGTAAAACAAGAGCACACCAGGATCACTGCTGGATTTCACTGCCAGGACTTTGTGCCTGTGTCAGACCTTCCTGGTGAATTCCTAGTGTTCTCTGCCCAAGAAAAAGCAGGTTTCCAGTTCATCTGCTCCCATTTTTGCTTTCTGGAATGAAAAAGCACAGGTGGGTGATGGTGTTACAGGTGCTTGGCGGGGGTTTGCTGTGTGTGTGGCAGGGTGGGAGCACAGGAAAAGCACCCTTGAAGTCACCCTTGGCACGGTCTGTGCTTGTGAGGATGAGGCTGGAAAACAGGGTTGATTTTGGACTTCTCTGTATGCTTTGGCCTAATGAAATTGAAAATTCAGGAATCAGGGAAATGGGATTCTTGAGCTGGCATGTGTTAAGTGCTTTATTATCAAGATTCAAGTTAATAAGTAAATCACTGAAATCAAATTCTGAACTTTTTAAATGGAATAGCTCCATAAACCCAGTAATATGTATTTCTATATAACCTTGTGCTGGAAAGCTGTTGTTGAAGTCTGTCCTAATGACCAATTCAACCTGTTGAGGTGTTGAAGAGGTTTTGTGGCATGGCCGCGCTGTGCTGCAGCCCTGTGCCGGTGTTTGCCTCAGGATGGCAGGTAGAGGAGTTTTCTTGGGTGTCAATGTCTTTCATTTGGCCTCCCTGTTGTATAATCTCGGACTCTAGTTCAATTAAAAGTGAACTGTTTTGATGATTCCCAGCCTTATTTTAATTCCCTTCTGTGCAGAATGTGCTGTAAATTGGTAATGCTTGGAATCAGGCGCTGCAAAGGCAGCACAGGCACTTGGCACTGCCACGTCCACGGGGGCATCAGGTTAGGAATAACGGGATGGCTATGTCCAAAATCTGCCTTTGGGGCTGCTTTTGCTGAATATTTGGTGACTCTCCAGGCATTTATTTGCAGCCCATCCCCGGGCTTACAAGGGCCCGGGTGCTCCGGTCTGCCGGCAGTGCGGGTGCCGAGTGAACCGCGGTGCCCCTGGGGACGGTCCCAGCTCCGTGGCGAGTGGTGGCACCTTGGCAGACCCGTCACAGCTGTATTGGTGCGCACGACAATGGAGCGACGCCCGCTGGGCCGTGCCGGGCTCCTCTGGGCAGCGGCGGCACCGGGAGGGTTTTGGAAGACGAGGATGGTGAGGAAGAGGAAGATGCTGTGCGGAGCTCGGGCACCTCTGGCACGGTGCTGCCCCGCTCGCCGGGCTGACGTCAGCGCTGGGCACGAGGGGACAACGCGTCGCTGCTGAGCCCGTGACCCGGTTTCCCTTCCCACGGAGAGAGGGCTTCGCTCGCAAATTCCGAGCTCTAATCCAGCGCCGCTCCCGCGCCAGGCTGCTGCCAGAGCCCGCCCCGGCAGGTCCCCCCAAACGGGCTCTCCTCCTCCTCGCCCTCCATGGAAATGCCCCCGCGAGCCCTGCCAACGCCCGTGCCTTTGAGAGGTAAATGAGAGTTAAGTAATTAGCGACGGTGCATTGAGGGGCGAAATTCCTCGGGTTTTATTCCTATCAGCTCCGCTATCGCTATCGTGCATCCCGGGCTGGGGATGTGGATGGGGCAGCTCCGGCCGGGTGTCCTCCGCCCCATCACCCTCCATGGGGCCGAGACAGGATGAGGCTTCGCCGGCATTTGTCCATCCACTGTGTGTGTGTGTGTCTGTGTGTGCACACGCCGGGGCTGCTGTCACCCTTTTGTGAGCGAAATGGCTGTTTGGTAGCAGCGAGCGAGGGCTCCTTGCCAAGCTGCCTAATTAAGACTAAGCATATGCAGATTCGCCTTGTTTTCAGCTAATGACAGCTGCAAACAGTTATTTGTCGGGCTCGCTGGCGCTGGGTTGGTGACACGAGGCCAGCGACGACTGAGTGATCCGGCCGTGCACAGCGGCCGAGGGTGTGAGAGGCCTCCTGGGGGCCGCTGGGGCTCAGCCCGTGCCCTCGGTGCTCCCCAAGGGACCACGCAGGTCAGCCCTGCCTCGCAGCCTTGGCATCGCCCTCAGCTCCTTGAGTTGGGAGCTGCCAGAGAGGGGATGTTTTGCTTTGTTTTGTTTTGCTTTGTTTTGCTTTGTTTTGTTTTGTTTTGCTTTGTTTTGCTTTGTTTTCTTTTGAGCATTGCCAGCAGCACAGACGTATCGTGATGTTTTCACAGGAAAACAGAAAAAGATGTGTGCAAACGTGGGTGACATTTGTGGTTCTCCAGCCAGCGGCCTTCAGCAATGCTCTGCCAGCTGAGAACCGAAGCAGAGACCGAGGCGGGAACTCCCTGCCTGAAGCCCTGCCCCGAGGGCAGCTGGCAGCTCTCCAGAATCGCGGGCTTCCTAAGGATGCTCTCAAAAAGAGCATGTTTTCATTGGTTTTATCATTATTGTGATTATGCTGATGGAAGGAGAGAGCCTTGCCCAGCACAGGACGCCTGAGCTAACGAAACGCTCTGCACCGCAGATGAAGACGCTCCACGTTGTTTGAGGATGCAGAGAAATGAGGACATGGGGGAAAAGTCACCGTGGAGATATAATTAAGTCCCGTTTGACACACATCCTGCTGATGAGCTGTGCCTCAGGGCTGGGATGCTCTCGTGTGTCCCCTGTCCCCACAGTCCAGCAGGAGTGGATGTCCTCGGGTCTGGAATCAGAGGATCTGGGGATCCCTCCCTGGCTGTTTGGCCAAGTCCTGTACATCTATTCCGGCTGTTTCTAACCCAGGGCACGGGGCAGAGGTGGGAGATGAGCAACTCTGCTCTTCCCCATGAGTGTGGGGTAGCTCAGGAGCCAGGGCTGGGGAGCTTGAGAAGCGGGAGCAAACTGCTCTGGGAGGCTGAGCTGGGCTGGGCTGACACCAGCAGCCCAAGATGGGGAGGATGCAGAGGCACTCCCATCCCATCCCATCCCATCCCATCCCATCCCATCC
>VZRV01005930.1:0-28928 GCA_013398115.1 Falcunculus frontatus | reverse complement strand
CCATTCCATTCCATTCCATTCCATTCCATTCCATTCCATTCCATTCCATTCCATTCCATTCCATTCCATCCCATCCCATCCCATCCCATCCCATCCCATCCCATCCCATCCCATCCCACTCACCAGCCACATTCCCAGCACCAAGCCCTCCAGCCCTGAAATAAGCCTGTTCTCCTCCCACAAGGAGCTGAGTTGAGTGCTCAGATGCTTCTGAGAATATTTTGGAGCATTCCTGATTTTAATTGGGATTATTTAATTGTTATTTACTTTGACTGAATAAACTGTTGTGTTTAAATAACACTGGTTTTGCCAAAATGCTGTCAGGGAGAAGCTGCTTTCCCTTTAGGAGCCCTCAAATGTGGGCTGCCTTCCAAGCCCCTCACACAGCAGTGTGGATCATCATGGCTCAGAGCATCCTCCTGCCCTGGCCAGGAGCGCGCTCCGTGCCAAGGAGTGGCCCTCCAGCCACAGGGAGGGAAACAGGAGCTGTGGAGGTGTTTCCAAATCCAGCATCACTTGTGGGGGCCTGGCAGGGCTGAAGGACTCGGCTGTGCCCGTCCTGCAGCCGGGCAGAGTCCAGTTCCTTGAGGAGTTTGTGAGGCAAAGGGAGAACGGATCCAAAGAGCACCTGAATCATGGGCAGGATGAAAAGCTGAGCTTGGAAAACTGGGGAGAAAAGAGAGCTGAGCTCCAGGGGTGGAAGCAGTTGGTAAATATTGACAGCATCAACCAACAGTGGTGAAGCCTCATTCCAAATCCACCTGTGGGGTTGGTCCTTGTTCACTTATTTTCTTCTTTTTTCATTTTTAAAATCACAGCTAAATCTTCTGGGGACAGTTTGGGAGAATTGGGGGTGTTCAGCCTGTGGCACTGTGTTAGGTGATGGAACAGCCTTTCTTGGGAAGCAAGGGGCCCATGACGGGCTCAGGGCTGTGGCAGTGCCTCTCCCCCAGCCCAGCAGGGTTTGAGGGTCCCACCAGGACAGGGACACCCTTGGGACACGCTGCCCTTCCAGCACTTGGGGGTGGTCTCTGCACCAGCAGCAACTTTTCCATCACTTGGTTTCCTTATTTGGTGTTTTTTAATAATTAGTGGCAGATTTTGTACTTATGTTTGCAATTATCTGGATGCCTCTGGGACATGTTCTGCCTGATAATTGAATCTCCTGGTCTGTGACTGCAGGGATGGCTGGGAAGCACGGGCTGGAGCCCGGGAATGCTGTGCTGCCTGTTGGTGTCACGTTAAGACAAATTGAGCTTTTTAATTTTAAAAAACTGTTGGAAACAAAGCATTTTGCTTTGCTGTCCTCAGCAAAAGCTTCGCTGGAGCCTGGACTAGAGAGGAAAATGCATGATTATCAGTAATTAACTGGATAAATGTTTTAATTAGATGCAGCAGATCCTCCGTGTGCCCAGCTCCAGTGACTGTCACTGGTGAGATGTGGGGCAGTGGGAATGGAGGTCCTGGATGGGCAAATGAATGCTGTGTGCAGCCTTTACTGGGAGGGCAGGAGAGAGGCCCCGTGCCTGGCACCCTCTGCTGGTGCTGCCTGGGTCTGTGCAGGGCTTGTCTCCACCCCTCCAGAGAGATCTCAATATGTCACTTCTGCCTTAGCACGTGACGTTGGGATGTAAAGTTCCAAGCGAGGGAAAAGGAACCTCCACATCAGAGCTGCTCTCGAGGGTAAGTGCAAAACTGCTTGGCTTCTAAACCTTTCTAATTTAGGGAGATTCAGTGAAATCCATTCCATTAGCATTGCTAATTCTTGTAGGGCCTGGCAGGGGATCAGAGAATCATAAACTGGTTTGAAGAAACCTTACAGACCATGAAGTTCCACTCCCCTGCTAAGGAGCACCTTCTACTTGAACAGGTTGCTCCAAGCCTCATCCAACCTGGCCTTGGACACCAGGGGCAAGGGGGTCCATGTGTCCGAGCCTGGGGGCAGCCACTGGGGCTGGGTGCTCTGCACCCCCGTGAGCCCCTTCAGCTGCCCTGCTGGCTGCAGAGCAAGGAGAGACCCACCACGCCCCAGAGAAGTGCACTTGTGCTGTGTTTCCAATGTAGGTAATGGAAGAATTGGCAAGTCATGCCCAGCAAAATGTAACCAGGGATCTTGGGAGCAGAGAGGAACAGGTAAGAGGTTCTCGAAGCCTGATTTTAAAGGTGGTTTTGGTCCCAAACTAAGGTGGCCAGGGTGGGTGTATGGCACAAAAAATGGAACAATTTCAGTTTCAGGTCCAGGTCTTTCAGGAGTTACAGGGGCTGGGATCACTCCCATGGGCACCCCTGTGCTGGACCCTCGTGCCACTGCAGAGGGATCCCTGGTGTGGAGTTAACAGTGCCAGCCCCCTGCTCCCTGCCCAGCCTTCCCTGTGCACCCCCTGCTCCGTGCTTCGCCCCAGCTACAAAGCAGTTAATGGTTGTTGATCATGGCATGCTCAGTGCTCCATGAGGCTCTGGATGATCTGTGAGGCTCTGGATGCTCTGTGAGGCTCTGGTTGTGGTGTGGAACTCCCTGGTCTCCAGGGATCTCGTGGCATTTTGCCCAAATGGCACTGATCTGTGTCTCAAGGACATAACCCAGCACCGACAGCTCTGCACAGCAGCACCGGAGTGACAGATGAAGCCAGAGCACTCCTTCATCTCTGCTAAAAGGGAAGAAAAGCTCCTAGAAATGCCAGGAATTCTGCCAGCCACTCCCTGTCGTCTCCACAGATGAGCCAGCTCACGGCCGGGCTTGGTTGGTGCAGGGGCAGCCCCAGCCACACGCGGGAGCCCCACTCCCAGAGAGGAGAGGCCGTGCTCAGGCAGGGCAGGTAGGTGAGATGTCCCCACCATTCCCACTGTTCCCTGGTGCAGCTGTGCCCAGCTCTGCTGCCAGCCTCATCCTGGCATCACCCTGGCCCAGGTTCAGCCGATGGTGCCAGGGATGTCCAGCATGAGGCCGGGGTGTGGCACAGGACATTGGCCGAGCCACCAGTGCAGGACAGGGGCTGGCACAGCTACCGGGGCTCGGCCAGGGTGGAGATGTGGAATGTGCAGGAACCCGACACTCTGGCTTTGGTTGTGTCTGCCATGTTCTGGACATCCCAGCAGTGTGGGGAGGGGACTGAAACCAGCTCCCACTCCATCCACAGCCTGTGCATGGAGGAAGGTGTGGGCAGCACTCCAGAGACACCACTCTGGGGGCTTCAGCTCCCCCTGAACCAACTCGCCCTATGCTGACAGCACCAGAGGTGTTAAATCCTGCCCTTTTTGGGCTACCAGCTCCAGGGAGCCACCCACACTGAGCTCAGTGAGGGCATCATGAGGGACAGTGTGACGGTGACTTGAGTATAATTTGGGATGTGCTTTCCTGCTCTTGTGCTGCAGTCATGGAGGGCAGAGTCTTCACGGTGCGCTGGGGGAAGAGAGGGAAGGGTGCACCTCCTTCCCATGGTGGAGCCATGCCTGCAGCCCCGGCCACCAGCCTTGACCTGTCCTTCCCAGCTGGGACTTCTCTGTGCACTGGCTGACTGGAGCCAGCAGAGAGGACTTGGGGACAGAAGCAGCCCAATTCTGTGTGGGAATGAGCTGCTCTCTATGCCCATGTGCTTTAGCAGGTGTGTGTCCATGTTTGGGGGAACAGAGCTGACCTGGGGTGAGGGGCAGCAGCTGTGACCCCCCCATCCTTGGGGCTGGGCACTCAGCCAGGCTGGCACCATGGAGCCAGCCCATGGGCACCCGGAGGTGCAGGTTGCCTGATCCCGGTGGTTTTCCACCCCTTTTGGCTCCCCAGAGCAGGATGTTGCTGGCATTGATCCCTCCTCCCCACTGGCTGTGCCGGTGCCTCTTGCGCCAGAGCCCTCGTGATGCTGCGGGAGCCGCGAGCGCATTCTGGCAGCAGCATCTCCCGAATTAACCCAGGGCCCCCAGCACACCCCAGGATGGGGGTGAGGCACCAGCACTGACACCCCACACACAGCGAGGCTCTGGCATGGCCACCACTACTCTAACAAACCCTGTGCCAGTGCTGCCGGTGCCGGGAGCCGCCCAGCACCCTGTGCAGGACCCCCACTCCCCGCTATGCACGAGCTGATGGAACACAATATGAAAACCGGGTTTGTCTCTCTCTCTTCCCCTCTTCCCTGGCATGTGGCCAGTGGGGTGCTCCCTCACTGCAGTTCTCGAGAGCCCGTAGCTGCAGCCAGCCCTCTCCCGCGGCTCCGTGTGCCGGGAATGCCAATGAAGCCCCGGCTCACCACGCGCGCACTGCAGCGCGCATCCATCCGGAATGCAGAACAGCCGATGGGTGGAGGAATCGAGAGAGTTATGCTGGAGCTGTTGTCCAATTAGTTAAACTAATTGTGAGCGAGGAGGGCTGGCAGGTACCCACAGCCTCCCCACCGACACACTCCAGGGCCAGACCTCGACCCTCTCCACAGAGCCGGGGTTTCCGATTTTGCTGCACTGCTGGATTTCCAGAGGGAAAATTTTCCTATTTATTTCCCTGATCTGTACATCACTGTGCAGGCAATAGGTTGGAATTCCAGCCTATTGATGCCCAGCGGGGCCGTGGCTGGTTTGTAACCCTGTCCTTGCATCGAATCTCACATCCCTGTGCCCTGCCCACCTGCACTTGGGATGTCACCACAATCTTGTTGTTGCCGATAGCGTGAGCAGCCCCTCCGGTCCCACGAGGGAAGGTCGGTCAGGTGGGGAGGGGGAAGATACTTGTTTGTGGAATTGCAGAAATGTATGTGCCCTGCTATTTTCTGCTTGAAACTAAGAAAATTTCAAACAATGCAAAATTCTGCTCTTGATACGGCAGGAAAGAGCCTTTGGAAGTATCCTGTGCTATTTCTGGCTGGGAAAAAAATACATACATAGACATTTAAAAATACAAATGTGTGCATGTAGATATATCAGGGTTCTATAGGGGTGGCAGGGTGGGGCCTGGCCCGGTGCCTTGTCCATCCGTGGGGATGGGTGGACACTCATTGAGCCCCACGTCCCTCCCGAGCCGCTGTGACAGATTCCAGCTTGATTGAGGCACAAACAGCAACCCACAACAGCAGCGTGGATTTGGTTATTAACAAAGGACGGATTCAGCCGGTGCTGGCGCCGCTCCAAGCACGGGAGCTGCTGAGGAGCGTGGAGGGTGTATTAAATATTCATCAAAATCTTGGCACTTCATTCCCATCTCTTGCTCTCCCGCCCCCTCCCCTCGAAATTATTTGGTCCTAAAGGTTAGAAGCCTGCTTCGAAAATTAATTGTTTCATTAACCCCTTTATAAATTAGGGTTTTTTCAACTGAGTTTTTTAGGGTCGATGCAAAATGGGTCGTGGTGGCACTTCCTCAGGTTTGCTCATCACGTGAGCCCTGACCCCAGCACGTGATGGTGCGACCGATGCTCGCGGCAGCATGTGACCCTAAATGCTACGTGAGCTCAAAAAAAAAAAAAAAAAAGAAAAAAGAAAAAAAAATTTAACACAGAAATATCAGCAGGTTTGTCTCTGCCTTCACCTGCCCGGCGTGGCGGAGCCGTACCTGCTCCGTGCCGCCGCGGCGCTGCCAAGCCCTGCCCTCCGCGCCGGCACCACGGCTCCCCATTCGGTGAGTGAAGAGATACTTCCAGCAATTAATTGGCGCTGCCGCGCGGTTCATTATCATGCGGGGCACGCGTGGGTTCCGCCGCCTGCGGCCTCGCGCCACGGGAGCGGCCCCGGCCCCGCGGCTGCCCGGGGCTCGGGCAGGGGTCAGGCGTGAGGGCGGGGCGGGCTCTCCGGCGCGTGTCCGAGTCTCCGGCCTCCCGATGTCCTGATGCTCCACAAAGGGCTCCTCGGGGCGGGGGTCAGGGCGTTCCGCGGCCGCCGGCTTTGCTGCCTCCGTGCCAGAGTTTAAACCGTGGCGTGTCCTGCGTGGGTGGGTTTGGGGGCATAGTTCCTCTTCCTCTGCATCCAAGGGCGCTTGGTGCCGGGTGCTCAGCGGTGATGCTGGGTTGCCAGTCCCGAAGCGGCAGCTCTCAGACAATGCAGGTTTTATTTTAGTGCTCACCCGACGCCTTGCCGCTCCCCAGTAATGCCCTGCTGATGTCCCCGCTGGGATGGGGCACCCACTCTCCCCCAGTCGCTGCTGTGCGGGAACTGGGGCTGAATCCGTAATGCCGGGAGCG
The DNA here is from genome assembly GCA_013398115.1 of Falcunculus frontatus. Lineage (NCBI taxonomy): Eukaryota > Metazoa > Chordata > Aves > Passeriformes > Falcunculus > Falcunculus frontatus. Next base: position 22,773 of record VZRV01005930.1, on the reverse strand, counting down.
CCGGTGCCGGGAAGGGGCCGGAGGGAGCCGGCTGCGGGCGCTGCCGGCCGCCCATCATTAGGATGCAGGTCCATCGCCATCTCCCTGGAGACCATGGGAACAGAGGCCGGGTGAATCGTGTCTGGGGCGGCTGGCAACCGTGCTGGGAGAGGGCAGCTGCGTGCCGGGGTGGGAATGAATTACTGCCCTGTGCCGGCTCGGCTTTTGTTCCCCCATTGTCAGCGCAGGAACGGGGAGCAGGGGAGAGCGCCTGGGGGGGGGCACGGAGGCAATGGCCGGCCCCTAGCATCGCTCGCACCCGCCGCAGGCTTAACCGCCAGTATCAACTTCGTATTTTCTGTCCTTGAACTAATTCTTCACGAAAGCTCTTTGGGGCTGACACCGATAGGAGCTGCCGTTCCGGTGCGGCGCTGTCGCGGCTGTGATCCCATATTTAACACTCGGGGCATTCCTGGGCCGCTGCGAGCCCCTTTATGCCGCTGAAGGGAGCCATATGTTGCAGAGGCATCTCTGAGGATCTTGCTGGAACAGCAGAGAAAGGGATTTCTGAGCGCTGCTGAATGCGGCTGCCAATCACCCGGAGTCCCGGCCGGGAGCCTTGTGCGCGCCTGGAATGTGCGGCGGCGGCGGCTTCGGCAAACACGGGCTCGTGTTTGGAGTCGGGATTTGCCATCTGGGGGAATGAGCTCCACAGGCTTTTAATTGGCACCAGCGTCCGCCCTGCCCTGCTCTCACGTTTGCTGTCGCTCCCAAGTCCGGCTCCTGTTTAATTCCATCGGAGGGACCGCGGTGGCGCTGCTGGAGGATGATTTTTCCCTGCTGCTCGCACAGATTGTCTCTGCCTGGCAGGCGGCTGTCCCTGAGCACACCAACCAGTCACCGGCCCCCGCTCGCTGCTCTGCTCTCCCGCAGCACTTTGCTCACATTCTGGAAATTTTATTGTGTTTAATTTGCTCTGTAATAGTTTCATGGAAGGAATTCTGGTCCCATCAAAACCTGCTCCGGTGAATGTTCCCCTGTAGTAGAAGTGAGATAAGTATGAGGGAGAGGATGTGGTGGGAGCCTCAGTGCCAGCTTGGCACCCCCACATGCTGTGCAGCCCCCGTGTCCCATATCCAGCCCATGGGGTCTCACCTGTAGCCGTGGGCACAGCTCCTGGCAGGTGCCAGGATGTTGGCATCATGTCTTGGGGCTCAGGGCAACTCCTGGGTGCAAACCTCCAGCTGTGCACCAGCTGTGCTGGCTGGTAAGTGGGACAGCCAGATCCCACTGCAGCAGCTCCTCAACTCACAAAGCCAGAGCCACCCCATGCAGGGCGACTTCCTCCCCTCTCCTCCTCCTCACTCCCATTACTTCCCTCCCAGCCCTGGGGCTGGCAGCACCGGGCCCAGCCCTGCCACTCTGTGCTCTGCTGCCACTGCTCCCTGTGGATCACGAGCTTCAGGGCTGCCCCCAAGTTCTTCTCTTCCAGGCCCTATTGCTGCTTCCAGTGCAGTTCATGTGCTGATCTCTCCTAAGGATCTGGGAGCCGCAGAGCTGGGAAGATACCTGATGCAAAGAGAGGGGGCAGCCACCCTCCAGCAGCCAGCTGGGTGCCACCACCAGGGACCTTCCACCAGGACCTTCCTTCAGGACCAGGAACCAGACCGTTCCTCAAAGTCTTCCCATGGAACCTTCCTGACTGTCACACTGCAGTTCTCCCAGGTGCTCCATCCACACGGACTTTGTGCTGCGTGGCTCCCACAGCCGTTTCTGCTTCTGAGTTTGCTCCAGAGCTGCATGTGCTGCCAACACTAAACCTTCAAACATGAGAGCTGAACTCTGCAGGACACCAGGACTCTGCTAACAGACCTGTCCAGGACCCCAAGTTTTCTACCCCTTGCAAAACCCCAAGCCAAGGAAGCACAGGGCCTGGACAGCTCAGAGAATTAAGAACGAGTTCATTAGAGACTGTGAACAAATGGTCGGTAATTAAGACTCCCAGCAAACACTGAGTTTGCTGCATGCAGCCCAGGGAGTCCGGAGGGGATGGGGTTGGGGTGAGCAGGCTGTGCCTGCCGTGTGCATTACACTGTGGCTGACATGCAGGGTGCCTTTGGGCTGCTGACAGCAGAGGGAGGAGCCCACAGGATGCAGCCTCACCCTGACTCCTGCCTCCTGGAAGATGGACCACGATGGACTTCCAGGTTTGGCACAACCCGTTCTGCTAAAGCTGAGTGTCCTCACAGGGATCCACACCAGCTGCTTCCTGACCTGTCCACAGTGGACATGGAGAGCAGCTTCTTCCTTGCCCCTTTGTAGCAGCTCTTTGTCCGTCACAGAGGGGACAGCAGCCGGTTCTGGGGATGGTTCATGCAGTCTTTGACCTGGTGTGGGTCAGGGATGGATGGGCCCCCAGCCAGAGGGGCTGTGGCAAGACGAGTGGGGTGAGCTGCCAGGGTCTGCCCAGCACTCCTTGCACTGTGGTTTTATTCCTCCTCCTGCTTCTCTCACCCATATGTGCAGGGTTGGGGCACCCTCTCCCCTCTCTGGGCTCCTCACCAGCCAGGAGACAGCTGAGTCCAAACACCCCTCTCCAGGCATCCCCAGCCACTCCACCAGGTCTCCAGAATCCCCATCAAACCATCAGCACACAAAGCAGAGCTCTCCTTTTTGATTTAATAAGCATCTGGAAATGTCATAAAAGACGTGATAATAAAATATCAGATGCAGGAAAATGAGTAGCCAAAGGCATTGAAAAAAGGGACGAGAGTAAACGCAGTAGATTAAGACACTAATTCCCATTCCTTGTATGTTCTCCATCTTTCCTGTGTCTTGACAGACAGAAATAAATGCCCCCACTTCCCGGGAAGCACTATCTGCCTCTCCCTGCTGGATTGGCACCATGGGGTGCCCACAGCCGTAACAGCCCATTTATCCTGCAGATTCAATGCTTTATCACTTTCAAAGGAGAGGCTGGGCTGGCTCATCCCCGCTCCCACCGCCAGCACTTGCACTTAAAGGGCAGGTCGAGATTCCGATGGTAATGGCTAAATTTGATTTTATTGCTCTAAGGTATCTCTGCAAATTAAAGACCCAAATTGTGCCTTTGTTTAGACCATGCAACAAAGCGACAGGAGCAAAAACAGAACCAGAAGGGAAAATACACTCAGGGATTTTGGAGAAGCTGGTAGGTCCTGCTGTAACTCTGTCACAGCGAGAGCTGGGTATGGGGATTGTCTTCCAAATGCAGCTTTGGAGCAAATCAACAGCCAGTAAATTCCCAAGCCCAACACCATGCCATGAAGGCAGGAACGGGATCAGCAGCAAGGTGATGGATGTGTTAATGTTTTAACAGGCCAACCACCTCATAAATAATTTGCTGGGTTCTGGAGTAACTGACCTGGTCACAATGGCAATAAAGAGCCATCCCCTGGGCTCTGCTCCAGGGGTCCACAATCCTCTCATGGAGAGGCTTAAGTGGCTTTTAACAATATCTATTTTATATTGTCAGAGCGCAGTGCCCTGCTATTGCTGCCGTCTGTGCAAACACGATCGCTTCAGCTCCAGGGATATTCCAGTTTAAAACCCCAGAAATGATCACGGAGTGTGTCACGGCTGAGCTCTGTTTGCTCTGTGGGGAGCAGGGCCTGCTTGGGGGACATGCCATTGGGAGCTCGGCTGGGTGAGGAGGGATGGAACCTCAGCAGTGCCCAGCCCAGGCGAGCAGTGGAGGGTGACCAGCCTGGGGAACTTCACTGGAACCCACAAAGGATGGGTCCACAGCCACCACCTGCTCTTCTGGGCAGCAGGAGCAGATGCAGCCCAGCCTGCAGTCAGGAGACTGGGCTCTCCCAGTGGATTCATCTGTGTACTGGGTATGCTGCTTCTATTTGGGTAGTCCTCTTGTGTACTGAGTGTTCCTCTTGTGTGCTGAGTGTTCTGCTTAGATATTGGGTGTTCCCAGGGCATACCGAGTATTCCTGTCATTTGCCAGGTATTCCTCTTCTATATTGGCTATTCCTCTCCTATCCTAGATATCCTCATCCTACTCTGTGTCCTACTCTCCAGTGCTGGCACTGGGAGCAGTGTTACTTGGCACAGGGAAGGGCTGCTGCTGTATTCTTTGGGTTCCTAAGCTTTGCCATTGTGTGTGAGGCCGGTCATGGCATCTGCAGCTCTACCCACAGCCACAGTGTGATGCTTTTAGATTTCTCTGTGCTGTTCATTGATCAGTTCCCAGATTTTTCCCAGGTTCCAGCAGGCCGGTGTGTTCTGAACACGTGGAGCTGGGGAATTTGTCCCACCAACTGCTTTGCTGTGGGATGGGGCAGCACAGTTCTGTTTCTGTAGCTGCAAATAAGGGAGATTCCAAACACTGTAGTCCTTGGTCAAGCAAAATAGATGGCAAATGTCTCCGGCATGGTACCTCCAGCACAATGATGGAACTGAATGGGAGACAATGGCAAAACAGTTTTGGAGGACAGATCAGTGTGGGCAGCCCCATTCCCTGCTCAGCAGCACGGGGACAGCCTGGAGTGCCCATCTTTGTCCCTGGCTCCCAGTTATTCCTGCACTCCCATGGGAAGATGCAGCTGAGGAGGAGGAGGAAGAGGGTGGCAGTGCCCACCTTGGCAAAGGCACTGGTGCCCAAAAGGGGCCCAGGTGGAGACAGGTGTTGATGGTGGCTTTGTGTGTTCAGTTTGCTCTGTGTGGGCTGTCATCTGCGCCCCCTCCTGTGCTGGTGCTGGTGGCAGAGCAGCTCCCTCCCTGGCAGCAGGAACAGGGGCAGAAATCCCACCTGGGCAGTGACTGTCACTACGTCTTGCCCTCTGCCTGTGGGTGCTGCTGAGCCTGACCCATCGCTGCTGGGGCTCCCTGTGGCTCCCTGCCATGGCATCCCCTCACCAAAGCACCTTCCTTCAGAGCATCCCTTCTCCCCGCCGGCCCCCTCCACACACAGCTTTGTCCCAGCCACCAGAGGCAAGTGTGGCTGCAATGAAAAGTAAATTTTATATCCTTGCCCCTGTTTTTGCAAATGAGTGTAACTGTCAACTGCAGAATAAATGACACCTAATTACTGCTGGGGGGAGTTCAGGCAGGAGGGCTTGGCTGGGAGGGGATCACGGGGAAGCTCCAACACTGATGGAAAATGAACAAGATGCCGACTGTAAGGAACCATAATTACAGAGGACTGACACACTGTGAGCTGTTTATGGTAATGAAGTGGTGCATCAAATCAAATTAACCTTAGTTATTTAACACAGAATGCACCGAGGACTTGGCTCAGTAGATGCTAAATCCAAATCCGGAGCCGTGCCCAAGCCAGGGAAGCGGCTCCAGCGCTGCACGGGCGTCGTTTTGATTTAGGATTCGTTCAGTGAGCGGCCGCAGCGCCGGGACGGCGATGGCGAGGGCGAGCGCGGGCGGAGCGGCGGCACAGCCGCTGCCGGCAGCTCGAGGAGCCGCGGAGCTGCCGGGGGGCCCCGCCGCCGCCGAGCCCCCCACCATGTGCCCCGTGCCCTGCGCTGCGCCCGCGGCCCCGCGCTCGCCTCCCGCTGGAGCGGAGCCCAGGCCAGGTCAGTATCCCGCCCCGGGACGAGGGGGAGAGGCCGGGGGGCTCTCTCCGTCCGGCGGGGTCTGGCTGCGGGCACCGGGATGTTCCCGTGGCCGGTGTGCCGGGCACGCCGCCGGCCGCTCCCCAGCCCCGGGCAGAGGATGCGAGTGCGCTGCGCTCCCGCAGAGGTTTCATTTCTCCTCTCTCCTCCCCACGAAGGCTGTGGCGCGCGCAGGAGGAGCGTTCCCGTCGGGATCCCTTCACGCTGACGGGTGAGTAACCTTTCAAATTAACCCAAACGCTCTGTTAAAGATTAATGAGCTTTCGGAACAAGGGTCCCTCTGTGCGCCGGGCTGTTGCAGCGCTGCACAATCCTCTGTGCTGGAGGAAGGGATTGCCGCTGCAGCCGGGGATGCCGGCACAGCTCAGCTGGGGCCGGCGAATCCTGAGGGCGTCGTGGCGAGGGGCAGAAGGGCGAGGGCACTTCCTGACAGCGGTTCTGTAAATAATGCTAAAAGGCTGTTTGTGTCAGCGGTGTTGCTTTGTATGAAGGGAGGAGGCAGGAGGGATGTGGCAGGCTCAGGTCAGGGATGTCGGTGCTCTGGGGTCGCTCAGCTGCAGGCAGAGCCGGGCTGGCTTGGCGAGGCAGGAATGGGTGGTGCTGGCAGTGACAAGAGCCCGGCACGGAGCGCCGCGGGGAGCTGCCAGCTGCTGGCACAGCCCAACAGGTGGGTTTGGATTGGTTTGGATTAGGAAATGTTTGTTCAGTGCCCTGCGTGCCGGCGGGGGCCTCTGGGGAGCCGAGTCGCTTCTGAGGGAGAGGATTCCTCTGCAGGACTTCCCACTTGTCGGAAAAACACCAATTGCATCTCCAGCCAAAGGCTTTCCTCTGTGTATTTCACGGAGTTTGATGATTTTGGAGTATCTGCAGTCAGGTCCATCCTGAATTAATTTTTTTCCAGGAACCTGGTGGTTCCCCTCCCAGTGTGCCAGATCTTACCCAACAGCATTCAGAGTGCTGAACTGGCCTGTCACTCCTCCGAGCCTCTCATCCTCAGCCCTGCACTGGCAGCTCTCCTGAGTATAGCTGAGCACTCCAGGTATCATCCCAGCAATTCCTCCCCTAACACTGGCTCTGCGTCCTGCTCCATGGTGGAGGCATTGGATTTTGTGGTTATGAGTTCATTTTGCTTCTTTCCATCAATATGAAAATGCTATGTGAGTCTGGAGAGTTAATCACTCTTGTAGGGGAATAAAGAGCAGAGATTTCCTCTAATCCCCTTTAAATGGTCTCCAAATGAGGGCTCGACAAAGATGACTAATGACAGACATGATTGAACTAATTTAGTAGGTGAAGCTTCGATGGAAGCCCTGAAGTCCAGGTACAGCTTTGGGGCCCAGCAGGAGCTCCTCGAGCTCACTCACAGTGTCTTTGCCCTCACAGCTGAGTAAAACAAACTCATTAGTTTTGTTTTGTTTTGACCAGAGGATTCCCTTTCTCTATTGAAAATATTTTTGTCTCTTTCAGCAAACCTTTTCCTTGCTGCTGCCAAATGCAATCTCCCTAATGGGATACTAAATCCAGATTCAGTTAATAACCAGCTGCATCCTCATCCCTCACCTGATCCTGCCCCTCAAAGGGTTCCCTCTGAACACACATCAGTCTCTCACCAGCCGATAACAGTAATGAAATAAAAAGTCAATGGAATTTCTCTGGGGACCTTTGGGAATGTGTCTGGGGACCTTTGGGAATGTGTCTGGGGACCTCTCTGAAGAAGGTCCCCCTCCAGGCCCATAACATACCAAAACCTATGCAGAGAAAAGGGCAAAATTAGGGGTCCCATCCCCACAACATTGGGAGTGATTAATGTGGCACCAGTGCTGTCCATCTTGCTTTTGTTTAATTATCTTTTTTGTATCATTCATGTCTCCCGAGACCCGACCGGGCAGGAATGGTTTGATGGATTATATATGAAATCCAGGTCAACACATCCAAGTGTTACTGCCTCATAATTTGCTGCGCCGCAGAGGCCAATAGAGATGCCTTGTGTTATTAATTATGCCAATATATTTTCCTGAGCAATGTGATTAATTAGGCTGCGTACGGCATGGCCACGGGCCTGTGCTGTGGCTGCTTGTTCTTGGGCGGAGGTGGCTGGAATGGGGAGCAGGCAGCAAAATCTGCAATTGGTCTCAGTCCTTCTCTTCCAGAGCATTCAGGGGGAGATACAATTCCTGACGTTTCACTTTGCATGCCAGGGAGCCACAGGGCTGCAGGGAGCTGCCTCTGGCTGGGCAGCTGGCCCGGGGAAACAGGCAATGCCAGTGGGATCACAAGATGCCACCCAGCACCACGTGGCCTCGTGTTCAGCACTGCAGGGGTGGATTACACTTAAATCGCAGAGACTCATCTGTTCACACTGAACTTCTGAAAAGTGGATTCATGAAGTTGTTCCTGCAACTCATTTCATTTTTTTTAACAAGCTCACAGTGCAGAGTCTGTGCTGTGCTGAGTGGGGTCCTGCACCCAGGGTACAGCACCTGCAGGGGCACAGGAGGGCTGGACCCCATCCCAGGTGATATCCTGATGACTGCTACCAGTCTGCAGGGTGGAGACAGAACACAGGGTTTGAAGCTTAGTCACAGTGTGAAAATATTCATAGAAAACTGTTTTTTTGACAGAAGACCCCTCAACTTGCCAGGCACATTTGCTCAGCGTCAGGGCTTCACCCTCCCTGGCAGCCCTGACCTGTGCCCCTCACTGTGCCACAACCAGCAGCAGCAGGGCCTGGGCAGTGTGCGGGCCCCAGCTCAGCATCCCCAAAGCCTGGCAGACGTGATGCTGTCACCAGAGCTCAGCTCCACTGGGTTTCCTATGGGGAGATGATCCCGTGCCGTGTCCCTGCCCTGACCCTCAGAGCGCTGCTCCCACCCTGCAGTGGAGCTGAACCCTCTCTGTCTTTTGTCTCCATAAAGGTCAGAGAAGAGCCGTCACCCTTTAAGTGCCAAGACGAGGTCTCCCACCCTCCGGTGCCAGAAGACTGGGAACAGTAAGGCAGCTGCTCACTCTTCCAAATGGTTGCTCTGTGGTTGCATGTACACTGGGTTTACTCTGGCCATTTTTCCCCTCCTTGTCACAAGTGGGATTTTGATGATTTGTGTCTTCCATGCCACTTAGGCCCAGCAGTCACACCAAGCACTGTGCTGGTGGTGGGAACTTCCCTGTCCTGCCACTGATGCTCACAGACCCCGAGCTGCAATTTTCCCATCACCAAGTTATCCCTGCAGCAGGAAGGGCAGAACATGGGGTGAGGGGCAGTCCTGGCTTCCCTGGGCATCAGAACCCCTCTGAGTGCATCCAGCAGTCCTTTGGGCTGTTAGAAGCTCCAGTCACAGTCAAAAATCCATCAGAAAATGAGCTATTACTGCAGGGACTTGGAGCTGTCCAGGATTTATGTGCTCTGGGCAGCAGGAGCTCCCTGTGCTGTACCTGGGGAAGTACCACAGCGCACACACCGTGACCGCTTCCAATTTCACACCACTTTGAACTCACTCTCACTGAGGTTGGGGAGATGAAAAATGTCTTTATTAAGGAAAGTCTCAGGCCCCTGATTGGGAGCTAAATGTTGCTTTAACATGTGCAGGGAGGGAGGGAGGGAGGGAGCCACGACGGTCCCTGGGCTCCCGTGGGAGTCTGTCAATGCACAGCACCTCCCAAAAAGGGATTGCCCCTTGGTTTTCCTGCTGCTGTGACCATCTGGAGAAGGTTGGTGGCACTCACTCTGGGCCAGTGAGGTGGTGTGTTGACCTTGCTGTTGCCCCACATTTCCGTGGGTGTGGGAGGAGGTGACCCCGCTGCACAGCCCACGTGCTGGGCCCAATGCAGGCCTGTAAAACACTGGGATTTTGGGAAGCACAGAGGGCTTGTGTGTCCCCGCAGCCAGGGCTCAGGTGTGTGCCCCATTACCCATGTGATGCTGCAGGTGTTCCTCCTCCCTTCTGTCATGGCTCCGTTCCTCATCCATGAATCCATGTCAGTCCCAGTACAACACTTCCTCCCGTTCCCCTGTCCCTGCTCTGCTGCTCTGCAGCAAAGTCCCCTGGGCCAAGATCACCCTTTGCTGCAGAGACAGCAGAGAACCTTCCAGAGCGCTTGTTTTTCTCATTATCCTTCGGGCACAAGCCTTTCTGATGGCCATGGGCTCACCCCATGCTCCTGATGCTGTGATTCCTGGTGGAATCTCATAACGAGTGCCCGTCTGTACATGGACACTGTGTGCACACACGTGTGCACTGTGCATTAACATCGTCCTCAGCTGAACCCACCATTATCCGTGCTCCCAACACGGCAGTGCCAGCGCTGCTCTCCCAGCCGGAGCGGCTCCGGCGCTGTGCGGGGTGTCTGGGCTTCCTGCTGCTCCTGTTTCCCCAGCAGACCCGTGTGGGTGTTCCCTCCCTAATGATCTTTCATTCTTGCATTTGTATCTTTACTCCAGGAATCAGGCACTAAACCTGGAGCTAAGTCAAGCCCAGACCCTCCTCCCGACTCATCCAGCCCCACAGTTTGCCCAGGGCTCTGTTATTATCCCGCATCCCTGTAATTAGCTGCTTAGGCTGTGATTGCCCCATTGTCCGCTGGATGGGTTTAATCATTCTTTTCTCCTACAGTGGCAATTTTGTTCCAATTAATTATTTCAGTTTGAACAGCAATAGCTGGTTGAGTTTAGAGAGAAATTAAAAGGGTAGGGAAGGATAATGAGGAATGAGCTAACTAGGGAGAGGTTGCAGACAGGGCTGCACGGGTCCCTGCTTCTCTTCCAGCCTCTTGCTTGCTCCCCAGAGAACTTTATAGGGCTGGGAAGTGCTCTCCCTGGAAACAAGGATCCAGAGAGGCACAGAAGCACTGTCTGGCTCCATCCCTGCCTGGGAGCTCTGTACTGGGTGTGATGGAAATGGGAGGGCACACTCACAGCCCAGCTCTGAGGGAGAGTGTTGCTCATTGTAGTGAGTAGATCTTGATTAGATGTTAGGAAGATCCTAGCCCCGTGTCAGGCCCACTCTGGCTCCCTGTGCCCTTGTCAGCCATGTACACGCTCATAGCATTCTGCAGAGCAACATCTGGCCATGCTCTTTCTCTCCCCAAAAACAGCTGGATGCTTGGCTGGCTACCAGACACCAGCTGCCAGCTGAGGGACAGATGCAGCAGCACATCCCAAGCTCCTGGCATGCGGTGCCATGGAAAACGGGACCAGGAGGGAGTGATGGTGTGTCCAGGGAGGCTCAGGGGCTCCCCCATCCCAGAGTGCCTCCAGCTGCCCCAGCCGTGTGTCCCAAACCAACCTGAGGCAGGGGGTCAGGGAGCCAGAGCTGGAGGGACCTATGGTGGCTGCAGCACTCAGAGCTGGAGCCTCGCATGGGAGGGAGCTCAGAGATCTCTCACCCTGCCAGGCTGACCCAAAACACTGCCATAAAACACGTTACATCACAGCCAAGAGCCAACTGACATCACCACATGTCCCTCATTAACACAACGGAATCACCCCTCAGCACAGGTGATGTTCTCAAGGTGATTTTGGATGAGATTGATCTGAATTTTTAAAAATTTAAAAATAAATAAATTTAAGGTTAGCCAAGGTTTTGAAGGGAGTGAAAAAAACATTAATGCCTTTCAAGATTTACAAAAATGCTGCCTGTGAAATTCATGTATAATTCAATGAATTCCAGAGTAGTTTGAATATTTAAATTATGTATGATCAAAGCAATAAAAAATCTGCATTTCCTCACTCTGAGCCCCCCAGACACAACTCTCCCCAGTGTCCCCTCCCCAAAAGGCAGCTCCTGCCTCTGCGCTCGCAGAGCTATTGAGCCTCATTGCTCTGAAGAAATTGAGTTCGACTGGAAAATTACGGCTGCCAAGCGCGGCTGCTGTTCCCTGATCCAGGCGGCTGCGTCGCTCAGCCAGCGCGTTGCCAGGGCGATGGGCACTGCTGCCCCCAGGCCTGGGGAGGGGTGATGGGCATGGCGTGGGGGAAGGACCCCCACACTGCTGGAGCCCCCAGCAGTGCCCAGGGAAGCCAAGCTCTGCAGGGGCAGATGGAGGAGCTGAGCACTGACACAGGATGGAGGGGTCTCATCCCCTGCTGTTGCCTCTCTCAGGGGCTCAGGGGCTGCAGGAAGGCAGCTCTGGCCTCACTGCACCTTCCCCCATGGGGGTCCTTGGTCCCATCTCTCAAGCCCCTGTGGATGTGTCCGTCTCCTCTCTCAGCTCCAGGGCTGGGATGTGGCAGCTCCCCGCTTCTGACTGCAGCCAGGAAGAAAAGGAAAAATGCCAACAAACTGCTCCCTCTGCCCCTCCCTCCACCCTCTCTCCAGATACTGTAAATTTTCATTAGTATTCTGTAATTTAATGATCTATTCCCAAGAGAAAATTAGTCTTCAATTTACAAAAACTTCCCTGTTAATTTAAGCATAATAGTAGGGAGTGCTGCACATGCCAGAGCCACGTCCTGCGGCCCCGCTCCCCCCTCCCACAGCCTGGAGAAGGGCAAGTGTGAGGGACAATTCTAATAATACACTAAAATCCCTCTGAAATCTTCCATCCAGGACTGCAAAGATGTTTCTGTGAGCAAGAAAAGCAATTTCCTCCTGAAACAAGAGTTTATTTTGAACCTGGTGAACTCCAATTCAGCTGGAGGTTGATGCTGGAAGACTGGGAGAGGCAGAATGTGCTGGGCTTGCTGGGAATGTGCCGGGCTTGCCAGATGAGCCATTGGTTGCTCACCCAGGAGGCAGCTGCCACCAAACCTTCAGGGCTTTTAAACCATCAGTCGGCACCAGGGCCCAGAGCATCCTTGGCAGAGCTTCACCATTCTGGGCAGACCCTTCCCCTGGATTAGGGAGGAGCACGGTGGCTCCATCTGAGGCTGCTGCAGGTCTCTGGGTGCAGGGCCAGGGCTCCAGGCTCTCTGCCTGCCCACCCTGCCACCCCTGCCCCGGTGGGCTCTGAGGGCATCGCTGCCCCCAGCTCGTGCCGGGTGTCGGCCGCCTCCTCGGAGCATATTGAGATGGATGGTGGTGGCTCTGCTCATTAGAGGCTGTGGCAAAGAGTAGGTGCTGGGAGTCTCCGTGCCGGGAAAGTGCTGCAAGAGGAGCTCATTAACTTGAAAAATTGGGTCCAGAGGGCTCATTTGTCTGAGATCAGTTCACTGTTTTTTCTAGTAATGTGGAAAATGAGGGAGGGGGATCTGAGCCTCTCCTCAGTGAGTGGCTCTGTGATTTACCCCTTTCTCATTTATGTTCTCTCCTCCAAATTGCCTTTAATACTATCTATTTTCCATGGGCCTTAAACCTACCCGTGTGGAACGTACATAACCCTTCACACCCATGATACCGCACCTGTGGGACAGAGCAGACACTGGGACAAGTTTGTCCAGCCTGGCAGTGCGGGGATGTGTTTTAGGGGCCTTTAATGCCCCCTGGTCAGGCCCAGGTGGTTCCCAGCACACACTGCCAGGCACTGCCATATGTGCTTGTTCTCTGATCCTGGTCTCCTGCAGCAGGAGGTTTGTGTCCCCTGTTGCCTCCTTCATTCTGCGGGGCTGTGGTGGGCGGCTGGCGGGCAGAGCCTGCTCCAAAGTGTCAGGAGGGGCTGATCCCAGGTCTGGCACAGCCACTAACGCAGGGAGGTGCCAGATGCTGTTGTGTGGAGAGGCTCTAAGGTCAGCTGAACCTTTACTTGATGGTTTACCTTGGTTTTCTGAGCAGATTTAGCGCAGAGGCAGCTAAAGGACACCTGTGCACAGGATGCAGTGCTCCTGCCCTGGTGGGGGCTGCAGTCCCCTCCCCGCTGGCAGCCCCACAGTCACACCCAGTGCTGACAGCAATCGCACCCTTTGCCTCGCACTGTTGATAAAGGCAGAGCTGTCAAATCACAGCAGAGATTGGAGGGGAAGCCTGGAGCCATCCCCTGCCAGTGCATTCCCCTGGCCCCAGCCCGTGGCAGAGAAGGAGGCTGAATTCTCTCCATGGATGTGGGAGGAGGATGTGGAGAGGAGGATGTGGCAGGAGGGCACACTGGGAGCTCCCTGGAGCTGATGGAGGTGAGGGCTTGGCCATGGGGCTGCCGAGCCCCCACCAGCACTGCTGCACCCACCAAAGGAGACTTCAGCACCCCTCTAACCCCCACTGCACCTGTGCTGATCCCCCCAGCCAGCCCTGCCCCAGACGTGGTTAATTTAGAAGGGAAATCTATTTCCTGTAAAAAAGAAAAAAAACCAGGGGAGCATAGTCAGTGTTAAATATAGATATATGATATGTAAATGAATCTGACAACTGAGTGAATAAAAAATGAAGGTTTAAATTATTGAAGGGTAGGAGGAGATGGCGCATGCAAATAGCATTAATGTGGAAAGAGGCAGTACTCAGAACAGGGAAAGGAGGTTTTGAAACGTAATTATTTCTTTTAAGAAAAGGGCTACACATAAAATAAAAGCCAACAGAGCTGGTGTTTGTCTCAAAGCCTTTTCTCTCCTGCCTATCCCTTTATCCTTCTGGCTTTTTTTTCCCCCCTGCAAAGCAAAGAGAGAAATCAAAGGCTACTGAGTTTTTTTAGCTTTAATTAAAATGAGATAAATTAACTTTTAGTTGCTTGCAAGAACAAGTGAGACCCAGGGATGGCCGATCACAAGCTGCTGCTGAGAGGGCAGGAGCAGGTGTTTGATAATTGATTTGGTGGGGACAGGGCTCTGTGGCTGTCAGAGCCAGAGCAGTCACAGCCACCCCCTGGAATGGGTGGGGACGTCCAGCACTTTGCAGAGGAAGCACGGACTAAACTTTCATGGAAAAACACCTGCCTGACGATGTTAACCTGCCAAGAGGATTTCAGTACAGCTCAGCTGTGCAGCCACTTTGCTGGGTTTTGTTCCTGTTCCTCCCTGTGCTGCAGAGCCCATGGGGCAGGATCAGACAGAGCATAGGGCTGGTTGTAGGAGCGTTGTTAGCAATTCAGTGTTGAAAATAGGAAATTCACTGATGATTTTTACAGTGGTAAAACTGACAAGGAATTCTGGCGGTCAATCTGCAAGTGCAGAAAATGTGCCCATCACCTTCTTCACAGCTGTGTTTTTGCCTCCCTGACCCTCTTCAGGACTTCCGGGGCAGGTTATGGGTTCCCTTTCCCTAAATCGGAATGTGAAGGCTTGGGACGAGTTGTTGAAGCTATAGATCAAAATGTCATTTATAAGAAAAGTGCCTCCCTGGGGATTCTTATCCTTCGTTCATTATTTGTCGTGCGCTGGCAGTGAGCTCTGTTGTGTCTAATCTGTCTTTCTGGCTGTTTACACAGCCCTCACTGTGCCGGCACCTGAGTATCTCCCATGGCTTAAAAAATGATGGTTTGCTTCCCGCTCCCTCTCCTGCTCTGCCACAAGGGCTTTGGGCTTTATGGAAAGCGTATGGGATGGATTTTCCCATTCCCTTCGAAGATAGCAGTGGTAGAGGGTCCTCCCCAGGGTCTGCACAGGGACCTGGAATGGTGACATGTGGGGCTCACCCACTGCCTGGGACGCTGCTGTCACAGGTGCTCTGGTGGTGGCTGCTGTCATGGAGCTGTCAGTTCAGGGTGGCCCTGGCATGCCCCACATCATGTCAGACTCTCCCGGCATCAGTTCCTGCCTGATGTGGGCCAGGGGCAGGCAGAAAGTAAGGGCAAGGTGGTCTTCCAGCCCACAGTGGGAATGCCACGTGTTCCCTGCCTGGCTGGTGCTTCAGCCTGCATCCTGGCAGGACACGAGAGCCATCCACAGGGACTCACCAGCCATTTGGACAGGACCCAGGAGCAGTGCCTGCTCTCTAAGTGATAAATGACCCTGCACCACTATCAGGCACACTACATGACATAATTCTGCACACTGACTCTTACATCCTTCTGCAGGTGATCCGAGAGCTCTGGGATGTGTGGAATGGTTTGCTCTGTATCATTGCCCAGGCCTGCTCAGGGCTTTGTGCCTCCTGCATGAACTCATTAAAGCAATATTTGCCCCCCTAGAAAGCTTTTGCATTGATGAAACGAGGGGGAAAGAGAATGGATCCCCCCTCATTTTCACTGTCTGCTTGACAGATGCCATTCATGCCACTTGTCAGGCCAGGTCCCGGGCCTGGGGTGATACAGAGCCGGCTCTTGGTCCAGCCTGTCCGCAGGGTTCAGTGCACTCGCCCCTCCAGTGCCTCTGTCTCTCAGCTCCCATGGTTCCTGTGTCTCCGGTGGCTCCCAGTCCATCCCAGTGCGGGTCCTTTCCTCCCCGGTTTGGCCGCCGTGTCTCCATGGCGACGCGCTCTCCCTGCCGCAGAGCATCCTTGGCTCGCCACTTCCAGCGCTGCATTTGTATTCCCAGCCTTTGTCTCCCGCCTGGCGCTGGCAGCTGGCCAGGCCAGGCATCCATTTCAAAGCAGCCTTTGTTTTATCGGTGCAGTAGCTGCTCAGAAATCCATGGGATTCAATCAGGGTGAGAACACTGCGTTTCCTCGCTCTCCTCCTTCCCCCAGCCGAGCTGCCGTCGCTCAGCAGAGCTGGCGTGACCACATCGCCTGGCAGAGGGCAGCAGGATGGGGCTGTGCCAGCGGCCACACATCGGAGGGGAAGGAGCAAGTGGGGGCAGACGTTTTCCTCCTCTCCCCCTCCCGAGGCATAGCTGACATTTCCTTGCACAGTCAGACGTGCCATTTTCAGCACAGCCCCGTCCTCGAGGCTTAGGGGCAGCCAGATCTGCTGAACTGAGATAGTAGTTAAGATTCCATCCCCTGGCAGAGGAAAAAAGTGCTTGGAGTGGACTCGAAGCCCAAAGCTGGGATCCTGCCCGAGCTCGCCGCCTCTTCCCCTCTGTGACCGCCAGCTCTGCCAGAGGCAGGGCAAAGCCAGCTTGCTGGATGGTGCAATCCATTAATTGCAGAATCCGTCCTTGCTTCCAGGGAGTTCAAGGCTTAGAAAAAGGGATGATGTTACACATCTGCTTAAGTGTGCAAAGAGAGATGCAAAAGTATGTGCACGCATCCACAGGTGTATTATTGAGGGTTTGTGAAGACTCCAGTTTGCAGGCACTCCGGTCCCTGTGGACCTTCCCCAGGGCACAGGGAGGCAGCCAGGAGGGGACACAAAAGGGGGCTGTGAAGTGTCATTGCTGAGGTCCTTGTGCTCCCCAGGGCGTCCCTGCAACCCTCAGAGCATGAAGTGAGGCAGGAGGGAAATAAGAGGGTAACAGGAGAACGGTGAATACTTTGTTAAGGGCAGAAGCAGCAGCTGTTTGTCAGCCTTTCCCAGAAAGAAAATGTCTCCAGGAGAACCTGTTCTCTGAAACAGGCATCTTGGAAGGCAGCAGTAGCTGGGCAGCCAGTCCAGGGCAGCAGCTGAGGGGAGTTTATCCAGCAGTTTGTCCTACCCTGCTGCTATGGGGAGCAGGTGGGACTGGAACTTCTTCAGCCCTGGGCCACATCCCTCAGAGCCTGACTGTGCCAAGCAGGGCTGCAGCTGGGAGCGGGCACAAAGCTGCTGATCTCAGGGCTCTCACTGGAAGGACCTTTCATCTTGCTGAACCTCAGACACTCTCCTAAGTAATTCACTGCCTTGTTATGGTGAGATGTGACCACCTCAGCACTACAGTACCTGCGACTGGGACCATGGGGAAAATCAGGAGCACAGGAGTTCAGGGTCCTGCGGAAAGACCACAGCAGGTGCCAGCTGTGGCCCAAGTATGACAGTGGCTGGAAGAGCCACCCTGGCAGCATTGACGTGACTTTGCATGAGGACACTTCCCCACCTGGAGACAGTCCCAGGAGGTAACAAGTGCCAGAGCTCTTGCTGTGGTCTGTGGTGCTGCTCAATAAAGTGTGTCCTGGCCCCATTTTATTCTCCATAATTAGGAAACTCAGCAGACGAATTGCTCTCTGAAGCCTAAACCAGAGCATATTGTTGGCACAAAAAGAACCGGTCTGCGACAGAGCAGGAATTGTTTGTGCCATTTCAGTGAGAAGTGCAAAGGAAACAGGTGAAATCTGTTAATCTGGTGCTGTGCTGAAAAAGGGCAGGTGTGAGTGAGATGATTGATGAGCATTGATTAGGAAGGGCTCACTCCTGTTAGACATGATGGAGGACAGAGCACACAAGCAGGGTGTGCAGCCCCGGGGCAGGTGAGGGCTGCCCGGCTGCAGTCCCTGCCCCAGCCCTGCAGAACTGACCACTCCTGTGCTCCAGGCACTCCCGGCCCTCTCCCGGGGCTCTGAAGAAGCAGCTCACGTCCTCTCAACAATTCACCAGTTGCGATCAATCCTGGAGGAAGGGTGAGCTCTGCCGTGGGTGTAGCTAGTGGGCTGAAGGCAGGGGAAGCTGTTTCCTCTGTGAACATAAGAGTTTGCACGAGGCCATCACAAATAACTGAGACTGGAGGGCAGAAACAGGAGAGGAAGCACTTTTCCCTGCATGTGTCATCTGTGTCTTCTTGCTGGTGGTTTATAGCTCTGTGGGCTCTCCAAAAAGTGCCCCACTACTTTTTGGAATTGTCTTTTTGGTTAGCAAAAACCTAGAAACAAGCTAGAAAGAGCCATGGCTGTGGAAGAGAGCCCAGGATGTGCAGACCTAGCAGTCTTTATGTGGGCAAATTGGCTGAGCCGCCCACAGGGCAGGTGATGCCCAGGTGGCTGGACCTGCTGCTGTGGCAGCATCTTGAGGGGAACCTTCAGAGCCAGGGGACACCCCCACCTGCCCCCATGAGGGGTTTGGACTGGGCCATATTCACTAACACCTGAGCAGAGTGGAGCATAGGACCTGGGAAGGGCTGCAGTAAGCCCACCACTGTGATTCCCTTTGGAAGTGCAGTGCAGCCCTGGTAAATAAATAAAGGTCGGATCTTGTCAGTCTCTTGTACTGCACCACTTCCAAGCGCGGGGATGTGAGGCCGCCGTAATTGGCTGGATGCAGAGCGAAATCCAGGCTCAGCGATTCCATTTTGCAGTTGGCAGCCTTCCCAAACACAGATCAGGGAATGCAAGTTGGACTGGCTTTAAAACACAGGGAAATCCTTTATCTTTGATAATTTTTTTGCTGATTTAAAGGGTAGGATTAAATCCTCATTTAATAACCCCAAGTGCCTGCTCTGCCCCGCTCTGATCGCTCTGAGAGTGCTGCCAAGGCGCTGGAGCCCAGAGGAAAGGCGGGGAATGTTCTCGCCGGCACAGATCCGATGGCTGTTTGCTGCTGCAGCCCGTGAAACGAAACCGACTGTGTAACCCCCAGCCTCAGCACGGGATGGTGTTCGCTGCTTTCGAGGGCTGTTTCCAGCTGCTTTCGAGGTCTGTTTCCAGCTGCTTTCAGGGCTGATCAGAAGGCAAGCCCAACACTTTCTGCCACCTACTTCCAGTAATGTCATTTGTGGGTTTTTCTCCTAACTAAGGATCCTCAGAGCCCCGAACGTCCCTCTCTAACACACAGCCCAGCTGACTGCACTGGCAGGCTCTGGGGCAGGGATTGTTTTATCAGTAAGTGCTGCCTGTTCAGTACCTTTATATTGCCGCCTCTTACCATCGCCTGGGCTATTTTTAAATCCTTAAATAAAGCATCTACAATGAAAAGGAAAGGAGCCTCCTTGCAGAGGAACACAGAGCCACCACACTGATGAGGAGACTGTTTTCCCTTGTCTGTCAAATCAGCTCATTTAGATTGTTTAAGTCAAGAGCAATTTTGAAAACAATCTGTTTTGCCGGTGACAGCGGCTTTGCTCTGTGTAACGATGCTGAATGGAGCAAGCAGCTTTGAGTTATTGATGGCAAATTCTCCACGTCCCGAGGCCCAAGCTTCTCTCGAGACAGCCCCAGCTCTGTTTTCCCCAGACATGAAGCAGAAAGTATTTTCTAACATGTCGGCTTCCTTTGCCTTGAGAGCAAACTGCAGCTGAAGGGGAAGGGCGGAGGGGATGAGAACGCTGAAATGGCGCCAGCTCCTCTTTAACTGTTTTAAGGCAGTGCATTTCTCTGCCTCCTGCAGTTTATTCTCTTGCTCTGATGATATGAAAATCCTAATTAAAAAGTGAATGGGGATGTGACGATGTGAGGACGTGTGTGTGTGTATGCCAGGCTGGCAGGGTGCAGGTGGTGGCTGCTGTTGCTGGGAGAGGATATTTGGGGATCACTACCCAGGAGGGCATGTTTGCCGAGTGGTGAAAGTGTAACCACACAGGTCCATCCCTGGCAGCTGCCTGAACGCAGGCGGGTTGTTGCCCTTGAAGAGTTGCTTCCATTATTTCTAATTCCTAATGCCATGTGTGACCAGAGTGCTGCAGAGCCATTCAAACCCACATCAGGGAAGGACAGCAGTGCCAGGGAGTATCGTGGGTGGCACAAGCTGGTTCCTCCCTGCACACACTGCCCGCAGTGCTCCTTCCCATCCAGGAACATGGTGGTTCCTGGGGACAGGGATCCCATGAGGAAGAGAAGCACTGACATTTCACAGATGGGGGTTAAGGGTTTATCTACCCTTCAGCTGAAAGCAGTTCCCAACCCAGGTGGTTACGAACATCATTTTAAGCACAGAGGTGTTTTGGTGTCTCTTTGCTGGTGGAATCAGAATTTGGGGCCTTAGCAAAGAAGTCCAGAGGTCCAAGCTTCAGAGAGCACCAAGGGACAAAGAATGAACCAAGTAACTGTAGTTATTGGAGAGAAGGTCCTCCAGAACCTCAGTTCCCAAATAACTCTACGCTCAGCACATATTAAGACTGAAACCAGGAGCAGTTAACATCCGAGTGCTGCTTCCAGCCAGCACCCAGTACCACTGCTTTGACTGATGGGCTTTTGCATGGGTGAAGCTCAACCTGCTGGTTCCTCTAAAAGAAAACATTCTTCCTATTTAAGGATTCCTTAATTTCCCTAGTGCATCCAGGAATTCAGCAGTTTCATACGTGTCAGAACTCAGCTGAGCAAAGTGTTACTTGTGAGGGTGAGAGGTAAGATCATGACGCTGATGCAAGGAGGAGATGACGGGGTAAGTGACTGAGGGCTGGTTCCTGCAGAGGGTTTGCTGACAGTGTAAAGCCAGCTGCAGCACCTACATGCAGAAGGGAAGCCACCGCTGCAGCGGTCTAGTTGCTGGGAGCACATGCATAAATAACATTAGAGAACAATCTAAAATAATAAAGAAAGCTGCAGACCTTGACTATGAATTTTATTGACAGTGGCATAATACAGTTAACAAACTGACATAACAGGAGTACATAATGCATTCATCAGCCTTCCCAACTGAGGACAGACTTAACAGCAGCCCTCCTACACCATGTGTAGTGCCTCCAAAGAGACATGAAACAGGGCTGCTGTGAATGGAAGAGTGAGAGAGAGCTGAGTCACACTTCAGGAAATAATGGCTTTCAGTTACACACAATTACATGACAGTCCAAACTTTTTCATATGAAGAAAAATAAACAAGACCAAATTAACTTACAAGTTATTACAAGGCACTGAGAAACTGATTCCAAACTGTCACTTTATGGCTGTGCCTGTTCAGCTCACAGCAGTGCACTCTGCATTACTCAGCCTCTAAGGACAAAAATACGCTCACTGGCTACTCTGCATTGTCATAAACCTTGCCTTTAATACTGTAGGATCCTCTTCAGCTGAAAAACACTGTACTTCATTCATGCTGGCAGAAAGACAGTGGATGCTGTAGCAGATTTCCAGGGACAATGGCTCATGTGCCCAGGGCATCCTTTTGTCTCACAGAGGAATCAAACAGCATTCCTTTTCTCACCAGCATTGGTAAGAATGGTAAAGGCCAACTGAAACTGGGCTGGAAAATACTGGTGACAATGTGCAGCTGGAGGCAAAGAGAGAGCAAGAACTTCCCTACGCCAACAAAACCTTGCTTGGGAGTGCTTGTCAGATGCAGAACTGTTTACTGGGAATTCTTGTCCACTTTCAGCTTTGCTCATCCCTGACAATACTGCTCTCAATTCTCGTCCATTATCCTGTTCAGTCCTTTGACTGGTTTGATTTTTCTAATTTCTGGGATATTGTTACTGAAGCCAAGTCCAGTAACAGAGCGTGGCTCATATACTCCTCACTCTTCATTTTCTGTATTTGAAGTATCTGTGTGTTTTGGATTAAGCTCCGTGTTCACATACATTGATCTCTCATCAGGTTTGCCAGTGCTGGGGACTTTTCTATTCCCTCCCTTAACCCAACAGAGTCAGCAAAAGGTTAAGAGAAACATCTGTGTGGTTATTTACACATTAACACCCTTTATCTGCCTATTACTGGTGCCCCAAGCTTGGCATAGAGCTGGCACAGCAGCAGCACCCTGGGAGAGCTGCCCCACACAGGGAAAACACGTGTGGAAATGGATGTTATGTCCATCTGTGCCTTGTCCAGCATCGCTTGGGGAACGACTGTGTTCTGCTGAGGGTGCTTGATGAGACAGTGCCTGGAATTCCTGTGTGTGATGGGGATAACTAAGGACTACATCAGTGTGTGGGGCCTCATCGCTCCCCACAACTCCCCAGCCAGGAGGGCGTAGTGAGGTGGGGCCCATCTCTTCTACCATGCTGCAGTGGGGGGAACAAGAGCAAATGGCCTTAAACTGAGACGCAGGAGGTTCAGATTAGATACTAGAAACAATTTTTCACTTTTCAGGTGGTCAGGCTTTGGAAGGGGCTTCCCAGGAGGGTGGTGGAGACCCCATCCCTGGGAGTGTTTGAGAGGTGTCTAATCTGGCACTGGGTGATGTGGTTTGGGGGTCAGGGGTTACGGTGGCAGTGCTGGTGGAGGGTTGGATTGGATGATCTTGAAGATCTCTTCCAAATTTGATCACGGAACATCCTGAGCTGGAAGGGACCCACAGGGACCATCCAATCCAACTCCTGTCTGTGCAGAGGACGCCCCAACAATCCCACCCTGGGCCTGGGAGCGTTGTCCAAACGCCCCTGGAGCTCTGGCAGCCTCGGGGCCGTGCCCATTCCCTGGGGAGCCTGAGCAGTGCCCAGCACTCTCTGGGGGAAGAACCTTTCCCTGATCTCCAACCCAAACCCCCCTGACACAGCCCCAGGCGAGGTGATGACTCTGTGACCCCGGCCCGAGGCCCCCGCGCTGCCGGTCCCGCTCCCTCCGTGCCGGGCGCCCCGGAAGCGCGGCCGGGGCGGGTTCGCTTCCTGCGCGCGGGGCGGGCGGGCGGCGGCGGCAGGAAATGGCGGCGGAGCTGCGGCTGCAGC
>VZRV01005926.1:48350-81052 GCA_013398115.1 Falcunculus frontatus | reverse complement strand
GGGGGGCGAGGGGGGGCATTTTTGGCCCTCCTGGTCCGAGAGGATGCAGCCCCCTGCCTCTATTCTCTTCTGTGGGGTGGGGGGCCGTGGGCACAGCGGTGCTGCCTGGATGGGGGGGTGACGAGGGGGGGGTGACAGCAGGGGACATCCCTTTTGAGGGAGGGGATTCCCATCTCAGCGTGGCCTTCATCACACCCACAAGATTCTCACTCCCAGATTGGGGTGCTGAGCCCCTGCTTTGGCTGGCAGTGGGGTTCCCCTGAGGATTCGGGGGAAGGGGGGATGAGAGCCCTCCCTGCCCTCATCCCGCCGGCTCCCCGTGTCTTTCCTCCCCCAAATCCCTGCTCCGTGTCTGGATGCCCCGCGGCGGGTGCCAGCTGGCCCCCTCTGCGGCCCCGTTATAGTAGGTACTATTTTGGAAAGAGCAGAAGACACCGAAGCAGTTAATGAGGAGAGAAATACGTTAGCGGAGAAACTCCTGGATCGGGAGGAGGAGGAGGAGGAGGAGGAGGAGGCTGGGGGGATGCACATTTCGCTGCCCTAATTGATCCGGTGCCATCCTCGTCCCCACGCACCGGGAACATCCACTGGGTGCCTCAACTTTCGCCGGGAGGCTCCAAGTTACACAATCACCCCGTTATTAAACCTCCTCCCGCCATGGCTCCCATCATTCCGGGCCGCTGGAAAGCAGCGATTTCCCAGGAATGATTGTAATCCACGGACATGGAGGTGTACCCACCACGCTGCCATCTCTCCCTTCCCCTCTGGNCCACCCTGATTATTTAACTTATCTGAAATTAATGCCATTTTTCTTTTTTTTAATGCCTCGGTATTTGCTTTAAATAGAATTTTACTTTTTTTTTTTTTTTCCTTTTTAGCCTTTAGCCTGTCATGTGGCCGATCACATGTTTGATGTTAATAACCTCAAACCCGGGGAAAGGGGATCCGGGTGGCAGCCGGAGCGTGGAGGCCCCTCGGGCTCGGGGAAGCTCCGTGCTTGCCCACGGTGGGAGGGTTTGTTTTGTTTTTTGTGGGAATAATCCCAGAACGCTCCCGGATTTGGGGGGTGATCCGGGGTGTTCCTGGGGCCGTGCGCGTGTGGCGTGGTGATTTGTAGGTCTCGCAGCGGCTGGTGCTGTCCGTAAATCTCCAGCTAAATCCCAGGCAGCTGCCTGTGTTTAGGTTGGCCTTGTTGGGGAAAGGTAATGTCAATGCAGCCATTATGATTCAGCTGAGTCGGCCGGATCCAGGCGCTCTCCTCTCTGCCGGGGCTTCCAGATCCCGGGAATCCCTGTCAGGGATCCTCCCGGTGCCTCTCAAGGGTTTGGCAACCCCCCCTATATCCTCGTGGTCCCTCTAATTGCGGTCATTAATCCCCATCCAGGTGGGGTGGGGGCTCAAGGCCTGCTCGCTCTGTGCTCCAGCACTCCAAAATCCACGTGAACTTCCCAAAGATTGCTTCTTATTCCCCCCTGTGGTGCCTGTGGAAATTTGGGGAGGAATATCTCCTTCTGAGGCCGGGATTATTGTTTAAAGGTGGTGACCTTGTTCGTGGTTATTAATAATTAAAAGCTGAAGAGAAAAGCTCATTTTGTTGCGGGGAAAGTGCCTGCAATTAAATAGGATGTGGAATTTTAACTATGTTTAACCTATATATTTACATCTCCAGGGCCCTGCAGAAGGCCTTAACTGTAATTAGGTTTAGTCAGAGGAAATGCAGTTTTGGGCTAAAACTTGTACTGGGGGAGCTTCATTATTAAAATCGCAAATTTTGGGGTGTGTCAAGAATTGATTTTTATTAAAACCTTGAATTTTGAGGTAGGCCTGGAACTGCTTTTTTTAAAACCTCCAATTTTTGGGTGCTTCAGGAATTGATTTTTATTAAGATCTTGGCTTTTGGGGGAGGTCAGGAGTTGCTTTTTTTTTAAATCTCTCATTTTGGGATTTGTCAGGAGTTACTTTTTATTAAAACCTCGAATTTTCAGGCAAGAATTGCTCTTTGTAGCCCAGTTTTAGCAGGAAACTGATGGTTGATGGTGACGGAGACCATTAACATCAGAATTTTGGTCTCTGCAGAGCACTTGGGATGATTCTGCTGGAAATCTGAGGGATTAGGGGGTCTGGTTGTCTGCATTAGCCCAAAGTTAGGCTCGAATTACCTGATGGATCCATGGGCTCGACTGATGGATCCACATCCTATGAAATCCACGTTATTCAGGCAGGTGGGAATGATGCTTTGGGCTGCTGCAGTGGATGGATCGCCGAGCTCAGGGTGTTCCCCCTCTCTGTGCCCCTTTAAAACAAACCTGCAGAGCTTTTTTTTGGTCATTTTTGGTTGAATTTCGTGGTCATTTTTTTGGTTGAATTTTGTGCTCCTGCTCCGTTCTCCCTGCTGGAAGCTGTGACATCCTCTGGGAAGCGGAGCTGTGTCCAGGAGGATCCTTCCCACAGACACCTGGCGGTACCAGGAGGTGACCCAACTCTCTCCATGTGCACTTGCATCCACGACAAATCCTTTAAAAACCCGGGATATTGGTATTTAGACACCAGAGCAAATAATCCACTGGAATTTTTCTCTATCTCTGTGTTATTACTTTGTGTATCACGGACAAAACGTTGGGAAGCCGCTGAGCCGGGAGCAGCTGGGATCCAGTGCCCTCTTTTTGGCAGCTGATGTTGGAAGTTGGAAGCTGCTGTTGGAAGTCAGAGACATCCCTAATTCCCACCCTGCTCCGTAGTGCCTGGCTGTGGTTCCTGAAGTGGGATCCTGCTTTTCTGAGGTGGGGTGAATCCCAGGAATTGTGGTGTAAAGCTGCGGCTGGCACCAGCCAAAGGTGTCCTGGAAATGGGTGGATTTTCCAAATTTGTGCTTTGCTGTCGTTTCTTAAGGACTTTCTGCATGTCCAGTTTGGGTTTTTCCCAACTGGAAGACATTTAAGGTGCGTGTGGGAATTTTAAAACCCCTGATGTGATGCTCCCTGAAATTTCAGTGTCTCTTTTTTTGTGGGAACCTCCCGGATGTGTTTCAGTAGGGAGAGGGACTTGGGACGAGGTCTGGAGTGCCAGGACAAGGGAGAATGGATTCCCACTGCCAGAGGGCAGGGTTAGATGGGATATTGGGAAGGAATTCCTGGCTGTGAGGGTGTTGAGGAGCTGGGATGGAATTCCCAGAGGAGCTGTGGCTTCCCCTGGATCCCTGGAAGTGCCCACTGCCAGAGGGCAGGGTTAGATGGGATATTGGGAAGGAATTCCTGGCTGTGAGGGTGTTGAGGAGCTGGGATGGAATTCCCAGAGTAGCTGTGGCTGCCTCTGGATCCCTGGAAGTGCCCAAGGACAGGGGGATTAAACCTGGGATAGTGCGAGGTGTCCCTGCCCATGGCAGGGGGTGGAACAAGCTGATTTCAAGGCCTCTTCCCCCCCAGCCCATCCCATAATCCATGATTCCATGCTGCCGCTGACCTGTTTCACACCCAGCCGAGGTTTCTGGGAACGTCAGGACACCGGGAGCTCCCAAACCCTCAGTGGCACCTCCAGCACCTGCCCCCTCAGCCCGGGTGGGATCATGCCCCAAGAGCTGCTCCCTCCTCTCCGTGTGCCTCCGGAGTGTGGCGGAGACGCCGCTGGAGGCACAGAGAGCAATCCCATGGGATTTGTTCCGCGAGGCTCCCGCAGCCTCTGGGGAGCCCAAACCCAGCGTCAGATCAATCGCTGCCTCCTCGGAGAGTTCAGAGGCTGTTCCAGTTCATCTCGCTGCCTGAAGACGCTTTTGGGGGATGAAAAATGTGCAGCTCTCTTCCCACCTTGTTTTTAATATCAGCTACAACTCGGGAAGCGTGAGCGTTGGATTTTCTCCAGGTTGGGAGGTGTTGGGAATTTTCATCGTGGAGCACGCGCCGATACGAAAGTCAAAGTAGCTTTTTAATTGAGGAGAATCTTAAATACAAAGGAAATTGTGGGGTTTTAAACTCGCCGGTTGGTTTGGCTTGTTTAGTGCTGACGTTTTGCAGGAATTAAGGAATACCCAGGGGGGAAAGGAGCTCTGAAAACAGCTAAAAATGGAGTAAAGGCCAAGGTCCATGTGCTCGGACCTTGGGATGCCAAGGGAAAAGTGCGAATGCCACCAGGGTCAAGACGTGGAGGGGGATCCTTAAAAAGCAAGTTGTGTCATAATACAGCAACTTGGCTGGACAGAGCTCAAGGAGGTGTGGGGTGAGGCAGTCCTTAAAGCAGGAACCCCTTGGGATCCCGCTGAATTACCCGGGAACGTGGTATTTTGGGGGGGTTTCCAGAAAAAACCCCAAAACCTTGTCCAAGTAATTCCGATATTATTGTTATTGTTCCATATAAACAGGAAAGATGCTTCGTTATCCATAAATGGGATGTGCTGGGAAAAGGGACTGGTTTGTGCCTGTGCCAAGCTTGGGGCTGATTTTGCTGGATCTTGCGGCATTTCATCCCAAAAATGAATCCAAAGGCAAATATCTCGGGATAACGCAAGCTGTTCCTCTCCAGAGCGTTCCTGGGATGCCCCAAACTGAGCCAGAAGTGCCTCTTTTTGGGCTCCAACTGCCAGCATTCTGGATCCTGGGATACAGGGATGCTCTGCTGGCTCATAAACGTGCTAATGAATGTGCTAATTAACAGAAATGCTGGTGGCAAACCCCGAACCCAGCGCCAGCCTTGGGCACTAAACCCCACTGGGGAACGGCGATAAGGCACCAGGGATTGGGCTGGGATTTATCCTTTCCCTCTGGGAATAACAGCAGCTACTTCAGGTGGGTGCTAGAGGTGGGCTGGGCAGGAGGGGAGGTCGTGTTCCTCAGGATCCCACTATTTAATGTTATTTTTCTGGCACTCTGGCTGGAAAGGTTAATCCCATTTTCCCTGCTCGAGGCCGTGAAGGGCCTCGTAGCAATAAATGAGCCCGGATTAATCGGGTGCCGTGCCAAAAGAGTGGTTTTTTATTTAATGGAAGGTGTCAGAGTGGAGAGGAGTGGGTTTGGGGCTGCTCTGGCTGCACAGGCAGGAGGAGGGAAGGCTGTTCCTTAGGAAGTAGGGCAGGGTGCTGGCTTAAAATAGCTCCGAGCGCTGGGCTGTGCTGAAGGAGCTATTTAGGTAAATCCTGGGGTCTCAGTGGGGGCAGAGCCGCCTGCTAATCTAAAGATACTCCCTGGAGATCTATATTTGTCCGGGATCCTTCCCGGCTTGGCCGGTTTTCCAGGTATTCCCTGCCCGATCCCGCCGGGGATGGCGTTGGGACGGGCGTGTTTATGGGACGGCGATGGCTCGGATCCTAATGGAATTAGACATCATTAAGCAGCGGGAGCGAGGGAACAGGCTACGTAAAGGCATCAGCGTTATCCTATAATGCAGGACTTGGCTCCCAGAGGCTCCTGGAGGCCGGGATCGCCGTGCCAAAGGGGCACGTTCCGGTGGCACCGGAGAGCCGGGTCAGGTGTGGAATCCCGGAATGGTTTGGGTTGGAAAAGGATCTTTAAGCTCATCTCGTTCCCACCGCCACTTTCTACTGTCCCAGGTCGCTCCAAGCCCCGTCCAACCCGGCCTTGGACAGTTCCAGGGATGGGGAATCTGCAAATATCCTGGGAAAAGCCCTCAGGACAATGAGGGTGGGGCAGAGGGAGTGGTGGGTTGGAGCAGAGGTGAGGTGGAGGATGGAAGGGGGATTCTCTTGTGTCAGAGGGTGCTCTAAAGCAGGAGGGAAAAGGAATCTCAGTGCAGATTTTAAGGATTTTCCTGGCAGGAGAAGGAGTGTTGGGCCATCCAGGCTGTTCTCCAACTTCTCCAGCCTCTGAAACAAAACCTCGCTGCTGCCTGGTGAGAGCATCAGGGCAGGGGTGGAATGAGGTGATCCTTGAGGTCCCTTCCAACCCAGCCCATCCTGGGATTCTGTGATCTCCCTGTTTCCATGAGGAGCAGAGCTGGATGTGAGCGTGTGGAGCAGTGGGATCTCCTCCAGCTGGGAGCCTCCCTGAGGAGCTCAGGGGGGGTTGTCTCTCCAAAATTCTCCACCGATCTGCCTTCTGGGGGTTCCCTTTGCCATGGTGGGCATGTAAAATATGAATTTAAAGCACTTTCCCTGCTCTGGGGTGGATCTGGGGAGAATTTCCCAGGATCTCCCCTGTGTAAGGCAAAGTGTTTCAGGGTCAATTTCAGGAGAACAGGGAGAAGTGGTGTCAGCCTAGATTGCTCCAGAAAATATTCCCTTTTATCAGCTGCTGAGCGTAGCAAAACGTGGTAAAATGGCTTCTGTAACAGAATATTATCCCAAAGGTGATGTCTTGGAAAAATACCACGAGGGTTTCCCGGAGGAAGAGTGACCAGGGCACAGAGGCTGGGATTGCTGCTTCAGCAGTAGCTGGAGGTTCCTCTCATCCTGCTCCATCCCTGACACGTGCAGGTCTGGGAAGCTGCTCTGGAAGCAGTACTGGGACTGATTTATCCCATTTTTTTGGGGGGCTGGTTTTGGTTTGCAGGAGAAGTGCTCTGGCTGATCTCCAGGGTGGGAAGATTTGAATTCCTCTGCAGCTCCCTCGGGACCATCAGCACCTCGGTGTGGTCTGAGGTGATGTGTGGGTGTAGATCTTCCCAAAGCTGGGAATAGGCACCTTACAGGGAATGTTTTATCCAGAGCAGCTGGATCCAGTGAGGATCCCACTCAGGGTGAGGGTTTAAGGCCTGAGATGGCCCTGATTGTGTCAGAATTCATCATTTTGTGCTCACATTCCCGTTTATCCGTGCCGTGACCACCTTTTGGTGGATGCATCCGAACATTGGCTTCTCCAAGGGCTGCTCCAGCGGGAATATTTCTGGGGGTTGTTTTGTTCAGGATTCCCACGTGGATCAGCTCATTCCCCGGAGCGAGATCTGGAAGGACACAACGTGCCAAGTTGTGTTTGCTTAGAGCAGGTTTGAAATGGGATCCAGAAGCCCCTCGGGAGCCGGCGGGAGGGTCGAGTTCACATTCCCGGG
The DNA here is from genome assembly GCA_013398115.1 of Falcunculus frontatus. Taxonomy (NCBI): domain Eukaryota; kingdom Metazoa; phylum Chordata; class Aves; order Passeriformes; genus Falcunculus; species Falcunculus frontatus. The sequence continues at coordinate 74,062 of VZRV01005926.1, read as the reverse complement.
ATTTGCCTTTTCCACAAAGCCCCCGCTGTGCCTCCATTAATGATCTATTAGTGGCCGTGCTGGAACCTTGGGAAACAGGTGGTGAATTTCCCTGCCTGCTGACATCTAGGAATCCCCTCCCGGCTCCTTTGGGGAGCTCACTTTTTTTTTTTTTTTTTAAGTAGCTGCAGCTGTTTGCTCTAAACCTCCTCCTTTTTATCTTCCTTTTTCTCCTCCTTTTCCTCCTCCTTTTTTCCTCAAGCTTTGCCGCGACTCCCTGGAGTCCATCCCACCGATGAGAGGGAGACACCGGTTTTGTTGAGTGATGATTTTCTGGGAATACGTTGATTTTTAACCTCTGGAAAGTCTGTAGAGCTGGAGGGTCTCAAAGAGAGAGGTTTTCCAGGCTGGAATTACAGGGTTTTTGGGATCTCCTTGGTGAGCTGGCACTCGGGGATGCCCAGAGCCCGCATCCCTGGCACAGGACTCGGCTCTGGACAGATTGGCTCAATGACAATCCCAGGAAAATCCACATCAGTGCCGGTCATTAAGAGCCAAATCTGAGCTGGAAACTTGATAGACCTTGCAAGCAAAGTGGATTTTACCACTCCGGGGAGGCTGAGGACGCTCGGTGCCCACTTGAGAGCGTTTTTGAGGTCTCTGATCCACGGAGAGCTTTGGCAGGAGCAGGAGCAAGACCAACACCACGGATCCAGGTTTGGGTTCGGCTTCATTCTGGAGTCAGGGCAGGATCCAGGGCGTGAAGAGCCGTGGCAGGAAGGTTTTGTGAGCGGCTCTGCTGCCGGGGAGCTGGCGCCTGGAGTGGCCGACGGGCTTAAGTCGCCTCTGTTCTAATTAAATACTCCCGGGTTTAATCCTGCCCAGCTCCTCCGGGAGCAGCGAGAGGGAGCAGAGTTCCAGCTCCACCTCGTGGGACTGGCACCGCCGCCTCTGGAATTGGCAGCCGTGGCAAAACCTTGGCCCTCAGCTCTGCTGGGGAATCCTCCTCAGCAAAGGCACCTTGGGTTTGTCCTGGCCTCGCTGTTTACTGGAATAGATGGGATAACCAGGATAATCACCTGCTATCCTGAAGTTTTTAGGGAGCCATGATTCAGGGAGCTGTAAGGTTTCAGTGTCTGTGTTTCTTCCCTGTGAGGGTGGTGAGGCACTGGAATGGTTTTCCCAGAAAATCTGTGCCTGCCCCATCCCTGGAAGTGTTCAGGTTGGAGCAGCCTGGCCTGGTGGAATGAGATCATCTTGAAGGTCCCTTCCCACCCAAACCCTTCTGGAATTCTGTGATTCTGTGATATTTCCTTGGAAATTCGTGGCTGGGCTTGGGTTTGTGTGGTTTTTTTTTACCCTCTTGGCTTTGCATCCCGAGTTTCTGTGGGAGCCGTGAGCGCGGCCGGGGCTGTGCTCTGTTTGTGTTTGCATTTCCATGCACGGAGCTGTCACCTGCTTTTTTTAGCCTTAAATGCACCTGGCTCCTGCTCAGCCCCGGGGCCTGCCAGCTTCTCCCAACGTGGCCTCAAATTTTGGGTGTTACTCCTGGAGCTGATGAGGCAGGGACAGATTTGCTGCCGGGAACGGCTCCGTTGGTTCATCCCGGCTCCGTTTTGGGATGACCGTGACTGTCCCCTTCGAAGAAATCATTCATTCAAGCTCGTACAATGCGGATATTTTTAGGGTTATTGTGAGGAGATAATTCTGGTTGTCCTACAAAAAGGAATCCGTGGCTCCAGGTGAGGATCAGAGCCAGCTCTCCGAACCAGCTGCGCACCAGGAGGTGGAATTCAGCTCCGAGGAGTTCTGGATGAAACTGGGACGTTATAAACTGCATCCGTTCAAAGAAGCTGCTGTTCCAGAGGAATTCAGATAACCCCAAATCTTGTGGTCTTCCTGCAGCACTTCCAGGGCTGAGAACTCTGGGATTTTTTATTTCCCTTCTACTTGTGAACCTCTGGAGCTTCTGAAATTTGGGGGTTCCTTACTCAGAGCGAAAAAGGGAGGATTGGAACATGCAAAAAATTGGGGAAAGACAGATGGAAATGGCAATAATAATATAATAATAATAATTATAATTATAATTATAATTATAATTCCTGGCTTTTGTTGCTTTTATACAGGAAGGTGTTTGCTTTATTTGCTGATTTTTCTTTGATATTAATGTTGTTTGTTTTAACGAGGGAGAAGTTCCTTATTTCCTCAGGTGGGAAGTGATGAAGCTCCACTCTTTTTTTTTTTTTTTTACCACAGAGCTCCTGCAGCTGGAACGAGCAGCTCTGTGCCATGGCAGGGTCAGGCTGCCCGTGCCAGCCCTGAAAATGGCACAGATTGTTTGTCAGGGTTTGATCCAAGCTTGGAAAAATCGGGATATCAAGCACACACACACCTGGCTTTGCAGGTTCTCACATCAGCTCACCCTGAGGCACCTCCAGGGAGGAAAAAACTCCCAAAAACCAGGGTGGGGATTCTTAAAGCAAAGACATTTTGTGTTTAACGACGAGAAATTCGTGTGGTTTCATCATTTTGGGAAGAATAAGGATCATTCCATGGAAAATGGGGTAATTGCTGATGAATAGGGTCAGGCATTGGGAGATGATGGAATTCCCATCCCTGGAGATGTCCAAGGAATGCCTGGACGTGGCACTCAGTGCTCTGAGCTGGGGACAAGTCACAGGTTGGAATCGATGACCTTGGAGGGCTTTTCCAAGCTGGATAATTCTGGGATTTCATGATTCCAACATCACCCGGCTGCTGAGATCCAACCTGTCCTTGCTGCTGGCCTGGATCTGGGATGGAGCAGCGGGAAAAGCAGGGTGGCTGCAGCACTGCTGGGTGACAGGGACGTCCATCCCCTGCCTCCAAGGATTTGTTCCCCGTTAATGGCTCCGAAAGCTCCGCAGCATCCTGAAAATCCACCTTTCTCTGAGCAAAAAACGCCATCGCCGTGGCCTTTCCGTGCTGGATTTCTCCACATTATTCCCTCTGAGCCGGCTCCTTGTGAGCCCTGGACTCAGCTTTGAATAGATGAATGTAGGTTAGGTGTGAATGGGAATAAAATACCGGATAAAAATAACATTGGGCTGTTTGGAAATTGGGAAAGAGGGAAAAAAACCCCGCCCTGCTGCTTGTGCTGTGCCCAGCTCAGCCCTGGAGGCAGCTTTGCCTTTCACAGGGGGTTTGGATGGCTCCTGGTGGACTTTTCCTGGGAATGTTTCTGCCTTTGACAGCCCATCCAGCTTGCTTGGTGTCCAGATTCCCGTTTTTGCCCCAAAATGTGGGGTTTTTTCCTCCAAAGTGCCTCTCTCACCATCTGCTCCACGATGAGGATCAAGCAGGGAAGGGGCTTTGCATCCAGCGCCCTTTGGATTCGCTCCCAGATGGGAGCTCCGGGGAAACCTCTCTCGAGTTTGTTTTTGAGACTTTTTTTTTAATCCTGGGGGATTTTTTTGTTGGGGATTGAGGGTTCACCTTTTCCCTGCAGACCCCGGGAGCAGCGTTTGGCCGGCGCTGCCGCTCCAGGCACGGAGCTCTTGCTCCTTTTTCAGTAATGAATCCGCCTGGGCTGCTCCGTCCAGCCATCCAAGGGACTCTGGGATATATAAACAAGCATTTGTGGATCATTTTGTTTTCTCTTCCGTGGCACTGGGCTCTGTCTGGAGGTGGGGACGGGGCAGCCCTGATGAAGCTGAATTTTAAGTGCTTTTTAAGGATGGAGTTAGGGAGGAGTATGATTTTTTCCTGCAGGGATTTTCGTCTCCTGGCACTGAGGGGTGAGCGGTGCTCTGGGTTGGCAGAGCTGGTGGTGGAAAAGCAGCTTTTTCACAAATTCTCCCATCCTTAACTATCCGTGTCCTTTCAGAGTGTTACAAGTACCCCCTTGCTCCCGGCCTGGCAAATAAAATCTGTATTAATTCAGCAGGAAATGGAATCCTGCCCTGGAGTCCAGCAAAGAGATCCCTTTAATTTTCCTTTCAATTTCCTTTTAACTTTCCCTTGGGCACACCTGACCTTTTAATCCATTTCACACCTCAAACTTCGCTTGCTTTTGTGTCTTTTTGTTGGTGGATTGGCCCTCAGCACGTGCCCTGTTGGTGGAGCAGGAGTTGCCTTTCCCTGGGAGCAGCTTTGGATGCCCTTGGCAGAATTAAAAACCCCAGACCTGCAGATTCCACTGTTCAAACAGGACTGGGCGCAACACTCGGGTTTGTGTGCATAGGGAAGGTGGCACAGAGGTCACAGGGTTTAATTCTTGGAATGCTGTGAGTGTTTTATCTGTCGTTTTTGTTAATTATGAGGGAGCTGGCTCTGAGGACGAGCTCAGCCCGCTGTGTCTGCCCTGCTTGGGCATTCCAGGGCCAGCCATGGAATTGCAGTGACAAGGAGCAACGGCTTTGAGCTGAAAAAGGGGAAATTTAGGGTGGATATACAGAAGGAATTCCTCCCTGTGAGGGTGGTGAGGGGCTGGGATGGAATTCCCAGAGAAGCTGTGGCTGCCACATCCCTGGAAATGTCCCAAGCCAGGCTGGAGGAACCTGGGCTAGTGGAAGGTCCTTCCATCCCAAGCCATTCCATGACTCTCTGATTTTCTTGGGGAGATAAGGAGTTACCTCCCCATTTTTCAGATAGGAGCAGGAACTGGGTGAGTCTCTCCACCCTTCTCAGTGCCCTGGGGGTGCAGAATTCCCGGTCAGTTTGCTCTGAGGGCTGTTCCCGCTGTTGGCAGAGCCCAGACTGGCTGTGGGAGCATCCTCTTGTTCCTGTCCAGGAGAATGGAGCATGGATAAGGATAAAACAGAGATCTTTACCAAAAGTGGGGTGGCTGAAGGCCTGGCAGAGCTGAGGAGGAGCCGGTTCCTGGTCATGCCCAGCTCCTTGTGGGAGTGGAGCCGTGCAAAGCCAAGGAGGGAACTTACATAAAAGTTCTTGGCTGCTCACTTTGGCGCAGCCTCAGATTTGATCTTGCATAACTTTGCTCGCTGGGGCTACCAGGAAAAGGCAGAGCTGGGAGCTTGCTGTGGATCCCTGGATGATGGGATGGGCAGCGCTGCTCCTGGGGTCACATCCCGTCTCTGCCGACCTCTCCAACCCCATTTCTGGGGCTTTTCACTTCCTTAAGGTGGCTCTGGAGGTGTTGGCCGTGCTTGAGGGCCTGGGATGATGGGGAATATGAATGGTTCCTGTTCCTCTGTTCTCTTCCTTATAAATCATTTGACCTCCCTGGCTCTCTTTGGAGTCGGATGGCCGATGCCAGGACAACCACAGGGTTTGTAGTACTTACAAATTGTTTTCCAGCCTCTCAGTGTCCCAAAAAAATCCCTCATTCCAAGTCCTGGACCCACATTTCCACCCAGCTCCTTGTGCCCCCCTTCATCCCAGCTGATCCTGTTTGTGCCCCACATCTTCCCTCATTTCCTCCCGCAGCACTTACACTGATCCAGAGGGGAAAAATCCTGCAGAATCATTTTTTCATCCATCTCCAGAGGGGTTTTTTTTTTCCTTTTGGAGCAGAGCTGAGCTGTGGATGCAGTAAAACCCCTGCTCCAGCCCGTGTTGGTTTAAGCAGGTCTGGTTTAACCCTCTTTAATTGGCAGCTCAGTGGGGAAGGCTCTGGAGCGTTCCAGGCACGCGGGACACTGGAGCACGACTTCCAAAGGGATCGATGAAAGAGGGGCCACCTCATTGCAGGCACCAGCTCCCCTTTCATTAGAGCCACTCCTGCAGTTCCTGTGATTTGAAAATTGATGTTCAGCTGTAAAGAATCTCTTGTGCCGCCTCTCTCTGCGTTTCCTCTGGGGGGGGGAGGGTTTCAGGGTAAATTGCTGCTGGATTTGCATTTAAAAGGGAGCTGTGGCACCGCTGTTCTCACCGTGTTGTTTGGCCGGCTCTATCCTGTGAAATTCAACATATTTTGGCATCACAGGGATCGTTCAGGTTGGAAAAGAGCTCCTGGATCACCGAATCCAAGCTGTGCCCGATGCCCACTTTGTCACTGAGTGCCACATCCAGGTGTTCCTTGGCCACCTCCAAGGATGGGCACTCCAAACCTCCCTGGGCAGTTCCAATCCCTGAACACCCTTTCCATGGGGAAATTCCTGCTGATGTCCACCCTGAGCCTCCCCTGGCCCAGCCTGAGGCCGTTCCCTCTCCTCCTGTCCCTGTTCCCTGGGAGCAGAGCCCGACCCCCCCCGGCTGCCCCCTCCTGTCAGGGAGTTGTGCAGAGCCACAAGGTCCCCCCTGATCCCCCTTTTCTCCAGGCTGAGCCCCTTTCCCAGCTCCCTCAGCCTCTGCTGGGGCTCCAGCCCCTTCCCCAGCTGCATTCCCTTCCCTGGATTCACTCCAGCCCCTCCGTGGGGGTCCCAGAACTGGACACAGCACTCGAGGTATGGCCTCAGCAGAGCAGTGTCTTTCCTGGGTGATGGATAAGGACAGGGATTTGATTTGCATCTCAGGTATTTTCCATCCCAGCTGGATTCCAACTCAGAGTAAATCTGCCTTCCACCACGACACACTCCCGGCAGAGTGGAATGATGGAAAGATGGTTCATTATCCAGTGAGTGGGTTCCTTCCTCATGGGGGCTGCTGGAGCTGCTTACTCAGACACAGACTGGCACCACCATCATTAAAATCCCTGTGAAAAACCCGTCACATCCCAGATTTGGGGATATTTTGGGGGATGCCCAGCGAAGGTGAGGTGGTGTCCGCATCTGTACGGGCAGCGGTGCCTCCAGCCCCTTTTGGGGGAGGTGTGTCCCTTATCCCTCAGGCTGGGAGGGTGATGCCAGCTCCCTGTGGGATCTGCACTGGGATAAGAGGCTTTTCTTGGAGCTCCATGTGGAGCATCCCAAAGCAAACCCCATCCCAGCATCTGCTCCCCATCCCAGCTGTGGGGTCGCTCTCTCCACAGAGCTTGGCTGGGATCATTTTGGTCCTGCCATGGCCAGGGGATGCTGAAAGGGCTGACCCCAGAGGGTGAGGAAATGCTGCTTTTACTGGTTTTGAGAAGGAAATGGGCTTGGAGGATCTGGGATGATCCCTGGGATAAGATTCCAATCGCTCCGTGGATTGCAGGAGCTGCCAGCAGCCAGGCCACGCACTGGGGGCTGTTGCACAGGATTTTATTCCCAGTTCTTCCCAAACATCCAGGCCTCCTTCCTGGAATTAATTTTAATTCAAGCCACTATACAGCCTTTAAATATTACACCAGGGTCATGTGTGCTCCCATCTTTTTTAAATTAGCTGGGCCCGGGAGAAGGGAGATGAGGAATTCAGAAGGTTTTTACTGAAAGCTCTGATTTTTGTTCTGGTTTTTTAAGGAGGTCACCTTCTCCCAAACCATCCAGTTCCTTACCGTGAAATAATGAAAATGATGATGATGATAATAATAATAAAAACAGCTTTTGATGGGGTATTTTTCCATCCAGAGTTTTAAACTAAGGAACATGTTACAAATAGATGAGGCCTTAACTTACCTTAAATACTGGATTCCATCAAGATTTACCAATTTCTAAGCTTGGGGTGAAGCTTTTTGAAGTGTTGGGGTGGAGACGAGCAAATTTTGCTTTTTGGGAGTGAAGCTTTTTGAGGTGTTGGGGTAGAGAGGAGCAAATTCTGCTTTTTGGGGGTGAAGCTTTTTGAAGTGTTGGGGTGGAGACGAGCAAATTTTGCTTTTTGGGAGTGAAGCTTTTTGAGGTGTTGGGGTAGAGAGGAGCAAATTCTGCTTTTTGGGGGTGAAGCTTTTTGAGGTGTTGGGGTAGAGAGGAGCAAATTCTGCTTTTTGGGGGTGAAGCTTTTTGAGGTGTTGGGGTAGAGAGGAGCAAATTCTGCTTTTTGGGGGTGTGTGGTTTCCTGATAAGGAAAAATTCTACACGTTGGTCCTCCTACCTGGCTCTCTGGTTCCCGATTTTCCTGGTTTTGCTGCTATTTCCATGGAATCTGTTCCAGGCTCGGATGCCGACCGTCCCCTGGGGACTGGGAGGCCGCTCTGGGACAGGTGCAGGTGGCATTTAGGCTTCACCAAGCAGGGTTTTAGCCAAGCTGAGAGGTGAATCCAGCAGCTCTGGCAGCTCAGCTCTTCTCTCAATGTTTCAGAGCATCATTTCAGTGGAAATTCCATTTCTGGGTGTCAGCTCGAGGCTCGGAAGCAAAGCCTGTCATTCCCTCTCCCCGAAAAGCTCCGTGTTGCTGACTCCTTCCCTTTTCCCTTGCCTTTCCAGCTGTCCCATTCCCTCCCACGCAGCGGCTCACTCTGAAGGAGGTGTTTGAGGATGGGAAGCCAAGGCTCGACGTCCTCAAGAGCCACTTGGTGAAGGAAGGGCGGCTGGAGGAGGACGCGGCGCTGAAAATCATCAACGACGGCGCCGCCATCCTGAGGCACGAGAAGACCATGATCGAGGTGGAGGCTCCTATCACAGGTCAGAGCTCAGGGCTGGAGTCCTGAACGACAACCAGGGTAACCCCAGCAGGTTTTTTGCCGTGTTCCTTCCACCCACGAGAGGTTTTTTAACTCTCCTGAGCTCTCAGAAGCGAGGATTTTGCCGGTGCTCGCTCAGCTCTGCTCCTCGCTGCTGTCGTGACCTTGCTTTTCTTAGCGTGGTAATTCTGTGCCTCTTTTGTGCTGTTCTTCCTCCCCCAGTGTGTGGTGACATCCACGGGCAGTTTTTTGACCTGATGAAGCTGTTTGAAGTCGGAGGATCACCCAATAACACCCGCTACCTCTTCCTGGGGGACTACGTGGACAGAGGCTACTTCAGTATAGAGGTGACAAAGGAAGTGGAGCTTGGGGGTGCTGGGGCTAAAGGAACCCAAAGTGTTGGACCTCAGTTCAGATTCAGCTCAGAATCAGTTCAGATTCAGCTCAGAATCAGTTAAATACAGCCCAAAATCAGTAAAATGCTGCTCAGAATCAGTAAAATGCAGCTCAGAATCAGTTAAATACAGCCCAAAATCAGTAAAATGCAGCTCAGAATCAGTTAAATTCAGCTCAGAATCAGTTCAGATTCAGCTCAGTAAAATTCAGCTCAGGATCAGTTAAATTCAGTTCAGAATCAGTTCAGATTCAGCTCAGTAAAATTCAGCTCAGGATCAGTTAAATTCAGCTCAGAATCAGTTCAGATTCAGCTCAGTTTAAATTCAGCTCAGTAAAATACAGCTCAGAATCAGTTAAAAACAGCTCAAAACCAGTTCAAATTCAGCTCAGAACCACTAAAATTCGGTTAAATACAGCCCAAAATCAGTAAAATGCAGCTCAGAATCAGTTAAAAACAGCTCAAAACCAGTTCAAATTCAGCTCAGTTAAATTCAGCTCAGTAAAATTCAGCTCAGGATCAGTTGAATTCAGCTCAGAATCAGTTCAGATTCAGCTCAGAATCAGTTCAGATTCAGCTCAGAATCAGTTCAGATTCAGCTCAGAATCAGTTCAGATTCAGCTCAGAATCAGTTCAGATTCAGCTCAGAATCAGTTCAGATTCAGCTCAGAATCAGTTCAGATTCAGCTCAGAATCAGTTCAGATTCAGCTCAGTAAAATTCAGCTCAGGATCAGTTGAATTCAGCTCAGAATCAGTTCAAATTCAGCTCAGTTAAATTCAGCTCAGTAAAATACAGCTCAGAATCAGTTAAAAACAGCTCAAAACCAGTTCAAATTCAGCTCAGAACCACTAAAATTCGGTTAAATACAGCCCAAAATCAGTAAAATACCTCTCAGAATAGTTAAAATACAACTCAGAATCAGTAAAATACAGCTCAGAATCAGTTTAAATACAGCTCAGAATCAGTTAAAAACAGCTCAAAACCAGTTCAAATTCAGCTCAGAACCAATAAAATCCAGCTCAGAATCAATTAAGTGCAACTCAGAATCAGTTAAATACAGCCCAAAATCAGTTAAATATCTCAAAATCAGTAAAATGCAGCTCAGAATCAGTAAAAAACAACTCAGAATCAGTAAAATGCAGCTCAGAATCAGTAAAATGCAGCTCAGAATCAGTAAAATACAACTCAGAATCAGTTAAATTCAGCTCAGAATCAGTTTAAATACAGCTCAGTAAAATCCAGCTCAGAATCAATTAAATACAGCTCAGAATGACTTCAAATACAGCTCAGAATCAGTAAAATACAGCTCAGAATGACTTCAAATACAGCTCAGAATCAGCCCAAACACCAAGCCCAGATCTCTCATTCTGGATTTACCCTCCAGGCAAGTTCTGCATGGGATGAAAAACACCATTGATAACTCCCAGTGTGATTTTGGGGCAGGAAAATGATGCCCCAATGATCAAGCTTTGGATCCTCACCCAGTGGCAGTGATGGGGTTAATGCCTAAACTCTGCCTTCTGGAGTTTTAATGTCACTTGGGGCTGTCACTCAGGGGCAGCACAGGGACACTTGATGCTGTGGTGCAGGCACCAGGATCCCACCAGGCAGCGGGGAGCAAATGTTGGGAAACCTGCAGGATTGAGCAGAGCAGGGAGAGAAAGGACCCTGTTCCTGGGTCACTGCTTCCCTCTGGAAACACGGGAATGGGGTCGGGATAAAGGAGCAAAAGGGCTGTGACGGGGCTCTGCAGCTCCCTGGGATGCCACGAGCGAGAACTGGGCGGTGCTGGGAGTTGTTGGTCTGCAGGAGAAAGGATTCGGTGGATCCCCGTGGCTGCTGCTGGCTCAGTGGAGACCTGGGATGGGACAGGAAGGGACAGCTATTAGCAAATGCCACAAATCCCGAGGGATTGCAGCCATCTGGATTCACAGGGGCAGGGCCGAGTGGAAGCGGAGCGCTTATCCCAGTTGGAAGCAACGTAGGGAAGGGCTTTTGTGGGGAGCAGGGGTCTGAAAGGTGGCAGGAATCAGCTGGAATAACAGAGGAAGTGATTTCCCTTGGAAAAAAGAGGCTGTGGGAACAGCTGAGCCGCTGGGATCTGCAGAGGAATCTTCCCCAGTGAAAATTTTTTGGGAGGAAAAGCTGTCAGGGATGAGTGCGAGGGGTTCTTTGAAGGATTCTGCAGAGGATTTAGGGAGAGCAGGGCTGACAGCTTGAGCTCCAGCAGCCCCTGGCTCCCTTCCAGCCCCTCGCTCTGGAATCCTGACAGGGAGCCAAGGTGTGACGAGGAGCCACTTCCAGGGGAGTGGGGACGGATGCGGCAGAGGTGGGGCCGGGGCTGGGGGGATTTGTTGGGATTTGTTGGGATTTGGGGTGGTGCTGGCAGGAGGAGCCCCCCGGGGGAGGAAGGGGAAGGACACGTCCGACTGCTCCTCGGGATTGCTCGGCTGCATTTCCAGTGTTTGCCTGGAAAAGGGGTTGTGTTCCAGCACAGCAGCTCCTGCTGAGGTCACAGGGGGATTTTTGGGGTGTTGACCGAGGAACCTTCAAATGAGAGGTGCTGGGTGCTGTGTCTGTGTGTGGATTCTGTAGATCCAGGGTGGAAAAGTGCTGTTCCTGCTCTCAGCTCTTAGCCCAGGGTTGATCTGACCCAGAGGTTTTACTTCCAGATCTCCAGAAGTGCTGGGGATCAGCGCCGTGGTCTCTCCATGCTGGGGTCAGCACAGAGTCATGGAATGGTTTGGGTTGGAAAGAACCTTAAATCCCATCTTATTCCACCCCTCTGCCCTGGGCAGGGACACTTTCCACTATCCCAGGTTGCTCCAAGCCCCATCCAGCCTGGCCTTGGACGCTTCCAGGGATGAGGAATTCTCTCCCAGCTTCTCTGAGCAACCTGTGCCAGGGCCTCCCCACCCTCACAGGGAAGAAATTCTTCCCAATATCCCATCTAAACCCTCTTTTAGTTCAAATCCATGCCTTCTTATCCTCTCTGCTGTGATAATATGGAAGAATTCCGAGTGATGGATGATGCTTGGAGAGCAGAGGTGGTGGGGCCAAAACAAAAGATGTTTTATCTTTTTATTTCCTGCTGCTTTTGCCTCTCCTTCCCTTTTTCCACTGTGTTACAGCAGGAATGCCACAAATTCCCCCTGGAGCTGGCTCTGATCCCACAGCTCAGGGTGGGCTTTGACAGGCACAGGCAGGGGCTGCTCCAAACATCAGGATAAGGCAGGATCTGGAATTTTTGATTCCCATGTGCCTCTCCCTTCCACCTACTTCACTGTGCTGGAAGAAATTCCCACCTGGACGTGCAAAATCTGCTTCCTGTAGTAAAACAACAGCAGATTTGGAGTATCCCAGAGACTCAGGGATGGAAAAACATCCAGGTTTCCCTGTGATGTGACCGCTGGGAAGGTGGGGAGCAGCAGCAGCAGCAACCTCGTGAGTCACCACACAAATTTGTGCATTCATGGGGAGAGGATCCAGAGCCTGCCTGGAGCAGCTGGGGGTGTCCTGAGCAGAGCCAGGAGTTGGACTCGCTGCTCCCTGTGGATTCCTTCCAGCTCAGGATATTCCACGATCCTATAACCGTGACCTTTTAACGAGATGAAATAGGAGGGGGTGGTTTAATTGCATCCTGCTGCAGGAAACGAGGTGCCAGAGTGGGGGCCAAGGAGGTGGAAGGGCCAAATATCCCTTCCAGGTGTTCCCCGTGGCTCCAGGCCTTTGGTTGTCCAGGTAAAAGGAGGAATTTGTGGCTCAGACAAAACCTTTCAAACCCCCCTGAAGCCTTTCAGTTCATGGGCTCAGCTGGATGTCGGCAACAAATCATTCAACAAATTCTTGCTGGGCCTCTGGCTTAGGGAAATTCTCATTTAAAAACATGAATTCCCAGTATAATGAGGCCATGAAAAGTGGATTGGTTGTTGGTTTGTTTTTTTTTTTTAAAGAAAAGAATTGTGAGGAGAGAGAGGAGGGAAAGAAGCGTGTGAAAGCTGGAGTGCTGCTGGAAGGGGACTCTGGCAAGGGTTTGCTGTCCCAAACCTGCTGTGACAGCGAGACTGACTGGTCACAGATCCCAGCTCCAGAGCTCAGGGCTGACAGGCAGCACGGAAATCAGGATGAACTCCTCCTTTGGGAGATGCTGATGAGGCAGGGCGCTGCTCAAGGATTCTCCCACCAGCTTCCCAGTGGGAAAAATGCTCCTTTCATGAAGCTTTTAATCCCAAATCCCAGAACGGCACAAGAGAGGTCTGTGCTCATGGTAGGGAAGGACCATCCTGGTCCATGAGGCTGGAATACAGTGAATAGATCCAATGAATAGAATGATTTTGTTAAATTAGAAAGTAAAACAATTATTATGAGCAGAAATAGAATCTGTGGGAAGAGGAGGTTTATCAGAAGTGGCGTGAGAGTGGCGTGCACCTTTCCCAGGCCAGTCCTTCCAATCCAATTATGACGGGACACATGATTGCTGTCTAATTATGGAATTATATCTTAATCTTGATTTAATGCACTTTTTATCCAGAATAATATTAAAGAGATCCAGTCAGCCCTGTGAGGTGGGAGTGAAGGTGGATTTTGGGGCTGGATTTGGGGGTTTTGCCTCTGTTCCCACTCTGGAACACATGGCAGTTTCCATGTGTAAAATTTCCTTACAAATGCCAGGTTTTGGGAATGGTGAGAGAGGTCATGGTGGGGACAGGTTTGGCACCAGCCCCTCTTGCATTTTTGGGGTTGCAAATCCCAATTCCTCTTGGAATTCCCTCCTTGTGACCTTGCTGAGCTTTCCCTTTCCAAGTGGATCAAATCCTTGGCTTTGGGCTTCGCACCGAGAGGCAGAAGAAGGAGAGGAGGAGATTATTTGAGATTATTTGAGATTATTTAAGCCCAAAAAGCCGTGGCTGCCTGGATTTGCTCCTTGGCTGTTGCAGACAGGCAGTGATCAATTCCTGGCACCGGGAAAGGCTGGGAAAGGGATTGGTGCAAAACACAGGAAGCATCTGAGGCATGCGAGTGGAGAAACTCCCTCATTCCTCGTTCCAGCCCCTCTGGAGCCCTCGAGGGCTCTTCAGTGTCCTTTACTCCGTGTCCTTCCAGTACCTGGCAGGCCCCACATCCTTGGGAAGTGCCTCCAACCACCAGGAATGGTCACTCTCCACGTCCCTGGTGTGTCCAGGAGGAATTGTGGTGCTAAATTCAACCCCATTTCGCTTTAAACCCCTTCAGATGTGTTTTAAAACCTCTCTTCCGCAAGCTGCCAACCTCCCATACATCCCAAACCCTCCCCTGTCGATGCTGTATCTCTGCCTTGCCGTGATGCCAGGGCTGGTTCTTCCTCCAAGTCATTTGCTTCATTTATAGCAACTCCCAAGTTCTCCTGCCAGCCCAGAAAAGTGACATTTCGCTTGCAAACACAGGGAGGTTAAAGCTTTAAATCCCAGAATAATTATAAATGGTTTTGTTGGGAGCATTCCTCCTGGTAACAGATGCAATAAAACATGATTCTGCTACTGGCCTTGGCCCCGTTCTCTTTTAGAATTCCGAATTAATCAAGTTGTTAATGCGGGGTTGAATTCCAAGTGAGGCACAGGCAGTGCTTTGCAACTCCTTGGGATTTTTGGGATCAGCTGGGATGATTCATGCAGAGCTTACCTTGCAGGTTCAGTGCTTAAACACCACCAGACCTAAGCTGTCTGGGAACCAACTGGGAGCTGGTTAATTTGGCTTTTGGAGATTATTCCCAGCTGGTTCCCGGGGATCCGTGCCCCAGATCAGGAATGTTGGAGGGTGTAAAACCATTCCCAGACTTGGTGGTGGTCCCCATTCCCCAGGCGTGTCCTGCAGCCTGTCAGCCTCGAGGGTAAGCTCCTATTAGAGACTTTAATCCAGCTCCTGGAGCTTGCTGTCATTATGGATTGTCCTCCCAGCACTCCACATCAACGAGGGAGATGTGATAACATTTCCCCGTGCGAGATAACGGCTGATGCCACTGTCAGCCCCACGGTGCAGAACACACGGGGGGTGAGTGAGCCCTCCCTGCCTGCCAGCCCTTTCCTCAGGCTTTTTTTGGGAAGGCATCATGGAATATTTCTGCTAAAAACACCCGTTTCAGGCTGATTTTGGTCTGTGCCTCATCAAAGGCGCCGGCTTTGCAGGTGTCGCTGCTCGGGGAGGGGATGTGGAAAGCCCTTTTCAAAGCCAGAGAGCTTTGCTAAGCTCAGCTTGTTTTTTGGGCTCAGCTTTTCCTGTTTTGAGCTTGAACTTCACATGACTGTAGCGTAAGCAGAAAAACCAGGGAGGGGGGAAATCAGTGGGGAGGATGAAGTTGGATTTTCCGGGTGTTTCGTGGACAAAGGGCTGCCTGCTCCCCTCGCTGGTCTCCATCCCAGTGGAACATCTGGAGCAAACAGCTGGTTCTGCTTTGCTGCTCTGCAAAAAAAGGGGTTTTTTCCCTTTGGTTTGTGCTGGAAGCAAAGCTGCCCCCACCCAGCCCTGAGCTGCTCTCTGTTGGCCACGACTTCGTTTGTCACTTCTCCAAGTCAGCCCTAATATAGAGAAATCCCGGTGGCTTTTCCCCACTTGGCCAGGAGAAGATCCACTGCCCATTATGGAGCTGGGTTCCACTTTGGGTGTCTTCCCAGAACCTCTTGGTGCAGTCTCAGGCTGCTGAGTGCCCTGGGAAAGGATTTTATGACATCCCCTCCTTGCCTCTCTTGCAGTGCGTGCTGTATTTATGGAGTTTAAAGATAAATCATCCCAAAACGTTGTTCCTCCTTCGAGGGAACCACGAGTGCAGGCACCTCACAGAATACTTCACCTTCAAGCAGGAATGTAAGTATCAGCAGTGGGAGAAGGGTTTGAATCCATTTAAATAATACATTTTTAAATATATTTTGAAAAAAAAAAGGTGGTGTGAGAAGGCGTGGGCTTCAATTTTTGTGCCTCTGAGTGGCATCAGAGCTGTAAAAACCTGTTGTCTTGTTTTCCTGCTCTTCTCTTTCAGCCCCTGCTATAAAAAATACCCCAAAACTCAAATCCCTGAGTTCTTCTAAGCACCAAATGTGGCCTTTTAGTTCCAAAGACTGAGCGGGGCTGGAAGAAATGGGAACACTTCTCCCCTGGTGAGCCAGGCACACACATCCTCCCCTCCCTGACTTGCAGGCCCAGCAACGTGTAATCAGTGCCAAAAGACTTCCAGCTCCAGATTGTGCAGCTGGGATCAGTGATTGCTGTTGGAAGCGGGGGAAGGATTTGCTCCTCCCTCTTTGCACTGGGGAGGATCCTTTACCTTTCAGCTCGTTGCAGTTCAAAGATGGGTTTGTGCACAGAGGTGGAGTGTTTTTAAAGCAGTGATGGGGAAAGGTCAGGGGATGATGGATGACGGTCGTTCCGAGCTGTAAAAGAGGGAGAGAACTCGATGCAAAGCTCCTTTAGGGAATTCTTGCTCAAGGGCCTGACCTCAGGAGATAATTCGGGGCAAGGCACGAGTCCAATCTTTATCCCTTCAGCTGTGGGTGCTGTTGGATGGGGGAAGGCTCACAGGGGATGAGGCCCTGTTCTGTTTGCTCAGGGATGAGCTGGAAAACACCTCCCAGCTCCGTGCTGGGTGCTGTATCCATCACCTGGGCACGGGTGAGCTCCTGGTGAGCTGGGCCCAGTCTGAACCAGGTGATGGGGTTGGGTTTTTTCCCTTTGGGAAACAGGAGGTGCTGCTTTTCCCCTTCCCCTGAAAACCCATCGGTGTCTCTGAAATGAGGATATTTCTGAGCATATTTGAGGTTTGGAGCAAGAGCCAAACTGCTTTGGAAAGGCCGTGGTGTCCCTGTTTCATGTACAGGACCATCCTCTTCCCCTCTGCCCTCGCTGGGATTGTCACCCCTGGAAGATCCAGTGGGAAGATCCATTCCCGTGGGCAAATCCTGCCTGCCAGCACCTGTGTCCAGCTGGAAAGGCAATTCCTGCCCTCAGTGGCTGTGTGATGCTGCTGTGCCAAACTCAGCAGCAAAGATGAGTCTAGAGGTGCAGCAGGGCTGTGGGGAAGTGATGGGGTGGCTTTATCAGCATCCCAAATCTATCCCGTGATCCCAATTTTCATTGTGTGGAAACACCTCATCTTTTTTGTGTTGATGTCAGTGCAGGTGGCGTAAAAAACAACTTGAAGGGAGGTGAATATCCTCATCCAAGTCCAGATTAATAAAACCTTTTCCTTTCCACATCCAACCATTATTTTCCAAGTCAGAATTTCTACGAATACACGGGTTCAAAGTTGGATTCCAAATCAGTATTTTCAATAATACACAGGTTCAGAGTTGGATCCCAAGTCAGTATTTTCAATAATACACAGGTTCAGAGTTGGATCCCGAGTCAGTATTTTCAATAATAGGTGCAGAGTTGGATTCCAAGTCAGTATTTTCAATAATACACAGGTTCAGAGTTGGATTCCAAGTGAGTATTTTCAATAATACACAGGTTCAAAGTTGGATCCCAAGTCAGTATTTTCAATAATACACAGGTATAAACTTGCCTTCCAAGTCAGTATTTTCAGTAATACACAGATTCAGAGTTGGATCCCAAGTCAGTATTTTCAATAATAGGTGCAGAGTTGGATTCCAAGTCAGTATTTTCAGTAATACACAGGGTCAGAGTTGGATTCCAAGTGAGTATTTTCAATAATACACAGGTACAAAGTTGGATTCCAAGTGAGTATTTTCAATAATACACAGGTTCAAAGTTGGATTCCAAGTGAGTATTTTCAATAATACACAGGTATAAAGTTGGATTCCAAGTCAGTATTTTCAGTAATACACAGGTTCAAAGTTGGATTCCAAGTGAGTATTTTCAATAATACACAGGTTCAAAGTTGGATTCCAAGTGAGTATTTTCAATAATACACAGGTTCAAAGTTGGATTCCAAGTGAGTATTTTCAATAATACACAGGTTCAAAGTTGGATTCCAAGTGAGTATTTTCAATAATACACAGGTTCAAAGTTGGATTCCAAGTGAGTATTTTCAATAATACACAGGTTCAAAGTTGGATTCCAAGTGAGTATTTTCAATAATACACAGGTTCAAAGTTGGATTCCAAGTGAGTATTTTCAATAATACACAGGTTCAAAGTTGGATTCCAAGTGAGTATTTTCAATAATACACAGGTTCAAAGTTGGATTCCAAGTGAGTATTTTCAATAATACACAGGTTCAAAGTTGGATTCCAAGTGAGTATTTTCAATAATACACAGGTTCAAAGTTGGATTCCAAGTGAGTATTTTCAATAATACACAGGTATAAAGTTGGATTCCAAGTCAGTATTTTCAGTAATACACAGGTTCAAAGTTGGATTCCAAGTCAATATTTTCAATAATACACAGGTATAAACTTGCCTTCCAAGTCAGTATTTTCAATAATACACAGGTACAAAGTTGAATTCCAAGTCAATATTTTCAATAATACACAGGTATAAACTTGCCTTCCAAGTCAGTATTTTCGATAATACACAAGTGCAAAGTTGGATTTTTGAGCCACAGATGCAGATCTTCCATATCTGGGTTCCTTGAATTTATTGATCAGCACTTTGGCCGATCAGAGCTCGATTGAATTCCTCCTCCCCAGGTCGAATCAAGTACTCGGAGCGAGTGTACGACGCGTGCATGGACACCTTCGACTGTCTTCCTCTCGCTGCCCTCCTCAACCAGCAATTCCTGTGTGTCCACGGGGGCCTGTCTCCAGAAATCACGTGTCTAGATGACATTAGGAAAGTAAGTCAGCTCCATCAGCTTCTCCCTTCAATCCCAATTCCCTGTGGGGTCGAATCCTGCGTGGATTTGGGATGTTTTTCCTGCCACGGCTCCTCCTGATGTTGTGTCCCCTCTCCAGTTAGACAGGTTTAAGGAGCCTCCAGCCTTTGGTCCGATGTGTGACCTGCTGTGGTCGGATCCCTCGGAGGATTACGGCAACGAGAAAACCCTGGAGCATTTTGCCCACAACACTGTCCGAGGCTGCTCCTATTTCTACAGGTGAGGGGTGGTTTAGGGACCACTTTGTCTCCCCTCACACTAAAATCACCGTTCAGGCTACTCCGTGTACCTGAAATTCTCCCCACTTGGCTCTAATGCACAAATTCTTGTTTGTTTTTTCTTCTTCTGAAATACTGAGCAGTCTTAGGATAAGTTCCTTTATGAAATTGGGGTCTCAGACAGCAGAGATGCTTCTTTGGGTGGCCAGGGTGCCCTGTGAGTGGTTTTCAGTACCTGGATCTTTAGGAAATCATCTTTCCTTGCTAAAAAAGAAGGATTTGTGCTGACGGCCCACTTAGGGGGAGGGTTTAACAGAACCCTTCACAATTAATTTTTGAATGATGAAACAATACTTTGGGGGTGCTGGACAGAAACTGGATGTTCTCTGCGAGTGGCTGCTCCCTGAAACCAAGACCACCCATGCTCTGTGCTCTCCTTTGCTCCTCGCTGATCTCTCCTCGCTTTTTGTTTTGCAGTTATCCTGCAGTGTGTGAATTTTTGCAGAACAATAGCTTGTTATCCGTAATCCGAGCTCATGAAGCCCAGGATGCTGGGTAAGTGCTGCAGCCCAGGGGTTGGGCAGGGTTTGGGCTGGGCTGGGCTGGGCTGGGCCAGGTTTAACTCGTGCCCTGTTTTGCAGGTACCGAATGTACAGGAAGAGCCAGACCACGGGCTTTCCCTCGTTAATCACAATCTTCTCTGCACCAAATTACTTAGATGTCTATAACAACAAGGGTAAGGCTCTGCTGCTGTTAGGGGGGGAGTCAGGAAATCCCTCTCCCACTCTGCCCTCCCAAAATCACAGGATAATTTAAGTTGGAAAAGAGCTCCCAGACCATCGAGTCCAAGCTGTGCCTGATCCTCACCTTGTCACTGTCACTTCCATCATTCCTTGGACACCTCCAGGGATGGGCACTCCAAACCTCCCTGGGCAGTTCCAATCCCTGAGCACCCTTTCCATGGGGAAATTCCTGCTGCTGTCCAGCCTGAGCCTCCCCTGGCCCAGCCTGAGGCCGTTCCCTCTCCTCCTGTCCCTGTTCCCTGGGAGCAGAGCCCGACCCCCCCCGGCTGCCCCCTCCTGTCAGGGAGCTGTGCAGAGCCCCAAGGGCCCCCCTGAGCCCCCTTTTCTCCAGGCTGAGCCCCTTTCCCAGCTCCCTCAGCCTCTGCTGGGGCTCCAGACCCTTCCCCAGCTCTGGACACCCCCAGCCCCTCAATGTCTCAGTGAGGGGACCAGAACTGGATGCTGCACTCGAGGCACCTCCCCAGTGCCCAGCAGTGGAAGGGACAATCCCTGCCCTGCTCCAGCTGCCACCACACTGCTTTTGATACAAGAAATACACTATTTTTGATACAAAACCCTCTCCTCCAGCCGCATTCTTGTGCCTGGAGTGAAAGAGAGCTTTGTGTGCTGAGCTGAAGTGGTTGACTTAATGTGTTACTGTGGCAATTAACTGTGGAGTCATAAGGCCTGGAATAAAGCTTTCATTCCCAGCCATGGCACAACAGAGCCCTGTTGATGGATGCTGCCATCCCACAGAAGCTGATAGTCTAGGAAAGCTTTCCACTTCCCTCTGCCCCTAAACCATGGGGATCATGGAGGAATTTTCTCCAGCTGTGGGGTTTTTTACCCCTCACTTTGGATCTTGGCTCCGTTTGAACTTCATTGTTCTAAGCTGAGAACCAACCTGAGTAAACCAAAAAATTTTGGCTTAAACCTTCTCACTTTGGAGAGTTGGTAGTTTGATTCTACACGAGTGTAACCTGGTGTTGATAATGAAGTTATTTTAACACTGGTGCAACTTCCAGAGAGAGCCAGGCTGGGAGAGCTGGGGGTGAGAGAGGAAAAGGCTCCAGGGAGACCTTAAAGCTCCTTCCAGTGCCTGAAGGGGCTCCAGGAGCGCTGGAGAGGGACTGGGGACAAGGGATGGAGGGACAGGACACAGGGAATGGCTTCCCACTGCCAGAGGGCAGGGATAGATGGGAGATTGGGAATTAATTCCTCCCTGTGAGGGTGGGGAGGGGCTGGGATGGAATTCCCAGAGGAGCTGTGGCTGCCCCTGGATCCCTGGAAGTGCCCAAGGCCAGGTTGGAGCAACCTGGGACAGTGGGAGGTGTCCCTGCCATGGCAGGGGTGGCACTGGCTGATCCTTAGGGTCCCTTCTCACCCAAACCATTCCAGGATTTCTCAGTGGTCAGTTCCTGTGGACATTTGTTCTCTTTCCCTTTCCTCTCACAGCTGCTGTACTGAAATACGAAAACAACGTCATGAACATCAGGCAGTTCAACTGTTCCCCTCACCCCTACTGGCTTCCAAACTTCATGGATGTCTTCACATGGTCTTTGCCTTTTGTAGGGGAAAAGGGTAAGAGAGATTTGGGCTTTTATTCCGAGTTCCCAGTGACTGGTCCTCACATCCTGAGGGTCAGAATCCTGTCCCACAGCCTTGGGAGAGTGTTGCAGCTCTGGGTAACACAGGAGAGCACTTCAGGTTCAAGGAGATCTGCATTACTGGGTTAAATTCTTGCAAAAACAGCTGTTGATACCTGTTAGAAAAAGCTTTTCTCGATAAACCCCCTCCTTTCTTGCTCTTTCTGCATTGCTGGTGGAGCTGATCTTTGGGTGCTGTAGCCCCACCTCACAATTTGGAGATACTTCTCTTGGTTTGCAACAGAGGAATTAAAAATTCCTGTTGGCTCCAGGCCCACCAAAAAGGAAGCATTCACTTCAATCCAAGGCTTATTTAGTTCTGAAGAAGGCGAGGCAGCTTAAAATATGACCAAGACTTTGCCTCAGCTTTTCACCAAAAGGATTTTTCCCTCTCCCTGACGAGCTTAAATTCCACCCTTGTCCTGTATGTTCAGAGTGCGGCTTCAACCTCACAACTCCCAAAGAGTTTTTTTGACTTTGAGGCACCAAAGGTCGAATTCCTCCCCTCCCCCTCCCCAAATTTGGCCCTTCTCAGAGCCAGGTGGCTGTGGTGCGGGTGGGGATGGGGAAGAGGGAGGTGGGGGGGACCTTGAGGGAGCTCAGGCTGTTCTGCAGGAATGTTGGCACCTCGTTGCCCACGTCTGGTTCCTCTGTGATGTGCTTGGCCTGCATCCACCTCCTTGGCAGCAGATGCGGCGTGTGTCGTCTGCTCCGGTGCCGCTGCGGGTACCAGCAGGCTGTGCCTAAAAGTGTCTTTAGGCTCCCACTTGCGGGGGGGCAGACGACCTTGAAATCCTCCCCTCGTCCTCCAAACCCCCCCTCTGCGTGCCCCCGGGCCTCTCTGAGCTCTCTGTCTGTGCCTCTTGCAGTCACCGAGATGCTCGTGAACATCCTCAACATCTGCTCCGACGACGAGCTGATTTCGGATGGCGACGAGACGTTGGAAGGTAAAATATCCCTGCTGGCACCTGAGAACAGCGGGGGGAAAGGCTGGGGAAGGTCTTTGATGCCTGAGCAGCACTTGATTTATAGCTGGATGCCCAGCCAGGGTCTCCAGTTCGTTTTTGCCCAACCCTTGTGCAGTTCTGGGTAGGGAACGTTATTTTTTTTGTTTTTCCTTTGCTGTTCAGTCACAGAGAAATTAAATGACATTCACTGCGACAGACACTTCTTGCCAGCTACTCTGGGAATGGTTTCCTGCTCCTTACACAGGCTGCTGGTTATTTTTTTCCCCCAATTCAAAATTTTCTGCACCAAAATATCCACCCAATCTTCTCGTGTGTTGCAGTGAACTCCTCTGTAAAGCGGTTTCTCGTGTCACCCCCCCCCCTCCCCAAAAATGCAGGTTTTGGCCCTGGTTTTAAGCAGTGCATGAAGGGGACAAATCAGTGGCTGAGCTGATGTGCAGTTTGGATTTTGGGGGGACTCAGGAGCGAGGTGGTGACCTGAGGAAGCTGAGGCAGTCGTGGGGGGCAGCGAGAAGTGGGGCCTGAGCTGCTTCGGCCCCAGGTGGAGACTCGAACCCGCTTCTCCCATTGCATTTCCGTTTTGTTTTTTGGTTTTTTTGGTTTTTTTTCTTTCCTCCCTCCCATGAAAATTAAATTTGTTTCTTCTATCTCTGTCTTCATCTACTTGTTTCTTGGTGTCTCCTCTCCCTGAAGATCACTACATTTCAAGCTACCCGAAAGGTACCCAGCTAGAATTTGCTACGAGCTTAATTATCACTGCCTGTGCCACCAGATCCTTGAAGTGGATTTCCAGAGCTGACTAGTGGGGCAGTCTCTTCATCCCCTTTCAGTTTTAACATGAGCTCCATGTGTTTTTTAACCCTTCTGCGTTCCTCCAGGAACTTGAGAAACGGGGATCACGTTTCTACCTGATTCTGAATGCAGCCACGTAGTGCATGGCTGAGCCATGGTGCATGTTAGCCCTGGGTTTGGCTTCCCTGTCCTGATGTGTACTGGGCCATGTGAGGAATCTCAGCTGAGAGGAGATGGATTTGTTCCCTCTTTTGACCTGAATTTTCCCTTTGGTTTCAGCTCCCTCCATGCTTTTTTTTTTTGTTTCCTCTCTCCCGTTCGCTCCGTAGGGCGGAAGGGGAGTCCCTGCCCCCAGTCCCGTTGTGTCCATGTGGGGTCAGAGTGGAGCTGCCAGGCTCCGGCCAGCCCTTCCCCGTGCTCCTTGGATGCCAAAGCTGATGCTTGCGTGCCACTGCGGGCGAGCACAGCGGTGCCCATCAGATCCCTCCGTGCTCTGCCTTGCAAACCGTGTCCTCATGGCTGAGTCATTTGTGTCCCATCCTGTGTAGTGTGAGCCCACCTGGAGACCTCCCCGAATCCGTGTCCTGTGGTGGTTCTACTCTCTTTAGCCCTCTCGAGTTCCGTGTGCCATCTCGTTGGTGTTGCCCTCCTCACTTGCCATCCTGGTGCCATCCTGATGCCATCCTGATGCCATCCTTCCAGCACCGTTCTCTCTCCGGTGTAGCTGTGAATCTGTAAAACCATGTTTTTCTTTTCCTGGAGTCAGGCAGGTGCTTCATCCTGACATTCCTTGGAGAGCAGGAAACCTCCAACGTGCTGCTGTTTGCTCTTTTCTCTCCCTAAGGTGGGACAACGGTCCGCAAGGAGATCATCAGGAATAAGATCAGAGCCATTGGGAAGATGGCACGGGTCTTCTCGGTTCTTCGGTGAGGATGGGCTGGGGACTGGGCTTAATTCGGGGACTGGGCTTAATTTGGGGACTGGACGATGGGGCAACACTGGTCAGGAAGAAAGGAAAGGAAAAACCCCACAAGACAGGTGGTTTTTCCTGACTCTTTCAGGACACATTTGCCTGGAAGAAGGTTGTAGCCAGGTGGGGGTTGTTTTTTTCTCCCAAATAACAAGCGGAGGACGAGAGGAAACAACCTCAAACTGCAGCAGGGGAGGTTCAGGTCGGATATTAGGGAAAATTTCTTTGTGGAAAGAGTTGCCAAGCACTGGAATGGGCAGTGGCTGAGTCCCTATCTCTGGAGGGGTTTAACAGATGTGTGGGTGTGGCACTTGGGGACGTGGTGACCAGGGCAGTGCTGGGTTCACGGTTGGACTTGGTGACCTCAGAAGTCTTTTCCAACCTTAACGCTCCCATGATTCCCATGATTCCCATGATCCATGGCTCCCATTTCCACGCCACCCCACCGGTTTTGCCTGGACCAGTACAAGCATTGCCCTGCCTGGTGTGTAACTGGTGCTGCTGTTCCCTGCAGGGAGGAGAGCGAGAGCGTGCTGACCCTCAAAGGCCTGACCCCCACAGGTACCCTGCCCCTGGGAGTGCTCTCGGGGGGGAGGCAGACCCTGCAGACCGGTGAGTATCCCCGAGCCCCCTGCACTCCCCCTGCCCCAAACCCCCTGGAGCAGCTCCCACAGGCAGCCTGGAGGGTGCCAGGGGACCCCAGGCAGGATTCAGGCCCGTGGGGAGGAAGGATTCCCAAAGAGGAGGAAGCACAGGTGTAGGTGGGGATGATGTAGGGGAGATGCCAAGATATCCCCGTGTACCCTCGAGGAAGGAAACCCACGGCACCCTTCCTAAAGCATGTTTAGTGCTTAATTGTTTGTTTCTGCGACGACTTTTTCTCCTTTCTTTCCCTTCTAACGCTGCATGGTGCACATCCTCTGCCTCACCTCGCTGTGCTGCTGCTGTGTGACAGCCTCTGTGTGAATGTGACAGTGACACAGCTGCTTGTTTGTTCTTCGTTAAACCAAACCCCTCCCAATCTGCCCCTGTGAAGTCACAAATCCCAAACAAGAGGAAGGTTTGGCCGAAGGAACGAGGTTCCTCCAGGGCTGGATGATTTAGGAAAGTCTTCTCTCGGGTTTTGAGGTAGTTCTGGAGGTTTCTTCCCAAACTTTGCCGCCTCCCTCAGCAGCTCTGGGAGCAGGACGGAGCGAAGGATCCGACCCTTCCCACCCTCAGGGCTGGTGCTCAGGGAATGAGCTATCCCAGAAACGTGTCCCCAGAGGGAATCCTGTAATCCAATGTTTTAATCCTTCCCTGCCAGTGGCCTTTGAAGGCTGGCACCTCCCCAGCTTCCCCCTTCCCATGGGCACCGGGGATTTCCTGCAGCTCTCCCTGGGCTGGATTAAAGAGTTCACGAGTCAGAAACGTGGAAATAGCTCTGCCTGCTCCCGGGGAGGATGCAGCATCACTCCCGAGCTCATGGATTTCTCTGCCCACAGAAGAGGATGGATATTTTTTCCCTTTTTTTATAGAAACCATCACAGCCCCGGCGCCCCAGTTCTGGGAACAGAGCCTGAGTGGGAAGGTGGCTGTTGCAGCAGCTCTGTCCCTGTATCCCCACAGCACGGGGTCACACTGTGACGTTCTCCAGCACCTTCCCCTCTCAGGGGGTTCTCTGAGGGGTACCAGGGACCTCCCCTCCCCCAAAATAAGCCTCTCCCCAGGACAGAACAAACAAGCTGGGCTTTTGCTGCTGCCTT
>VZRV01005924.1:678872-857203 GCA_013398115.1 Falcunculus frontatus | reverse complement strand
CGTGCAGCACAGGGCTCTGCCCAGCTGCCTAGGGTTTGAAATACAATATTATGTTAGGCAGAAGTACTGCACACAGCCTACCTGGAGTCAGCAATGGCCATGTTTTGAGGAGAACTCTGTCTAAGGGGTTTTATTGCCCTCTCTTTCCTCTGGATGAGGCCCTCAGGTTCTTACTTGGAAGGGCTCCCACAGAGTGCACATTATGCCTGGAGAGCTTCCCCCTTTGGAGGGCCTATGTCTGCATCTGGGCTTGGGCAGCTGATGCCTTTTTCTCTGGCCCTAAAAATATGAGTCAGACACAATTAGGGTACCTTTATATGAAGGTCATAAGGTGCACAAATTCTTCAGGTAGAAAAAGCTGAAGATGTATCCGGTGCGTGACACGTGTACAATTTTTATAGATTCTGCAAATTAACATATCTGACAAAAACCCCCCAATTAGGAGCTTGCCTGGTGAAGTAATTCCCCCAGTTCTAATACTTTCTAAATTCTCCCCCTTCAGGATGAGTTCCAGGCCCTGTTTGCAAAAGCATGTCTTAGAAAGCTGGTTTCAGGCTTGGTTTCTAAGGAGACCCAAGATAGCATGGGGATCCTGGAATTTATTTTGTCTTTCTGCCTAGGAAAATGTTGAAACTAAGCTGCAATATGAAGCTACAGAGCTACAAGTGTATGTGTAAAGGATACAGAGAATATATAAAAGAAAAAGGGTAAAAAGCCCAAAAACCCCCACCACTGGTTGGTGTGACAGCCACACCAACCAGTGCATCACGGCAGTGGGTGGTGAGGCTGTCAGCCCTGCTGCTTTGCTCAGCTCATCAGCAGACAGGAGAGGGCTGAGTTACTCCTGCATTCCTCATGTTAGGCATTGTGACTGTTTTCCTCCTTGTTGTGATCATGTGCTGCCTTGCCCTTTCCTTTGTTCTGTCCCATTTTGACTGAGCTGAAATAACTGTCCCAGAGCTCCCGACTGGGTTTTCCAGAGGGACTCTGGGATGAATGTGCAGAGTCACTGGTACTCTGAAAGTTCTGCTTGGCTACTTGGGATGCTCAGTCTGTCTAAAACATGGCAGTGTGGTTGTGCCTCTGTGTTTTTTTGTCTGTCATGAAATACTCTGGAGTGCTTTTTGGAGTCTCCCCATGACTTTCACAGAGCCCAGCTCCATTTTCCGTTTCAGTGCACTGAGTATGCTGGTTTCTGACTTTTCCCTTGGAGCGTAGATGATGGTTCTAGCTGTGCCTATAGGATAGAGATCAGAAGTCATGGTTACTCCTCTAGAAACCAGACATCCAGTGTCAGAGGTGTTCCAGAGTTTTTCTGTAATCTCCTATAATTTCACCATATTTGTCGGAGTAGCTGACAGCGTTACTGAAGAAAAGTAAATATTTATAAAATGCGGTAGAAGTAAGTCCCAGTCACTCACATCTATTTTTACTAAATCTGTTTCTTCTGGTATACAATTGTGTACCTTAGTTTCTTAAAATAATACCCCTTCTAATAACAAAATAATTTAATACATGAGTCTATAACCCCTGTGTTTGGAAGTACCCAATACTTCCTTACCAAGAGAGGAAATAAATTTGGTGTGTGTTGTAACTGTAGATTTATAAGTGTTTTGGTCTTGAAGGCCAAGTTTTACGAGATGTTTAGTTTAGAGGGACCTTTCTTCTGAGTGTTACTGCTACATTAACTTTTTAAGTATCTTTCTGTATCTGGTCATAAGTTTGCAGTTTTTATTTTGTGTCTTAGAAGACTCTCACCCAAACTGACTTGTTCTAGTTGCTGCTTTTACAGATGGCTACTGTTGTGCTCTTAATGGACAGACATTATATTAATTTTCTTATTTGTTGGCCACTAGGAGTTTTATATAGTTATAGACGGATTTAGAGGCAGTCTGTATACTATAAAAATGTTCTTGGAGTGGTATGTTAAAGGGTTGAACAGTATTTTGAAAACATTGCTGATCTTGATAGATACTCAGCCTAAATTTTGCCAGTAACCCTGTCTGTAGAGGAGTTAAAGAGCACAAAATAGGTCTGTGTACTTAGTGTGTGAAATAGTTGTCTTCCTCATAAGGTAACAAGTCCTTGTGTAAGCAGTAGATGCCATGTAGGCATCTTTTTGAAAGGGGAAGGGAATGCTGAAGTTTTACAAGCATTTATACACATAACATATAAATAGACAGCTCTTTCTTTTAAGAACAAGTCTTGATTTCTTACTCCCCTTTTTTTGTTATTCTTTTTTCTTTTGGCAGTAACTGTCTCAGTGAATTCCTTCCGGTGTGAACCAGTGGCCAAGCAGCCTTACCTGATGCTGAAGTGGAAATGTCCTTTTGGTAACAACTCTGGCTTCAAAATTAAAATATCTAATATACATACTTCAAGGGAAGAATTGGCTCCATTCTGCACTGTGGAAGGCTTTGAGCAAACCTTCAAAACAGCACTTCTACATTTTTTCAGCACCTATAATGTTACTATCACAACTCTTTCAAATGGCTCTGAAAGCTCTCCAGTGGACAAATTGTGTCACACCAGCATTTCTGGTAAGCATTAAGATGCGAAAATGAAAGATATGTGTAGGACAAAAATATGAACTTCATGACTGAAGAATACCAGACTTGGTATGCACTACATTATCAGCCTGCAGATTATGAATAAAACACTACATTAATTCATAGTCTAATGTGATGCACAATGAATGTGCATTATGTGAACAGTGTCAGTATCACAGCCTTTTCTCGTTTGGAAAACTTTTAGCAGTGCTTAATGTACTAAAAAATATTTTTGTTGCTAGATCCACCTCGTCCAAGTGAAGTTCCTTCAGTCAAGGCCGTCAGTCACAGCTCACTGTCTGTTGAATTCTCTGATTTTGATTCACGGAACGGTCCATTAGAAGCCTACGCAGTAATGATTACAACAGAAGAACAAGGTAAGATGTGTATGATATTGTCTTGTAGCTGAAACTATTTACCAGGCAGCATTACGTTTTACACTCTAAGTAGGTGTTAAATGGATAGAGAAAAAGCAGACTCAGAATTTTCAATCACTTTTCAGAAACTGTGAAGCAAATACTTTGCTTGCTTGAAGTCAGGTCACTCCTTGTTTTCAGAAGGTCCCTCTTTTCACTCAGTCCTTTCCTGCCTGACTTATCTTTGTACATAAATCTCATATGTATTGCCCCTGTGCTGTTACCATCTTGATTTGCCAGTGATTCTCTTCCCCAAGATTGCATAGTATCCTTTGTTCCCCCACAGAATAATTTCCAGAGCAGCTAATAGAAGCAGCTTTGGAATATGGAATGTTTTTCCCCCTCCCTTCTTCAGCTGGAAGATGCCTGCAGTAAGGTCTTAAAAGGAAAAGAGCTTTCTTCCTGATTTTACTTAAAACACTTTAACAGAGATGGGGTACGGGTGGAAGGCTTAAATATCGTTGACAGCATTAATGGGAGGTTGAATGCCGCAGAAAACTAGAGAGTAACTTGCCAAAATGGTCTATTTAAAGCAGCAAAACTGAGAAATGTCTCTGATAGGTGATAGTCTAGCGATAAGTCATTAAATTAAGGAACTTAGTTTTGCAGCATAGGTTCCACTTGAACAACTTTTCATTTTTGCCAGTGCAGTGGAGGAATAAGGCACCTGATGGAGACACTTTCTGCTAAGTGGGAGTTGACATTCACGCTTTACGCTTTTACAACACTGGAAATTCATTTTGCAGAATTTTAACTGTAGATCTTCCTTTGGTGGTTTTCCATGCGATACACATCCAAGAAATGCGTGTGTGTGTGTGCATATATATGTGTATATATATGCTTCATCACATCAGTGCAGAAAATTCCTATTTTTCACATGCCTTCTCAGCTGCCCCAGAATTGCTGATATGCCTGTCAGTCTCTTGCACGCAGCTCTGCTTGTAACTTCAGCCAGTCCTGGTTAGTCACAAGGAGATTTGGTGCAATTCTCCTGTGTGGTTTGGATTGGAAGATATTCAAGAAGGAGGACCTGCAGGATGTGACTGAGAGAAATAAGGGAGGAAGGTTGCCCACATTTATAATGTAGAGTGAGTGCTTTGATGGGAGCAGAAGACAGCCTCACAGCCCGGCATTGCTTCAGCTTTATCATGTTGAAATAGCACAAATATTCTTCAGATGTGTTGCTCTGTTCTAAAACAGACATGGTTACCTTTAGGGTAGACAGAGGGGACTTTATTCTGTTGTGTAAGAAATGGTGTCTAAGGCTTTTTGAAATGTCCTAGGATGATACCAAGCCTTCCACAAGGAGCTGCAGGTATAACCAGGGATGTACGTCCTGTTGGAATGGAAACTAGGGGCGAGACAGGACAGAACTTATCTCAGGTAGTACTGAACACCCATTTCTAGGCAGCTGAGTTAATTGCAACCTCATATGCTTTTAACGAAACCAAGTTAGTGCTTTGGAAGAGTTGTCTTTGCACCCTGTTGCTGCAGAATTACAGCTGAGGAGAGGTTTGCTGCTGGTAATAGATCACCCCTTGTCTGCACAGCTCCAGAAAACTTAGCAGAGCTTTTTCACCTTTTAGAGCATCTTGCAAAGCTTCTCCTTTTTAAAGGTGAATTCAGTATTATACCCACTTTTAGAAGGAGCTTTTAACTTTGTAAAGGCAGTAGAGAGCAATGTATGTAAACTTCTGTCAAATTAAATTCCTTGTCCTCCCTCCACACTGGGAAGATTTGTCAGTTGGCTTGCTCTTGAGTTGTTGGGACAGCTGGTAGTTTGAGTTTGTTTATTACCTCTTAGGTTACGTGTGCCTCAGCTGTATAGTTGCCTCAAGTTTCTAGGGCTCATCTGCTATAACAGACACTGTAAAGTGGAGCTGTTCTGCAAATGGTGTCCTGTTGTTGGTCATTGCTCACCGTGGTAGCCTGTTCTTAGTCTTCTGAAGGGGAAACTCTTCTGACCACTGTTTTGTCCAGTGCTTGTCTATGTCAAGGAAAGGCAGAAATTACCTCTTGCATCTCTCACAGTTTAGGTGTGAGACTTCTTGTAGGATAGAACAAGGAACAAGGTCAGGACAAGTTTAGTGTCACCCTCAATGAGGCCTAATGCTTTTTGGGCCTAATGCCAGAAGGGATTGGATGACACAGTGAGACTTTGGTATAGTAGCACAATGTTGCCAAATACTGATTGACTTTTTCTACACTATTTGCATTTTACTGTCTACATACAAGAACTGGTAGAACACATATGGGTATAGCTGACTTGGCTGGTGAAGCCTGTCCACAAGGATGCTGGCTTCCAGCAGTCAGGTACCTTTATTCAGAAGCTCCACTACATATGGTAGAAGTAAAACAAAAGCAAATTAAGACAAATAACACTTGGGAGAGGTAGTGCGGTGGATTGCACTGCAGTAGAGGAGGTTTCTGAGATTATCTGTTGCTCTTGGCCTTTCGTTTCAGGCAGTACTTGTGGAGGAATGACAGCTGTGGTTAATGTGACCATCTCAGCCATTGTGGCAATTGATACAAAACCAGGGGATGAATTATATCTATATTCTTGTTTTTTCCTGAAGGTCCTGACTCTTTGAAGTCTAAATTGAACAACACATACAAAGATTTCAAGAAGAAGAAGACAACTGCCTATGTTACGTACGTCATAAAAACAGAGCAGGCAGAATCACCTTCTTCCCATTCCCAGAATGCTAAAAACATCATTAATGTAGGCAAGGGTAACACAATGTATGGCTATGAAAATGGACCACTGATCCCTCTTCGTTCATACAGGTATTTATTTCAAACCACTCCTCTGTTGAGTTTTTCTGCTGCTGAAATCTAAAAGATCATCTAATGTAAAGAGTACAGATCTTGCTAAAGGCTGTTAAAATCCTGTAATAAACTGGTTTTTATTGTTTTCTTATTCCTTTTCAACAGGGCATGTGTTGCAGGTTTCACTAATATAACCTTTATGGCCAACATGATTGAGGGGGAAGATAGTTATGTATCATTTTCACCCTGTTCTGAACCGGTTTTACTACCCCAGGATCCAGGTATAGTTAATGTCAAATATAGGACTGGCGGCTTGGCACATACACAGCGTGTGGAGATTCCTTAATTATGGCAAGTTTCATAATATCAAAACACGCGTTGGTTTCTCTGTATGAACTGTTTCTTTCTAGCTTTACAGTGGCACTGCTCTGTAAATTCAAACCTTGCTAGTTCTGTGGGTGATCCTCTTTTTCCGTGTAGGGTTCCACTGCAGGAGTAGCCAAAAGCCGTGCTACTCATGGCATGCCAAAAGGGATTGGATGACACAGTGAGACTTTGGTATAGTAGCAAGTAGAAAATAGCAACTGATGTTCTCACAGTTGTGTTAAACTGTAAGCAGATGTATTGGAATGCAGACACTGCTCCTTTGATCCCAATTTTATAGTAATTTAACATTCTTTCGTTATTATTCTTAATGAGGTTTCAATACTGGTAGTGCCAAAGGACAGTAAAGACAAGATATTTAGTAGAATGGAGCATGCTCTGTTACTTGCAAGGTTCTGCTGTAGCATGTTGATTCAGTTAGAAGTTACCGAAGAGGTAAATGAGTAATATTTATTCTCTTTTTATCAGGTGTTATTGCTGGAGTGGTTATTGGATGCCTTTTGGCTATCTTTGCTGTAGTCGCTATAGGGGGGTTCATATTCTGGAGAAGGAGAAGGTAATGTGTGTGTGTTGTTGTATGGTTGTGTTGAGGAGCACCAGTGTTTCATTTTAATATCTTTCTCCTAAAAAGGGCTCTCTCTGTCATGATACATGTCTGTCAACATGTTTTAAAATACGTTGCATTAAAAATGTTGTTTGTATGTTACAGATTAGAGTTGAAGTATCAAACCACTTGTTAAATAACTTTGTTTAACCCCATTTAAAACTTAACAAATTAATGAGTTCAGAAGAGCTAAACAAAATAAATCTTAATTCATAGAACAGAATTATAGAATCATAGAATGGCTTGGGTTGGAAGGGACCTTCAAGATCATCCAGTTCCAACTGCCTGCCATGGGCAGGGACACCTCTCACTAGACCAGGCTGCTCAGAGCCCCGTCCAACCTGGCCTTGAACCCTTCTAGGGATGGGGCATCCACAGCTTCTCTGGGCAGCCTGTTCCAGTGCCTCATCATTCATGAATGATGTGATGAGTGATGAGGTCATTCAGTCAAAAGTGAGCAAACATCTCAAATTATTGTGCTAAAAGTAATTGGGTGTAATTGTACCTTAGATGGTTTGATTTTAAATTATCCATTAGTCATTCTTTTGAATTGCTTTATAGCCTGTCACATGAAACTTCTATTCTGGGATTTCCAGAAGCTGATGAGTTTGAGCTGGTCTCTCAGTTTCCAATCTTATCCAAATAATCTGGGATGTAAGAGTGCACGAGGGCTTTTTCCTGCTTCTGACCATGTAGTAGATCCTTTTCTAGAGTTAGCTGTAGGGCCCTTAGTTTAGTTTACTTAGTTTTTTTGATTATCTGCCGTTATTTTCACAGTTGTAACCAACAGCTGTGTACAACCATGGGAAGAGCTTCCTTTAAAGCTAGGAACATTTCTTTTCATTCTGCTACTACTGAATGACTGGCACATCACTGTTGAACGCTTCCTGTAGGGATTCTGGGATTGGTAGCAGTTCTCCTGAGATAATTATCTAGTGGTGCAGATCCCTCAGGTGTACATCTTCTACCAAAATATGAGCTTTGTGTCCAGGCTTTGTACTCTGGTTCCAACAGAAAGAAGCAGTCCTGTTGCACAACATCACCAAGAGAAGGATGAAGTTGTTTTTCTTTATTCCAGATGTAAAGTTTGCTTCAGGAGTTTTTTGGGGTTTTTTTTCACAGAATGAGAAGCTTTAAAAGAAATTGTTCTTGGCAGGCACAGGAAATAGGTGTCATAAGAAATCTCATATACATTCTATTGAATTCTACTGTGAACCTATTGTGTTGTTTTCTTTCACCTTATAGGAAAGATAAAAGAAATACTGAAGTGTCCTTTTCTCCAATTAAGTAAGTCCATATCTTTTCTCATGTTGTTTTCTGAGCAGTTTTGTAGAGAATTTTGAAGTATTAATTCCTCATGGAACTGAAAGACTCCAGCATGCAGACTAAAAATAATCATGTTGATTGAGACTTCTAGAGCCACCACAGGGGTTTGAGTGTTCACTTCATGAATCACTATTAGACACACAAATGCTCCACGTGGTTTTGAAAAACAGGATGTTTGAATGAAACACAGGCTTTGTGCATATTGAGGGAACAACCCAAATTGTTGATAAAGTGCAAAGGCAAAATACGTTCTGTGACCTCATTTTTTCTTAATGACTACTTTGTGCTGAGCCATTAATTCAGATTATGTTGTGATTGTAAGAGCTGGCCGTGGAGGGGGTAACCACAATGTACTGGGAGTCACAGGCACTGCAGCTGAATCATGTTACTGGTTCTGGCACCAGTTTTTGTGCTGATGGAAAGCCATGGCCAGAGCATCCCATGGAATCCCATCTCTGTAGACTTTGCTGGTTGACATAAAATACACCAGGGAATGGGGTCAATCCAATGGGAGTAAGCAGCTGAGTGACACCTTGTGTGATGTTCCTCTCCTGAAGGATGCACTGTTCTCTCCTTGATTTGACAGAGCAGTTAAATGCTATGCTTGATATCCTGTCCCCTGTAAATGCACCATTTTGAGGCTGCAACTAACAGTCATGCTTTCAGTCTTAGATTCACATAATGAAAAATACAAATGCATGTTTCTAATCAGCCTTTTTTTCTTCCCCTCACCCTCTCCTGAAGAATCAAGAAGTAAGTAAAGCATACTTTCTAACACATTAACTGAATTAATTCATGGCTTATTTACCTAATACCAGTTGCTGACACATGGCTTTTCTCATTTTAGGTCAAAAATGATTAAAGTGGAGAACTTTGAGTCATACTTTAAGAAGCAGCAAGCTGACTCCAACTGTGGTTTTGCTGAAGAGTATGAGGTATGTGCCCTCAGTGGAGAGAGAGCTGCATGACAAATATTTTTGGAAAGACAAATCATCTTTCCGATGGAGCATGCACAAGGCTTATTGAAGGGGAAGAGAAGGGTCCTTTTTTATAGAGATGAATAAGCTGTATGTATAGCCCTCCCTTTCCTTATGCAGCTCCAAATTTAGTTGAAGTGCATGATAAATACTTCCTGTCCTGATTTATTATCTCTGCCTGTGGGCTTGTAGCATGGCCTGCCTGTCAAAACTCTCACCGGAGACAGATGTCTCGAATCCTTGCGCTAGTGATATACAGAGTTAGCCCAGGGGACACTGAATAATTTCTCAGCACTTCAGTTTTTTCATCTTGGGTCGTTTTGGGATTTTTTCTACAAACCAAGACAGGTCTGTTGCTAATCTCACTGACTTCTCAGTGCATGGGTGTGATTTGCAAACCACACCTGTGAAGAGCTCAATCAGAGGAACAGCAATTATGTTTCTCTTAATTACTGTAAGGGTTTTTCTATGAAATGTGCTAAAGCTCAATTCTTGTAAGGTACAAAGGACAGGAAGGAAGTGTCAGGGAGGATTCTGTGATGTCATGTCTGCTGTTAAAGAATCTCGTTCTTTCTCTCATCTCCTTGAAGCTGTTAATTGACTTTTTTCTTCAAATTCTGTCTCTCTGTACTTCACAGGCTGGTACTCCACCCTACCTTCCTCTCAGATTTTGCTTCCTTTAGTCGCTTCATGCTGTGTTTGCTCCTCTTGCCTTGTAATGTCTGCAGAGCTTTTGCAGTAGTTCCCTGCCTTGGGGGCAGAAGGAGCTGCCATTGAGATCAGTGTCTGTTTCCACAGAACTGTTTCCAGGCTCCTAAAGTCCATCTGTGGGATTTAAACATGCTGCTATTCCTACATTCTGTATTAATCCCTTCTCTAGCAGATTTGCCACTGTCACCCTCCCACTCTGTAATAAGTTGATTTTTGTTGACATTTATCCCAGTTTAACATGTCTACTTTTACAGCACAGGGACATGAGTGTTTGGACTGTTTCTCTGTTTGTCACGTTTCTGTCTGATTGCTAAACCAGGACCAGGTGCTCGTGAATCCTCCTTTTATTGCAGGAACTCAAGTCTGCTGGTGTTCATCAGCCCAAATTTGCTGCTGAACTTCCTGAGAACAGGGGGAAAAATAGATACAACAATGTTTTACCATGTGAGTTATTCTCTTTGGGTTTGCATCTTCTACTGGTTGAGGTTTTAAGTGAAAACTGTTGCGTTTGGCTAATCTGGCTTTAATAGTACCCCGAGATTTCAAATGCCATTTTCCAAATTAATGAATTTGGGCTGCTGCTTTCCCAAAGTCGGTGTATAAGCAAACCCGAAAGAGCCTTCCCTCAAGGATATTTCTTCAGAAAGCTTCTTTAAAGAACTTTCCCTTAACTTTAATTTTCCATTTGTGGGAAAGATGCAATCCAGGTTGAAAACACAAGAGGATAACAGTTGACCACTGACAAATAAATGTGCAGAGCTACGAGAAATACTAAGACCCTGCTGGCCAGCTTTGCAGATGAAGTAAGAGTTTAAGCCCTGTCAAGCTGCCTGTGGGCATCCCAATGTAGCAGGGTGTCAGAAGTAATAGAAAAGTGAACAGTGACAGGTACTTAAGGATGCTTTGGAGGAAGAATGTCAGCTGCCGTGGCAGCAGGAGACAAATCACTTTTTTTAATCCAGTATTTAAAACTGTAGTAAATTTTGTGTTGGATTAAAAACATATAAATGGGCAAAACCAAACCATGTTTAAAACCAAAATAATCTGTGTTTTTCGAGTGTTTATCCTGGCCACTCCTTTTTCTGAAGGATACTGCTGTTTATGATTCCTAAAGTTACATTTTTATTCTTAAAATGTACATTGTTATAGAACACTTTTTACTTAGAAACCATGCATTAGATAAACAATATTTTGCTGAAAGGCTCCAGTTCTAAAATTCATAATTGTCTTTTCCTTTTTTCTTTCTGCAGATGATATTTCTCGTGTTAAACTTTCAAATCAAAGCTCTGGAACTTGTGATTATATTAATGCAAACTATATGCCTGTAAGTTACTTCTTTATCTGAAATGAAATATAATGTGGATTTTTCTGATGTAGGCATAAGAGCTCATAATGATGTTTAAAATCAGCTTTTGTTTCTCACTGACATGTGTGTATGTATATATATTTATTTTGGTTTTTTCTTCCTAGGGCTATAACTCAAAGAAGGCATTTATTGCTGCACAGGGTCCATTACCCAATACTATAGAAGACTTCTGGCGAATGATTTGGGAAAAGAATATCTACTCTATTGTTATGTTGACAAAATGTATGGAACAAGCCCGGGTACGTTGTTATCAGTACTGAATTGTCTCTTGAAGGCAGCTGCATCTCTTCTAATTTTATTGTTACCTTAGTGGTTTGGAGGCTGACCACTATCTTTTAACAACCATCCTCTTGGTGGAAGACTGTTTTCTAAATTAAAAAAGCACAATTTTTTTTTTTTTTAGCTTTTTCCTATTTTTATATCTGCTGACTACCAGAACAGATTGTCTCAGAAGGGTTGTGGAATCACCGTCATTAAGGGTGGGTTCTTCTCTCTAAAGAATGATTTTGGTAGATCTTCTCTTGCTCTGGAATAGGCCTTGAGAAGGGTGATGTGCTTTCTAGCCCTGCTTCAGGTGGTGCGTTATTTAAAAGTGACTTGTTTCATTGCTTTGTGTGATGTGTCCAACTTTGTGACTCTCTTCTTAGACAAAATGTGAGCAGTACTGGCCAGACAAACAACCCAAGAGCTATGGTGACATTTTTGTGACAGTGGTCTCAGAAGTTGTCCTTCCAGAATGGACAATAAGGGACTTCACTGTAGAAAAGGTAAGGACTGCCTTGATTGTTGGTTGTTAGTGTGTAAATAGCCTTGTGCTTATGCAGATACCTGTCATATCTTCTGGACTGAACAGCTGGCCCCATCAGGAAATACAATGCAGCAGATACGAGCTTGGAGAAAAGTAAAAGGAAATAATTTCAAAGTATTCTCTGCCACAGCAGAAGGAAGAGGGAAACTGAAATGTTGTGGTCAAATCACTGCACAGTTTGTAACAGGCGTCTTTGATGAAGCTGAGCTGGGCCCAGTACCTGTGTCAGGAAGCCCAACTGTTACTCCTCTGAAGCCAGTTTTCATTGTCTTTTTTTATTGGGTTTTTTTGATGTCTGTTCCTGCAGTCCAACACCCCTGAGAGCCACATGGTGCGCCAGTTCCATTTCACCTCCTGGCCGGATCACGGAGTGCCAGAGACAACAGACCTTCTCATCAACTTTAGGCACCTTGTTCATGAGTACAACAGCCAGAATCCAATGGACTCTCCTACTCTGGTGCACTGCAGGTAGGAAGAAGGTGTTCCTGTTAGACATACTTTCATCTTGTGGTTTTTTTACAGTCAATTCTATGTCAGTGGGATTAAAACCAAAGTCTCTTTGCCTAAGGATGTGGGCTATTTACCCTGCCAAACTAAAGCCTTTGCCCTGTGCTTCAGAAACTAGCAGTGCTGTGTAGATAGCAAAGGAAGTGACACAAAATGTCATTAGAACAGAGCATCTCTCCTAGCCTGGAAAACTGAGCTGGAAGAGTTGTCCTTTCAAGAGCTTGTATATATAATCTTACACACATGTAAGGCTGAGAAGCCCCTCTTGGTGCTGGTAAGAGCCACTCCTCTGTGCTACTGAGACTTTTACTACCCATGCCACTGAAATAATAGGAGGCATCATCCTGGCCTCACTGGCTTTTCATCAGGCCAGCAGTGAGCAGGTGGTTGAGTGGAAGCACAGACAGCCTGTTGGTGTCATTGCAGCGCGGGTGTCGGGAGGACGGGGACGTTCATCGCCATCGACCGCCTGATCCAGCAGATGGAGATGGAGAACGCGGTGGATGTGTACGGGGTGGTGTACGATCTCCGCATGCACCGACCCCTCATGGTGCAGACTGAGGTGAGGCTCCCTCCCATCCAGCAGCACATTCCTCATATGTTGCATAATTGTCCGGATGTAGTCTGAATTACGGGAAGATATTAAGGAGATAAAATTGCTGTTCGTTTAACTTCCCTCCTCCCTGCCTCATGCCCACAAAAGTAGGTGCAGTCAGGGACCATAATACATCCAAGCAATCTCTTTACAGAATACTTTGCAGGACTGGCATTTGCAGCTGGAAGGAATCAAATCCTGAAGCAGACTTTTTTGCAGACCTTTTTTACCTGTGTGGGTTTTATCCTTTAGCTGTGAGCCAGAATTATCTGGAGTCAAGTGGTCTTGGTGCGCATCTTTGCTTTTGTGTTATGCAGGAATCTAAGTGTTCCTGCTGAAATTATCACTTTGATCCAGAAAAGTGTGTGGACTAACTCAAACTGATTGGAAAAAGGGTGTAAAATCTCCATCATGCCAGTCTGTTAGGATAGCATTAGGCATGACAGTTCCTAGTTCTAGACAGCAAAACTTGATCCTAATTTTTTTATGTGGGAAATTGATCAGATGACATCATGAGGTCCTTTCCAGCTCTATTTGCTATGAACTATACATATAAGTTCTAAAACCAGCTCTGTGATAATAGTGCAGCGGCCAAACCTGTGTTCAGAAGCAGAATTACTTCCAAAATCAGGTATGTTTTAGGAATGCATTACCTTCTCTTTTTCTCCCACCAGGACCAGTACGTCTTCCTAAACCAGTGTGTCATGGATATCATTAGATCCCAGAGAGAGAGGAAAACTGACCTTATCTACCAGAACGTGACAGCAATGGCAATCTATGAAAACTTCACACCTGGGCCAGCCTTTGGGAAGGCCAATGGCTACCACACATAGTCCAGAAGGAAACCAGTGCCTCCAGGAGGTGTTGCCTGCCCACAGGAAAGGGCGGTGTTCGACTCG
This sequence comes from Falcunculus frontatus, assembly GCA_013398115.1. Classification (NCBI taxonomy): domain Eukaryota; kingdom Metazoa; phylum Chordata; class Aves; order Passeriformes; genus Falcunculus; species Falcunculus frontatus. The sequence continues at coordinate 843,292 of VZRV01005924.1, read as the reverse complement.
TGTTTTCTGGGATTGTGCGCAGTGTCTCGTGTCTGGCTTCTCCAGTTCTGTCTGCGTTCAAAGGTGTGATCTACAGGAGGAAAAACACAATGCTGACAGGAGCTGCAGATTGATGTTAAAACAACCCGAACAACAAAACCCAAGCAAAACTTTAAAGTTAAGAGAGGAATCTTGCTTTTTCTTGGGAATTTAACAGTACTGATAGGTGAAATAGCATTTGCAGTATGAACAGTGAACTAGAATTTGAATATTAAAATAATAACACAAGCTTTTGATTACAGTTTTATATTATTTCATTTATAGACACCAGGCTTGTGGGTTGTTTTAATATATTTAATTATAAGTTTCAGGAACATATTTTATCTACTGTATCTGGTTACTTAGTTAATAGATATGTGCCTCTGTGATCTATTTTTTTTTTCTGTGTTCCTTTTTATTTAAAAAAGGAGTACAAATGGCTCCTTCAAATGGACATTTATACTTGGAAATTGTGCCTTTTCTAGTTGCTACTCTAGAAAAAAAACAGCAGAGATTCTATTTTTGTACTGAAACTCTAAATGAGAACACAGATTTTTAAATAAGGCTTATGTCAAACTTAACTGTAGTTGCACTGTTGGCAGGACTCTCCAGAAGTTTGGAGGTGAGCTTTGTTTTTTCATTTCACCACAAATATCCCCTGCCTTAATGTTTCGGTGCCTCTGCCAGAGGAAAAGGAGTGTGGTCTGTCACTCCGAGCTTTAACTGTAGTTAAAAACAGAGCAAGTGAATCTGTGAATGTGTGTGCAGGGGGGTGTGTGAGGGTGTGGATGAAGGACAGAATAGCTCCTCCCTGTTCCTGGCTGGTATTTCTGTTTTTATACAATTTATAATGATTTATTTAAAGGTGCAATATATGATTTACTGAATAATGCTCACTCTAATAGAGTTTTTCTCAGGTTGGTGTCTTTTTATCATTGTTGTTGTTTTTCCTCAAATATATAAATCTGTGAAAACGTTGAAACTAAGGTTCCAAGTGTTGAAGCACTCCCAAACGGATCGACTGGCTTTACTGTTTCTACCAAAAGACATTGCACAAAATTCTGCTGTAAAGACAAATTTCTTGGTTGTTTTAGCCATTCAAAACTGAGACACATCTTACCTGCCTGCATCTCACTGATCCAGTGTAATTGTTTTGTAATTATTTGCAATATACTGCTGCTTTTGTTTTGACTGGTCCTTTTAGAAACAGAAGGAACAAGCAGAAAACAAGTCAAGGATCAGATTGGATTTATTTTGCTGGTACATAACTGTTAGACTTAGGAAGGCATTACCAATGAAGGACTTAAATAGCTTGGGGTGGGGGGAGGGTCTGTTTTTTGGGTTTTGGATTGTTGCACTGGTTGCATTGCAGATGAATATGAAGTTTATGAATAATGCTATAGAATAGCTATAAAGCAGGGAAAAAATCTTATGAAGGTTTAATAACCAGAGTCCCTGGAATTCTGCTGCTTTTTTGTTGTCGTTGTTTTGGGGGTTTTTCTTTGTTTTAGTAGAGTTGTCAGGAAAAGCTACAGATGCTAGGAGTATATGTGGCTTTATAGTGGAACCTGGCAACCTCACGGGATCCAATGTCAGTTGCAGGAGAACATAGGAATTCCTGGTGCACAACTGTAACTTTACACATATCCTGAAGAAGTTTTACAACCCGGTGTGAAACTGTGGTGTGCTATGTGAGCAAAACTGGAGGACAAACCACAGTGCACTTTTGGTTGTTAGGTTTTGGGATTTGGTTTGGTTGTTTGTTGTTTGTTTGGTTTTTTGTAGCAGCCACTTGTGGGTTCTTGAATATAATTTTGTTTCTCTTTCTCTGGAAATACTTTAAAAAGCCCTCATCATGAGGTTCATGATCCTGCCCAGCTCCACCCAAACTGGCAGCCCACAAAGTGGACCTCTCACCTGCATTCTTCCTAAGCTGCTGTCAGATGACAAAGATAAACCACTTGGACCAAACAGAACCATTCCAAAGGAACTGGGAGGGAGGAAAGTCTGCCCTTTACAGTCAAGTTATTTTCTCTGACTCTCTTACTCTTTTAATTACTGCACATCTGTGCAGAGCACAGAGCCAGTATTCGTTATTCCAGGTCTCCCAAGAACTTGCTGCCTTAGGGTGGCAAGTGCTCTTTAGCTTCAGAAGGCCCTTGTTTTGTATAGCATAGAGGAGAGGGAGATGAGTCTTCCATGCTAGATCATGTTGTTTCTATTCTGCTGCAGCAGAACATCAGAAAATGAGCTAAGACAGTTTGTGCCTAACCACTGCCCAAATCCTCTTACAGAAAACAGATGGATCTGTCCCATTGTTTTAGTGTTGGAAGCAGGCATCAAATTCTCACTTGTGCCATCATCTAATGAGTATCCATTTTTAAAGAACTGTATGCAGGTGTTTTTCCAAAACTGACTCATTGTGAGAAGAGACTGAAGGTTGAAGTAAATGACCTGTTGATTCTGTGTGCCAGTGGAAAAAGTTGGTAAGGCTTAAACTGTTGTAAACATAAAGTTGGGCGTAGTGTCAGCGTCAATAAGTAGGACGTTCCTTATAGGCTGTCTCTGCAGGAAGAGGAGGACTGCAGGTAATGCTCCACTACCTTGTGGATCTGTCTTGGTCAAGGTGACTTGAATTCCTGCAAATGTTTTCTCCCTGCCCTCTGATGTTCTCTGTGTTATAACTGCTGAGATCTGTCTCTTTGGTCAGTGTTTTCTCTCACTGTTGCTTATTTAAAGCTGTCCACTGAAAGCTCCATGGTGCGACAATTGCATCTCTTGCATTTCTGTTCTACTCTTTTTTCCCATTTGGGGCCTGCTTAAGAAGGGAAAAGTTGATGTGTTTCAAATAAGTGACTGTTGAATATCTTGAAATGATGTACAAATTTTATTGTTTTCATATTTGTTGTACAGGAAATTTCAGTACATGTCTGTAATATTTTTGATGGTTTGATTTGTTTTTAAAAATATAAAAATAACAATTAAAAAGCATCATCCTAGAGCACTTCTTGTCTTATTTTTCCTTTGTTGGGATTTTGTTTTGAATAAAATTAATTTGCTAAAATACCCGTTTCATTTAGAAGGGCTTTATAATGGAAAGTGAGCTCCCATCCTCTCGGGTGGCACTTGAGTCAGTTGTGTATTGCAGTCACTGGAGCTCCTTGGGAGGGTGTTAATCTGTCTTTCAGACTTCCCTGGCAGGCCCCGGGTCTGATGGTTATGTGTCCTGGCAGTTGGTAGCTTCTCTATATGAATAACTTGATACCAGGTAAAGAAACAGGACCATCATCCAAGGTCCGTCAAAAGATTTCCATTCACTGAAATAGCCTTGGGAGAGGACCAGTGTTTCTAGGACTTGTTTGCTTCCAGAGAAGCAAGAGTGAGGACTTTTTCATGCCTTGAAGAGACAGAAACAAGAGTGAGGAGTTTTTCATCTCTTTATGTTGTCTGGAGGTGGTGATAGAAGGGTATGCAGAAATATCTTTGTAATGTTATAGCTGGCTGCTGGATTACAGATCACCTGTCTGTAGATGCACAGAAAATTATCTCAGTTAAGTCCCTTTCTCCTAAAATTGTTTAGTTGCCATTCCTGGCTGCCATCTGAATCACTCCCAAGGAGCGTCACATGCCTGGAGGGTGATAATGGCACTCAGCAGCTCTCCAGTTCATCACAGGGTGCTTACACTAAACTAAAATCTTGTGATCCTCCGTGGCAACTGCTGTGTTTTCTGAAACGCCCGCATGGTGAGATGGGAAGAGCCAAGTGTGATTGTCTTGTCATCGTTTGGTGGGACCATGTGCCAGCCACATGATGGTGGTCTTAGCCTTGTGATATTAGAACTTCAGGAAAGCCAGCTGTTCTGGCTGTCATTTGGAGCCTTAGTCTGTTGGGGTGGGTAGAGCTGAACCTGAATATCTGGCAATCACATTCTGTACCTGGTCTTGTCATGTATTAGTTTTACTGCCTTGGAGATTAAAGAGATGGAGGTCAGAGAGGAGAGGACATCGTGTTCGTCCTGTTCTTGGCTTGATAAATGGGATGTATTGATGCTGCCCTTGCATGCCCTCCCTGGCTGGGTAGCAGCCTATCAGGCAGCAAATGGAGTTTGGAGATGAACATGGGGGTGTTTTTGTGGAAGAGAGTCAGAAATGGGGGCTTGGGAGGGAAAAACATCTGGAAACTTTGCACAGTGTGCTATTCTGAAGCAAAAAGAAAAAGCCAAGGTCTTAACACCTCCTGGGTTTTCTGAGTAAAAACTAATTAAAAAATGCAGATGCAATCGCTGTGGTGAAGGAGTAGAATGAGGGGCAAGCAAAGATCAACAGTTTACTTGTCTCCGAGGTGGGCAGGTACAGTGTTCTCCACTTCCTGTACTCACCAGAGAAGTTACTTTACTGTGGCACCGCTTCAGGGAGTCTGCTTCAGCTCCTCACATAAGAGCTCGTGGTTTTGAAAAACCTCTGCCTGCAAACTGTTCCATTTTCAGCACTTTGCAGAAGTGTTTTTGATGTTGGTACCAAACAGTGCTTCTCTCCAATCTTATGCTTCATTCCATTTTCCTTAGCCTTGGACTTGGCAAACCCCTTGCCCATGCCAGCCTCCTGCCTGCGAGGGAGGAGGAGGCAAATGAAGCAGAAAACCTGAGTTGGAAGTACCAGGAGGAGCTGCTTCCTGCCTGTGTTGTTGGCTGAAGGGAAGGAGCTGTTAGTACATCTCACGTGGGGGAGAAGCTGGGAGCCCTTCTCAAGCTATTTCTTAGATCGGAAGAAAAAGATTATGAATTCAGGCCTGTTCTTCTTTGTCCCTGTTACTTAGCAGAACCCCATTTATTCATTCAAGTTGCTGTCCCTGGGTTTATTTCATTTTAAATTAATATACATTATTTCCTGACAGCCAAAAGCAAAGCTAGCCAATCATCCCCTCTTGCTGAGAAAAGATAGTCTAGTTTGATCCCAAGTGAGTTACTTGAATTCATATCTCCAACTTCCCGAGTAATCAGAGAAAAACCAGATTATTTGGAGCAATGTTCCAAGTGTAGAGCTGATGTCTCGTGGACATCCCTGGAATATTAATAGTGCTGACAAGAAGATTTCTAGGGGCACACGAGCTGTGTGCTCAGTGTGTGAGGGACAGAGCACTCTTAACACACAGTGCAAGTCTGTGCCCTTGTTTCACCGCAGAGCAGGATGGACAGGAAATCATGGATCCTGTCTAAGGGATTTCTAGACTTGTTTTATTTTTTTGTCTGGCAGATTTTTGATGTGGTGCTTCCAGAGCTGGGAATATGCTATCAAAAGGAAAACAGTTTTTTTGATAATGATCTAATGTCAGCTCTGATTAAGGTATGTATCTACCTTAAAGATGATTGTTGTCACTCCAGAAAGGAACTATACCCTGTTCATTTCTGGTTTAAGCCTCCAGATGGCACATGGTACCACTGGTCTTTCCAAGGAAAGCTTTCCCTGCCAGGCTGCTCCTTTTTCACTTCCTTCCCAGATTCTGATAACCTCCTTCTGCTCCTTGTGCTGTTTCCCCTTCCTTCTCCTTGCCCATGTCACTCGTTAAGCCCAGGCCACTGTGCCTGTGTATGGCCGTCTGCCTGCTCCACAGGGATACGTAGGGTGTTACACACCTGATCAGATGGCTTTTTTTCAGAAACACCTAAGCTCAGCAATAGCGTGATAATGCCAAATAATCCTTTGCTTCCTTGGGAAGTGCCCTTATGCTTCAGTGTTGCTGATACAGGCATTTTCTGATGGTGTGTGTATTCCGAGGTGTAAGGGCTCTGGCTGGGACCAGCCTGGAGCTGGTTATTCAGCATTACCAGCTGTGAGCTCATTTCCCAGCTTATCAGTCTGCTCCACAGCTGTTCCCAGCAATAACAGATTTATGGGATTGCTGAACACAGTGCAGATACATCAATAAAGACAGCAAACAATGACATGCTTGCTCGTACTATTCAATATGAATAACAGTTAAAAGGCATTTCATTTAATGGATCTGTTTGTGTGTGTGTGTGTGCAACACTAAACGTGACTTTTCCCTGCCTTTTTTTACACAGGTCCGTGGGGAGATTTTAAATGTAGCTTTTAAAGCATCCAGCAACATCTGCTGAGTTACTTTGGCTTCCTCTGTCTCCCACTTGAAATACGGTGAGATTTCAATACAAAGCTCAAGTGACAGACACATTTTTTACAAACAAGGCAATAATGGAGGTGGGTGTGTAAGCTCTAAATCTTCTGGAAGATCTATCTGCAACTGCCCAGCTGCTTAAAAATCCTTCAGCTTTTGAGCAAAGAATAAATCAAAACTAGAAATAACATTTCACATCATAACTTCCCATGCTCATGTATCAGCACCAGTCCTGTGGAAGAACTGCTCTGAGCAGGATTTGGCTGAGCTGAACCGTTCTCAAATGCTGCCTCCTGGCCTGAGTGATGTTCCCAGTGCTGATGGTGACAGACCAGGTTGTCACGTGCTGAAGGAAAGCTGAGCTCTGGATACCACTTACCAAAATACAGAGAAAAATTCGTGACCAATAAGGATCAGTCAAACCTTTAAACTCATTGTAATTTAATTATAAGCCAGGTCTAAAGCTACTGAATTGGTTTCTCTAAAGAGGTGTAGAAAGTATATGCACTTTTCTGAAGAGCATTGCAGTGAGCCATCCATCACATATATTTAGGTTATCCACTTCCCATTTCACAGATAGAGGTTAGATATCTTTTTACTTCTAATTTTTAATTTTTTTCCCCTCTGGCTACATTATTCTATTGCAATGAAATTTTGTAAGTCAGCCTGAGGAAGGCACAATGTTATTACCAAACCAGAGCCTTACAGCTCTCTCAAAGTCATTGGCCTTAAATGATATTAGAAGGACATGGAAGTATTATTCTATGAACTACGGTCGATTGGTTCCAGATGAAACATTGTTGTAGTCGCAATTTATTACATGAAGTGATCAATATATTGTAAATGCTTTTACCTGGTAGAGCCAGAATCTCTGTGAAAACACAACCATCAGCATCACAGTCTGCAGAGACTGCTCTCTGCACTTGGAAAAACACAACACTGCAGTTTTTCTTGGGACTTCACTCAGGGAACATTTCAACTTCCAAGGACTTTGCTGTTTAGTTTATTTTGGAAAAGGCAGGATGGCTCTGGAGGACTCAGGTGGCTGCTTCCTCTGGGCTGAGGGGATAGCTGCCAAGGAGGGAAGGACCATTTCCTGATTAGAGCTTGCAATCAGTGATATGGCCGGAGGCAGGAGATAAACACAACCAGCAGCTGAGGCATGAAACAGCAGTATGGTGACCATGGTCACTCTAATAAGCAGCATTTGCAATTGTCTATCATTTTTCAGACTCCTTAGATACAAAATTTTTAGGAGATCTTTGAAGGCACTTTTGCAAACTGCTCAGAAGTAGTTCCTTTCAACAAAATGGGTGGAGTAGGAATAAAATCAGAGGGCTTTGTAGGCGATTCAATGTTGGTATCATTAACAAAGACAATCAATCGTCTTTGAAATACCCCCAAAAGATTTTGCAAAATGAACTGATGTCTTTGCTAGAAGCTGCATTGTGGGGATGAATTGCTTTCCAAGGCTGGGAGAAGCAGAAAGCACTCTTGCTGCACTGAGGTGCTGTGGTGGGGAAAACCTGTGTGTTTCATGGCAGGTGTGTACTGCAAATATTTGCAGAAGTGGAGCTATGATGCTTCTTCTTGTTTCAAGCAACAGAGAAAGGAAAAAGTAAATAATTTCTGAAGGGTTAAATTCTTCCATTGCAAAAAATAAAACACCTCAATAACCCGTGACTGTACCAGAAACCAATAGGCAAACAGCAGGGAGAGGTTAGTGTGGAGCCTCTCATCAGCCTCCCTAGGAAAGGCATCATGTTCCAAGCTGACAGTGGCCTTTTAACTTTGCTGGTGTGTAAGGAAAATTCTTACATGCTAATAGTCAAATTATGATTTCCCATGATTGAAAGGCAGGATACTAAGCATAACAAAGTGAGTTTCCCTTGCTCACTAGGACATCTGCCAGCTCTGTGATCAAATTATGGTTTTCCTTGGCCCACAGTCAGAAGCAAACTGCTTATCCTTGATCAAAAGCGCAGTCTGCTTGGGTGGAGACGCTTTAATTATTGGTGACAAATCTGACAAAAGCCTTTTGAAGTGACAGTCTCAGGATGCCTCAGTGTTCACATATGGGGGAATCAATTGACTAATTACAGCTAGAAATAGCCTCAATGAAACTGAAACATGAGGTGGGTGTCTGAGCTGCATCGAGTCACAGGCAGCAGGTGTGAGGTGGCCGGGCAAGCAGGACCCGCCAGGGCCAAGGAAAGTGGGTGGGGGATGAGACATTTGGGGTAGATCAGTTGCCATAGGATGTGTCTGGCTTTATGATCTGGTTCTTGCTACGCAAAACCAGCGGGGCCAGCCCAAGAAGTTGCGGTGGACAGAGCAGAGTTTCACGGTCGTGCCTTGCAAAGGCTTTATCTCTGTCACGGGCCAGTCTTCCAGAAGCAGCCCTGGGCTCTCTGCACCAAGCAGAGCCACAGCACAGGAAACTAATTCCATAGTGCTCTAAGGGTTGGAAACCCCAAAATATAATACAGTTAAATGAAATGCCATCTTTTCCCCCAACTAAATTCACAGCAAAGGCAGAAAGCAAATTGAAAGGACAGTGTAGTTAGGGTCTTGCTACACATGGGCAAATCCCCCCATCCTGCAAGGTTTAGCTGCAAGGAAGGATTTGTGACTAGGCTGAGAATGCCTGCTCTCTCCAATTCTCCCTGCTTCCCTGGTAAACCAAAACCAGGCAGGCATCCTGAACTGTGGCCACAGGCCTCCTGTTTGCTAACGGATGTGGGGAGGACTCATTGCAAAGGGTGGAAGTCACGGCACCCAGATGGGATTCCCCTTTGGCAGCAGATGAAAGTTGTGTGGTTTCACAACAAAGAGCTCAATTTTTGCATGTAGGAAATTAAGAGATCAGCTGAGCAATGTTATACAAGCCAGAGGGGAAGCCTTAAAAGTTAAGAAAAGCACATTATACTTGACACATTCACCGGTGGTGCTGACTGAGGCATTCTGTGCTAAATGAAGTTGCAATACAGTGCAGGTGAGGGCACTGGCCCAGGACAGCAGTGGTGACAGCAGATTATACCTCTTCTACACTGTGGGATATCACTGCTACTAAAAAGAGGCAAAAAGTGCTCTGTTTTTGTAAAAAGAAATCTATTTGTGGCTGTTTAGAATTGGGGGCTGGAATAAAATGCAAGCAGTGGTATCTGGCACTTAAGTTACAGGGACCAGTAATAATTTCATACTTTTTCTCAGTTTGGCTGGACTTGCATGCTGGGAGCTGACTTGGAAGGACTGGGCTGCCATCAAGTGTTTTCTTATGCTTCATGGCTCCCACGCATGATCCTATTGAGAACACACCTAAGTCAAATCAAGATTCCCATGGCACTGGCATTTGAGAACAGCTTTAAGATTCTGGTTCTCAGAAAAAGCTACTGTGCTGTATGTAATTCCTCATTCCACGGGTTTATAAGTGTTCCTCGTGCTGCCTCGCCTCTCTTCCACCCCGGGCTGCTCTCAGTGCTGTTCCTCACACCGTGTCCCTCACTCCTTGCTGCTGGTGAGAGTTGTGCTCTCACTGGAGGACGTTGTCCCAGAGGCAGCACCAGTTTCGGGGACAGGCCGGGCAGTGCATAGTGGTGTGGCTGGGGAGGAATGGGCTGGACCTGGGTGGATCTATCACAGGGCAGCCGCTGGCCCCTCTCCCCACAGTGGCTGATCTTCTGCTGCCAGCACCTGGGCACCAACACCGGGCATGGATCTTCTCCTGGCCGCCCCACCGCCATCAGGCCCGAGCTCCTCGTCTGATCTGGCCACCACATCCACTCTACCCCACTCCCACCATTGCTGGGGACAGGACTGGCAAGGTCTCTGTGTAAGCTGGCACCCAGTGGGCAGGTCTGCCTTCTTCAGACATTTCCTTCCAGGCAGAAATGGAGTGAAAATGGTTCTGGGAGAAACAGCGAGGCCTGTCCCAGGCGAGAGGGCCCTCAGGGCCCTGAGGCGGCTCCTCGGGGTTCCCGCCACTGTGGGGGCTGAGGAGAATTTGTTTCAAACCTCACTTTGGGGTTTCTGGTGCACGCCTTGGTGGCCACCTCGCATTTTTAAGGGTTACACTCGGCCGCCCCCAGCCCACAGCACCCGCTTGAGGGGCAGGAGGGTTGTTAAGGAGCCCCAGGGGAGATGACATTTCTGTGCATCAGCAGCCAGGTCTAACGCAGTGCTCCTGCGCCTTCCCGAGGTCTGAGGCAAACCGGTCAGTAAACACATGGATTTGAGGATCTCTGGCAGGAGCCAGCAATGTCCAGAGCTGGGCCAGGCTGCAGGCTCACACCTTGGAGAGCTGGTGGTGGTGGAGGGCTTGAGTTGATGAATTGTGCCTGCTGGTCCTTGTGCATGTGGAAGGGGAAAGAAGGTGAAGGTGGAGGGATTTGTGAATAATTAAACTCTGAGACGGAGGAACATACATAATGCATGATACATTAGTGCAAGTGCAGCAGAGGAAGCATGGGTAAAGTTTGTTTCAACAAGCAGAAAATGGGATGTGACAAGGTATTTACACCAGAACAGCTGTTTGCTAAAATTTTAAATTTATGTATACATATTTCCTCCCCCTCACAGTTAGGGGTCAGCCTAGAGTGGGACAGAAATCAGCAACTGAGACGGAAAACAAGTTTGGTTCCTGCTGGGTCCCAGTCCAGCCTGCTCCCTTCCTGGGAGATCTCCCTCCCTGCTTAGTGCTCTTCTTTCCTTTCTGATAATCTGATGCAATATTTCCTGCCCGGTCGCTTGGGCTGCTGTTTGACTGCAGCTAAGGCGGGTAGGGTAATGCTCTTAATTCCATGGAAACAGAGAGGCCCATGTTGACTCACTCTAGCCTTTTCTGATCCCAGATTCCCTAAATGTTTTCTTTCTTCTAAACTGTATTTGCTGTTACAACATAAATTATTTATAAGATGTTACATTCGTTACAGATGGTAATGAGGCTGCCAAGCAGAGGGCATCAACTTTATACTGCAAGTGTCAAACTGATTTAAGGAGGGGTATTTGTGTAAATAGAAATCCAGTCCCTTCCTTTTCTTGAACAAATCCAGCAGGGCTGTTCAAATTCACTTTTCTCATAAATAACACTAAAGGCCAAAAGCTGCATTATTAGACTTGCAGAGTTGCTTCATCTGAATCAGAGCAACATGGCTTGTTTCTTTCTTTCCCCAGCTGTGAATCACTTAAGGTCTTCTTTCCTGTGTTAATGAATAAGTTAGGTGTCTGTCATGATAGATCACAGGACACCATACACAGAAGGTGTTTATTACAGATACCTTCCACACAAATTCCCCAGCTTTGGCAGAGCTGGTTTCATCCCTTTTGCTCCTCACAGGCTGCTCATGGAGTAGGACTGTGTGAAGCAACCTGGAGCTGAGCACTGAAACACTAATTCTTCCATCTTGTCTCTCCTTCCACATTCTGCTCGGTCCAAAGCATCCTTCCCCCTCAAAGCGAGGGTCACTGTGCCTCCTGGCCTGCCTGCTCTTAGAGAGCTTATCTCATTTCTCACAGGGGTAGACAATTCACAGGGAAATAATTTTCTGTTACTCTCTTGCAGGCTGCTTTTTTTGTACTCTAGGACCAAGGCCTGCTTTCTGGTGTATATTGCACTTGGATTTCTCCATGTTTCTGGAGTCCTGTCAAGCAGGCACTGCTTAGACTTGAAGTGGGTGAAAAACAGTCTGAGTTCTTCTGCTGTTTTACTGTTTTTTCATATATATGGTCTTTCATCACTCCTTGCTAGAAAAGTTGAAACTACAGAAAGTCACAGCATCCTGCTGTCCTTTGTGATCAAAGTAGATGTGAATGGTTGAGTGTGAAACAGTTTTCTCCCAAAAATCAATACATTCTCTTTCAACAATGAGGTCATCTATATATTAAAAAATTAAAGTATTAAAGAATTGTGCAAATACTGAGCCCATAAAACATACAGAACCAGAATACTGCTGTTAAAAGGTTAAGACTGCCCAACCCCCTCACTGAGGACACATGGATGCCAGCTGCATTTCCAGGTGCTGGAAGAGATGGGGAAGAGGGAAGCAGCTTTTGATCTTGTGTCACAGAGAAGCCCAATGCAGATTTAACAGCCTCAGCTCTAACTACAAAGATATGCTTCAGTTCCTTAAAGTGTCATAGGCTTTCTGCGTGCTGCTGGGCTCTCCTAGTAGTAAGAAAGTGATGTAGCTTTCCCAGAAGGAACACCCTAGTTCGCAAAGTTCACAAAGGATAAATGTGCTAAAGAGAATAAAAATGGGCTATGGACAGCCAAAGCACAAGCACACTGTGGAAACTCCTCACTGAGCAGGTTCAGCAGATGAGCAGAGTCCTGCTTTTTTTTCTTTTTTCCTTCTCTTTTTTTTTTTGTGTAGGGCTTTTTCCTTTCAGCTGTTGCAATGACTCACTGATTTGCATGGCCACTCTTGTCATGGATTCTGAAAAGCTTTGAGTACACAACTGGGCTGATGAAATGCCCTGTCAGCCATCTCTAATTCTGCTAGATTTCTTTTTTTTCTCTTCCTTCTCCCTCCTAGTGCCTTAATCTAGATGGGCCTTGCCACTTTAAAAGTAAAGTGGGACACAGGGATGTGAGAGAGAGAAAAGGAAAATTTCTGAACTCCCTGCCTTGTTCCAAATTAATTAGAGCCCAAACCACCTCAAATATGTGTAGAAAGCAGCTTAGAAAATGTTCTCCATTACTGCATTTAAATCCTGAAACTCAAGTTTACGATGAGTGATAAACCAAACCCTGTGCCAGCACCTCTCTTGCAGTTTGACCTCACTCCACACAGGAGAAGAAAATGTATGCGTTCACCAGGTTTTTAGCACAATGTGCACAACTTCCAGCCTAAATCAACGCAGTGCTTGACAGTGGGATGGGATACCAGCACAGCTGCCTGGCTGACTGACTTTTTTCTTGTCAGCTGTACGAAAATGAAGAAGTCCTTAGAGGCAGGCTGTTCTGGGAACCTGCTTGGCATCCCCCTCTTGTGTATGTCCCTGGTGTGGGTCCTGGCCTGCTGCTGGTTTTGTGCTCCCAAAGGTAAGGGGGCTCAAGTGTCCCTTAGTTTCCTTAAGACGGCTGCTCCCAGGGAGTATATGTTCAGCTTGGCTGCCTCTTTGCAGCCAAGGCACTGTTTTCTGAAGTCACTACTTGACAAGCCTCTTTCCAAGCCCCAAGACCTGATTTGAGCGAGCCCTCACCAGGTTGGTGTGTGCTCCCTGCCCAGCACTGCCCTTGGATGGGCAGCATGGCAGCATACCATGGCTCCAAATGGAACCCTGTGTTTTCCAGAGATAGCAGAAGATCCCCAGCTGGAAGAAAAGCCTCTGTGAATTGACATGGGTCTATGCCAATTTACATCAAAGGAAAATCCAGATCAGAAATGCTTGCACATGTAGCTTTTTGAGATCAGAGTACAAAGTCCAGGCTGCTGAATTTGGTTAGGCCGTGCCTCTGTGCCACCTGATTTTAGCATACCATGGCTCTTGAGGAGCTTCTTCTCCAGCTTCTTCAGCATAACACTGCCTTCAGAGCTCTGGGGGATATATCTTTGGCTTGTTATCCTCCAAAGAGCTGTAGTACCAGCATGAAAGGAGAAGTTTCACATAAATATGTAAAAAGAGAGCAGAGGTCTTGCATAAATATGTAAAAATATATGCATATAAACCAGGAGATTAAAGGCAATGGCACGTGAAAACGAAACCCGGTTATTGATAATGACAGTCTTGCTGACCCTATTCTAATATCTAATCTATTCTAATTTCCAATCTTCATATTCTAATCTCTTTTTCCTTATTATTTGCTTTTTCATTAAGAATCCTTCCCATTTCAAGGTGCAGTGTAGCTTTTTGCAAAGTCCTAACCTTCCAAAGGGCTGTCTGCACTACAGAAAACTTTGTCCTCCAGTACATGTAGGTGAGGGTATGTAATGTTACTGGTGAAGATTGGATGGTATTTGCTTTTCATTTGTGTCAGGAGACTGAACGAAATGTTTCTGGGAATGTGGGATTTCTCCAGGGCTGCCCTCAGCCTGGGTGGCAACTCAGTTTTGCAGATAAAGCATCTTGGTGCAAAATTTCTGTGGAAACAAATCCAAATAGTTTTTTGCCTCAGAGAGGTTAGGAGAGGTAAATTGCCAGCAAGGCAGTAAAATAGAGTGCAGAGACCACCTGTGCTTTTTCTCTACTAAGATTTTGTGGCAAAATGTGTCATCTGCTGTCAAAATGTGTGTTCAGACTGATGACACATAGGCCTGGTCTTCTTCAGATTGTTAATTTACAAGTAAAGACATCCAGAGGCCTTTCTTGACCTGCTTTCATGCATAACTGCCACAAATGCATTGTCACCTTTAGTATTTACTGTTGGTTAGATAACACACAGTAAGATTGATTTTTTTTTTTTTTACTGGCTTTTTTTGTTTTTCCAAGGAAAGGCAAGCCCTCATTATCCTGGGATGTCAGACAGCTCCGACTGCCACCTCTGTGAAGCCTTGTTGCACATTGGGATATTTTGGTGCTTCTGTAGGACTGGCAGGGTGCAATCAAGGGCTCCTCTGAATGGCAATGAAGTCCAGGACAAACACGTGGGGCTAAGGACAGGATGGCTTCCCGCAGCCCATGCTGCAGGTCCAGCTCTGGAAGATAAAATAGGGGTAAGGTTTTCACAATCCCCCCATTGCCCACCATGAACTGTCTGTGTTCGAGTGAAACTACATTGTGTGAGCTAATTACCAAGTAATTCCCAGTGCCCCACAAAAAGCTAGGTCTGCTGTGGTACCCCTCTGGCAGCATGAATCCATGCCTCTGAATGTCACTGTATTCCTTCCCAGCTCATGAGGCACCTGCCTGACTGATTCCTTTACCCTTGTCAGTGTTCAGAATAGCCATGCACCTATTTTAGCCAGGCAAGCCAAGTGCAAGTTGTTTTTCATGCAGGATGAACAGCACAGGCAGGGGGAAGCTGGATTTTTGGAGAGCAGACCCTTAGTATGGGGCAAAATGCTCGCCCGCGCTCCGATGCTGATTTTCTCCGTTATTGGCTGCTCCTGAGGCTGCAGCCGGAGGAACGGTCTCCTGTGGAACGGCAGCTTTAGACAATTTTATTGGCTGATGAATCTGATCTTGCCTGGCCACCTTCCAGAAACACTGACTTGCCCGAGATGAGAGTGAGAGGAAGGTTGCTCTGCCCGGGGCTCTAAAGCAATTGTTTTGAGACCAACGTTACACCCATGCCTTGCTGCACGGTGAGTATAGAGAGACAGGTCCGTGTGGCCACGTCTGTATGCATAAAGTGCTTTATGATCTAATTGCTGACACAATTAAATGTGCGGCTCCTGCGGACTGTGTCTCGTTTGCTGCTTAATTATGTGAAAATGTACTTGGTAAATGGCTTGCTGTCACAAAATGCTCGATTAACTGTTGCAATGATCTGAGTTGAAACACTGCATTTGTGTCCTACTCTGGTTATTTCCTGTGCTGCAACACTTTGATTTAAGCTTTTAGCCATGAGAGAGCAAAACGCAGCTGCAAGATGTTGATATTAAAATGTTTTCTTTGGTTTTATTATTTTGCTAGTGGAAACTCAAAATACCAGAGCTGCTTGCTAATATTTGCTCAAGTCTTCTAAAAATTGCTGTTTAATCTTGCCCTTTCTTTTCTAAGGGTAACTTCTGTGAAGTTTGATGCTATGGATCATTTTGCAAGTTGTGCTTTGCTACAGAGCAAAATTAGGGCAGAGCAAACGAAGGGAATGTTTTTAATGTAGCCCCCAAAGTGTGTGGTGCTCAAAGTGGCAGGATACTGCATTGCACCTACATCAGTTGCAAACAGCTCTCCAGATAAACATTTCTGAAGAGCCCCCAAAAATATCAGTACCTAAGGAAATGATGGTTGATCAGCAGCACTGGAACAGAATGAAGGAATGCAGCTTTTTAGACTGCAGCAGTCCTATAATATACAAAGATGCAGCTAATCCTGAGAGTGCATCATACCTGCTGCTTCAAAAATGATACTAAATGACCTGAGTTTCACTCTAACAACCTGCAGTGGCCCTGATACTCGGAAGAGAGTTTGAAAATGTGTATTGTTGACAGCTTTGGGAAATAACATTTTATCACTGTGCTTGTTCAAAATACGTCTCTCTAATATTTCATAGGGGGTTTTTTAGGAGAGGTGGTGCAGGAAGTGATGTGTCAGTGTTTTCTGCAAACAGATCCCTGCTGAACATAGTGCAGGGACAATATAGCTTCCTCAGAGCTAAGACAAAGTATTAAATGAAAGCTGAGTTAAGCCATACACAGTCCCCAAAGATTTCCCGAGCTAGAACTTTCCATACTTTTGGGCTGTTCGTGGCACAGCTGTTGATGGCAATGATGCTTTCCTTCATTCTTCTTCCTGGGGGCCAATCATGAACCTGAGCAGCTTCATGATTTGCCTTGGCTGGAATAGCTTTGCAGTACCATACTGGCCTGGAATGCAATGGGTTCCTTGGGGAGACAGGAACAAACAGCGTGGGGCTGGCTGTAGCCTCTTGGAATCACCTTCACCGCAGCCGCCTTTCCAAACTGTGCTGAAGTTTTGTTTTGACTACTCTGGGAAGGGGACAGAGTGGGAGGGCCAAGTTTGTAGGTGGAGGAGAGATGTGAACACTGATCTGCAGCTGCAGCTGTAAGGAGGAGTCTCGCAGTATGTCCAGGTGGGGAGGAGAGATCTCACTTGGTGCAATTCCATCTGTATTTCAGCTCAGAAGGAG
The DNA here is from genome assembly GCA_013398115.1 of Falcunculus frontatus. Classification (NCBI taxonomy): domain Eukaryota; kingdom Metazoa; phylum Chordata; class Aves; order Passeriformes; genus Falcunculus; species Falcunculus frontatus. The sequence goes on along the minus strand of VZRV01005924.1, from coordinate 826,388 downwards.
ATAACTTGTTGAACTGGCTCCCATGACAAGTGGAATGGCAGTCCATGAAGTCATATGGCCCCGTTATCACCTGTGGTTATGAGTGAAATAGGACCTTGTATTAATCAGAAATGATGCAGCAAATATGGTTTAGTATGACTTTTGTGCAATTGTGCCAGGTAGCATTGACAAACTATGGTTCTGTGTCTTCCAAACATTTGTTTTGTTGGCCCTGTAAATAGTGTAAACTACGTTTTTGCTTGTTCCTGTGTTTCTGCACCACTCCTGCTCCTGTTCTTGCTGGCTGAGGCTTCCAAGGGAGCCATGGGAAGCTGACGTTTATACTCACTGGATTTCAGACATCCCTTCTAGAAATCACAGGCTCTGTCATTGCACGGAAGATGAGACCATTTCATACCTAGTTCTATAGATGTGTTTGTGATTTCCTGGGATTTTCTTGTGGAATCTGAATTAGAGCTTCTTTCAGGTTAAGATTTAAGTTTAAGACACGTGAAAAACATAGTATTGATATACCAGCTTGGTACATGCTCATCCTCCTGGAGAAATTTTTTGTATTAATGTCAGACATACATCTGTGAAGTTGCAATCTGTGGCTATTATAGTTGTAAGACTGGAAAGGAAGAAAAAAAGGGGAGGAAACTGTGCGTGAAGATGTGAATTTTGCTGGTTTTAGATTTAAATGAGAAGCACTGAAGGTAACCCATGGTAGAAATGGAGCTTTTCCACTAAGTAGGATGCAGTTTGTTTGGAGGGGAATGAGTTATCCTCTTGATTCTTCAAAGGGCTTTTTGAAACCCTGTTTCTGATGTGCTGCTGGTGTGTTCCAGCAAAATAGTAACCCTGAAAGAGCTGAATACAGGCTGCTTACTTGTTTTTCCGGCCTTTGCCATCACTCTACGTGCCACAACAGGCAGAATGTTGGTGACTTCTGTCACTGTCAAGCCAAAAGTAGAGGTGGCCTCACTTTGGGCACCAGTGGAATGGATACCCAAGGAGTGCTCCTTGTGCCTGAGCTGTGTTGATGGTCTCTGTGAGCAGTCCCAGGGCCCTGTGGGAGGGCAGGGGATGAGGATCAGTCACATGGGATGAACTGCCCTTTCCTGGCCTGCCCCTCAGCTTGTAGCAGGCCATGACTGCAGCCAGCCCCAAAACAGAATGGCAGATTTTTTCCTGTTCTGCTGTCAGTCCTCTGGTGTGGTGTTTTGCACTGCAATTGCCTCCCTCAGCCTTGTAAATGTTGCAAGTTTCCCAGTTTTCTTGGAGTAGAGAAAAGATAAGGGCATTTCTAGCCATTTTGCCTTGAGGGGAGAAAATGGAGAAAAGTAGAAAGAGGAGGCAACTAAAAATATCATAAAGCTTGTGATCTTTGTTAATGATTATATTTGGCAATTCTGTAGAAATGAATCCAAGAGAAAACTTTGATTCTTTGTCTTAAAAAAGCATTTATCTGAAAGTTTTTTTTTTAGCTTAAGACCTGTGTTAAGAAAGTGGAAATACATTGATTTGTATTTTGACAGTTTAAAATACCTCCTATGCAGTGCTCTTACAGCATGTTCGTTTAGAATGTGGACTTGCAAATTGCCATAGTATTTTAAAACACTTGGAATTCAGAATGACATGTAAACTGTCTGCAGTGATTTTATTTTTATCTTTGTTGGGTTTGTTGGTTAGCTTGGACGTGAATTTGTGTTTCTGCATATGTATATAAACATTATCCCATTAACATGTATGTAAGTAGGAAGCTGGTAGGCAATATGCTTACATATATACCAGCATATTATTGAGTCATAACATGAAATATTTACTATCAATATCCATGTGTAAACCTAATGTGCTGTGGATTCATGCTAGGAGTAATAAGGCAAGAAACTGTTTATGCTCTGTGATACAGATAGCCAGATCAACAGTGGGAGTGAAAACTGGAATTGTTCTTCCGTTTCAATTACAGCCTGACAAATGGTGAATTCATTTTTCATTGTTAATAAATGAACCATATGGCATCCTTTGATCACATGCTCTTCAGTTTCTGCAACTGTAAGGCATTTATTTTCAGGGAATATAGAACCTAACGTTTGATCTGGGCTTTCTGAGCAAAATATTGTCTTGAGTAAGAGAATGGACCCTGCCAGGAGAAAGTACCTTGGGTAGCTCAGAGTTTTCCAGTCTGAAGGCTTGGAGCATGCTGCACCCACCTCAGCAGCAGAACCAGTAACCTCCTCACATTCCAAATCACACTGGATAAAACCAAGAAGGGTCTTTCCCCACTAGCAAATTTCATTCTTTCCCAGAATATGTGAGGATGGTTTTTCCATGGTGTACCATCCAGATCCCAGGATGCCTGGCATTCAGGGAGAGAGAAAAACTAACCAGAGAAGAAATTTAGAAAGCAAAGCAAACCAAAATTAGAATTTCTTTGTGTGTGAGAAATACACATCACTAAAAAACCCACCAGCCTGACACACACATCCCTTGGCATAAAGAAAACCTATTTGCTTTTAATCACGTTATTTATCATACCTTTTAGAAGAAAAACGGAAATCCATAGCCAGGACACGAGCTGGAGGCATTCAGGAATATCTCCATGGAAATACCATCTTGGAAAGCAAAGCTTGCTGAAGTTTGCTCATTATTATCTGCAGAGCACTGCAGTCTGGGAGAAAACAGGAGCTAGGCGACAACCAGTCTGCCTGTTTCTACACCCACAGTCACAACAGATGGATGGGTGATGGGATCTCTCCAGAGCAGCTCACGTCCTCCCTTATGGTGTAGCTCTTGTAGCCACTTTGATCTTAGCGGGCAGCCAGTGTTTGGAACCTTTCTGGGTGTTCCTACCAAAAAATGATAATGATTATGCACAGCTCATGCCTTTAATGGAAACTGAAGTGTTTACAAAGCATGAGTGGAAGTACACTTCTACTTCCCCAAACACAAGAGGTTTCCTCCCTCATAGTTTTCGTGTAAACCTTCCAGGGATAAGGAGATGCAGGATGGGAGCAGGGGGAAGGGAAAGCCTGTTGGACTCTCCTTGGGACAGTTTCATCAGTAAGACCGCAACCTGTAGCCACTTGTAACTGCAACACTGACAGCACCCCCAGAGTAGTTCCAGCTTCTGGTTTGGAAGTAGCAAATGGCAAAACTGCACAGATTCACTCACCCATGTCCCCATATCAGCAAAGGTTTGTGTCCCCTTAACCTTTTGCAAAAGATGGGCACAATATGAAAGCTTAAACCCGAAAGCAGATGGTGCATTTCTGTACCAAGCATCTTGTTGTGGGTGTGATGAAATGTGGCTGGCTAAGTGTGTCCAGATGGGCATTGCTCCTTTGATGAAGAAACCATTAAAATGTGGTAGGCTAAAATAGGCTCTCACATGGAGAGCTAGTACAAGGCACAAAGTTGAAAAAATTGTTCTCCACGTAGGTAACTGAAATGGAGAGGGGGGGAATTTAAAAGATTGTGTAATCATTTAATTTGCTGCTTCATGGAACTCAGGTATAAGATGCTGAAAACAAGGAGGGATGTGAACTTTCAGCCATTACTCTAGTGCTAATATATAAAATGTTTCCCCAACATACCTGGCTTCTCTTTCCAGCTGGCTTCTTAGGAAGGATTTTTGAGGAAAATGCTCTATGTGATGTTACAGGCCTGTAATTTTCAGGCTAGACTATAGAGGGATTATATACTTGTTATTTTGGTTTCCCTTGAGAGAGTTCTGCAATGTTTCATAAATCAGATGACTAGTATAGGTTTTAGGGAATATGTAATTTGCCACGTGGAATATATGCTGGTCACTACCTCTGTTCTTAGAGGAGATGGTCACTAGCAAAATGATGTCTGACAGGCGGTTCCTTACTGTGGAATGACCTGTCATCTCCTCAGGTTCTTGTAAGTTGCTGTAGCTCAAGGTTAGGGTAAAATGTTTAAAAGTTGTCAAAAGCAGCTTTAAAGCGTCTGACCACCTAACTTTTTTAGAAGTGGTTTAGGAGCTTATGATGTTCAATCCTGTAATCACTTTTGAAATGTTTTTCTCATCTATCTTCCTTGAATGAAGCAAATGTCTTTATTTCCTACAAGTAAAAAGGGCCTAACTTTGGCCACAAAGAATTGCCGATCATGAACTTGCTGAAATGTTATCTGTGAGGAGTAAAATTTGGAACTGACTTGCTGAACTGATAAGATTTGTCAGGGACAGTCACAGGTAAATGCCTCAACCTTTGTAATATAAAAGATTATGCTTGAAAATAGGCATGGGAGGAAAATGCACTTGTCTCAAGAAAGGAACAGTGAGCACTTGCCTGGTGCAGGGCCGGGAGCTGGACTCAATAATCTTTGGATCCCTTCCAGCTCCGGATATTCTATGATTCTGTGACTTGAATTATTTTCCAGAATCCATGATACAGGAAAAAAGAATTTCCTCAAGAAATTCTACCACAGCAGATTAGGTTTTTATATTAAATATTCCTGCTTGGCAAACCAAACCTCATTCCTCTTGCGCTTATTTAATATGTGGACACCAAAGTTTAATACAAAAAAAGGGAAGTATTTAGTCAACTTCTTACCCCCCTTTTATGGTACAAAGCTCTGGCTGGGTGGAAGGACAAAGATATGATGCACGAAAACATGAATGGTTTGTGTTCAAGCTTATGTCTCATGTTGGCTCCAATATATGGGCATCACACTTCCCATCGGGGTGTCACAGAAATGCCATGAAGACCTTACATGGAGGTGACTTCTGCCTGAGAACCAAGGTAACAAACACGACCCAGTCAAGTGTGTGATAAATATAGACACCCACTGCAGCAACTTGCACCAACACAAGCTCTGAGTTGCAGGTAAGACACGTGGCTGTGTCTCAGCAGTCAGTCCCTGCTTTGTGCTGCAGTTAAACTGCACTGGCTCCCATGTTATTGTATCTGCACCAGGCATTTGCATGGTCCCAGGAAAAGTCCTGTCTGTGTGAAGTTTTGATAACAGAGAGATTTATGAAAAATGAAACTAAAAGGAAATTAATACTGAGTAGTCTGGGAGATGTCTTTCTATCCAGGCTTTATTAATGATCGTTTCCTTCTGTGGTTATTTACATGCATTTACAGAGCCCAGCAGAGCTATTCCTTGCTCTGGTTTTGTCTCATAACATTCCAAAGTATAGAACTGTCATTCAAGGATGAAATGGAGTGATGTAATTTAACTATAGACAAGGTAGCTTAATTAACACTTACAGTCTGTCTTTAATAGGTGGGCTTAGGATATGCAATTTTGTCTTGTAGTAACTTTCAGTTTTCTTTTACATCTGTCTTTTATCAGGGTAGCAGCGGAAAAAGAGCTTATGTACTCTTCAGCTGTCATGTGACCTTGCAGCTCCACAGAGGGACAGGGAATGCTCTGTTCAAGAAAAGTCAGGGTTTTGGGGGGAGGAGTCAGCAAATTAACTGGGAGCCTGTTTTTCTAAAGGCTGATTTATACCAATGGGGAGCTCCTCATACAGTGTGGAGCAGCACTGCACTGATCTCAACAGAGCTACTTTGTTTGACGGGGGTTAAAAATCTGGTCCCAGATGTGTGTGATTCTCTTATGCTGATGCAATCATCATCACTGTGCCTGGGGAAGGTTGTGCCTCTCTCTCTTCCTCTTCTCCCTTTATGGCCTAGCAACCCCACAATGCACTGTTTGTCCCCTTTGGTTTTTGGAGGTTATCCTTGCTCACGTGGAGAGCTGTGTCTGTGGCTTGGTGTTGCTCCTTGTGTGAGCTTTGATGCCATGAGCTTGGCAGCAGAGACAGCACAGCAGCATTGGCTTTGCTGCAGCTTTACTGCCTGCAATGGGACCCCAGGGCCTGGTTTGCCCAGCTTAGCCCAGGCTGCCATCTCACTGCTCACTCTGCTTGCCTCCACAAAGCAAAACTGTGCTTCCCTACAGCAAGGCATATTGAGGCAGTAGGATTTATCCTGGGATGTGCTTCCCTGCTGGCAGTGGCTTACCATGGTATATTGAACCGGTTTGCTTCTTACGTGTGGCAGCAGGAAAAGCCTGTCCCCATGCTGCTGCTCCTGCTCAGTTTATAATTTTAAAAGACGTGGTCCGCTTGAGTAGCACTCCTGTGTTTGTAGGTTAGACAGAAGTCCCTGTGGGTCAGCTTTACATCCTCAGCTGTAAATGTAGGTCAGCTGGCTGCCGTGCAGTTTGTTCCTTATCCTTAAAAGCGCAGGTCCTCACACGCAACTTCACAGTACATTGCCTTTGCTGGTCTGTAAGGAAGCTCATTTTGCCAGCACAGTGAGTGGTGCAGCTGCTCTCCTGACACTGGCAGTCCTGCCAGCATGGGAGCAGAGTATTTATCGGTCTAGGTGGAGCAGATGTGTAATGAGAGCAATTTCTGTGTCTAACACTTTCCTTTAGTAATGAGAGATTGATATCAGGCTTGTTAATCAAATTAATTATCATGGGACATGAGAGTTGGTGCCTGTAAATCAAAGCAAGTCCTTCAGTTCTTCTGCGCCCAGGTTCTGTCTCTTCTGATGCTAAAACTGAGATTTGTTCATCCCTGCATCCTAGGGAGTCCATCAGAGGTCTAAAATCTAGATGTGAGAGATTCTCACGAGCTCACAGGGAGCCAGTTGGGTTCAGTTACACTGCTGCTTCCTTCACAGCACACATTTGGTTTACATATCCCTGCCTGCAGGCTCTAATCTTAGCTGTGACACTTAATATGCTTTGAATTTTTTTTTAGCCCAGTTTCCTAGGAAGTTGAAGCTTATGCAATCCTTATGCAAAAGGAAAAGCTCTGAAAGGTTTCCTAAAAAGACAGCACAAACCAGCCAATGGGTTCGTGAATTGGAAAACTTGTGGTAAGTTGTACACAGAAGAAGGTGGCTGGTGCAAAGTTTCCTTTGTCCATGGCTGCAGGGACCCTCCAGCTGCTTGTAGAACCATGGCAGGGTATGACTGGGGCTCTGGGTGACCTCCAGAGGTCCCTTCTGACCTCAACCATTCTGTGATTCTGTTGTCCATGAAGCACTAACATTTCAGCAAAATTCCTCAGTGGGGGACAGCTCTCAAAGGGAAACAGGTTCTGACAAGTTTGAGAGGAAGGCTGTGGCATGCATGGGGTAGTTGGCATGATTATGCTGGGAATCACCAAATTCACGATCCTCCAGAGCCTCTGGTGGTTGGTGGACACAGAAGGGACTAAGTGGATACACTGGGGGAGAGATGTATGGAAACACAAGACCTATTAGGTGGTCTGTGGGGAGATAAGGAGGTGCTGCATCAATGCACAGAATCTTTCTAGACTTGATCACTTCTGCTGGCAGGACTCCTTGTCTGCAGTGTTTAGAGAGAAGGAGATGCAGATGTGGCTGTGGTAGTTAACCAGGAAAGGAGTGTGGTCCCTTTTGTGTATCCTACATTTGCTTTCAACAAAGCAAATTTGTGGAGACATAGTCAGTGTGGCCAGCAAAGCAAACATAACCTGTTTGTAATATTGTAATCCCTCTACTCAAACGTAGGGTGCCAAATTTCTCAGGCCAGAGTTCTCTTTTTGACAAACTCAAACTTCCAAGAAAATGAAATTAATCTTCCCCCAATACTGGAATATCTTTATTACTGAGACTTGATATATTACTGCTTTATTGAAATTAATTTGTCTACCAGAAAGAGTAAAACAAATTCAGGAAAAATGAAGAAAAGGGTTTTTTTAAAATGAAATATCTTGGATTTTTTAAAGAAAATATCACTGTATAGTGGATTATTGAGATTATATGAGATGAAGTCAAATCCCATTAAAAATTGTTTGGTTTAATTGCTTCAAGAGAAGGGTGTTACTTTATCCTGCTCATGAATATTCAGTTCACTCATTTTTTTTTTTAACTGCCTCCTCCTCCTTGAGCACAAAACAGAAATGCATAACCTCACATGGGAAACTGAAATACAAAATTCTACTGCAAAAAACTACTGCTAAATTGATGCCACGTTAATAAGCCATTTGCAGGGCCACTTCACTTAAAAGAAAAGAAACTTTTAAGGGCATCCTTGAGGTCATCCTGACCTGTTAGCTCTGAGGCAAGCTGAAGCAAGCTGTCCTTGTCCTCAAAATAAGAGCAATATCTAAAGCTTTGAAAAAGGCAACCTCAGACCGAGGTGCAGGACTTTGCCTGGCACCATTTGGTGGGTGCTGCCAAAGCCAGTACCCAGTGGGTGCCCAGGCCCGTGGGCAGGTATCAATGACATCTCTTGGTCACTTGCAAGGACAAGTGCCATTTCAGCTTCATTCAACTGTAAGTAAATACATGGTGCTCACAGAGAAGTTAGTTACCATTTTTCTGCAGCAGAGAATTGGGCTATTTGGAATTTTAACCAATTTTCTTTCACAAAATTACACAAGAATAAAATAGGATTTCATAAGGGAAACAATGTAGAACTAAATATGGATTGTCCCTTGCCTCCCCATAAGAAAGAAAAGACATTTTTAATTTGACAATATATGTACAAACCATCTATTTTTTTCCCCCCATTTCCTTAACCATAAATAGCAAATATTCAAGACTAACTCTGTGTGTGCTAGCAGCCATTTCCATGTGGTAAAGGAGGCATTTCTGGTCAGATATTAGAGTACTGGCCCAGGGAAATGACAGGGAAAGTCTGATCAAGGGCCAGTGCTGAGAATCTATCACCTGGAGGTGTGACAGGCTGCCCAGACTGCAGTGGAAGGCTGAGGCAAGCCCATCCAGCTTGGCCCTGAGTTCCCCCATCAAAAAATCTCTGGCAGGATACGTCGCAGCTTTCTACTTTGACGGTCCTTGTTCTGCCAGCCTGGGATTTGTTCATCCCCTGTCTCTCATGGTGCAGGAGGATGTGGTTTGCCAAGCTCACCAGATTCCTCTGAAAAGGGCATTTCTGTCCTGGCCATGGCTGGATGCAGAGTAGGGTTTATTTGAGCTGCCAGAGCTGAAATGATGGGAGACATGTTTTTGTATCTCCAGGGAGAGTCCCATATCAGCTGTGTATCAGCTGGATCACATCCCCAGCGTCTCTGGAAAAGAGAAGAAAATGGCACTCCAGAGGATGACTGGTTTTGTATGCACAAAGATCAATTCAGGCGCAACACAGAAGGGTGCAGTGTATGTTCAGACCCTCCTGAGCAAAGAGATGTTAGAGGGTTCTTCTCTTGAAAGGGTCTGCAGAGAAATACTCCTCTAAAAATGCTTGGCTGGAAACACATTTGCTATTATAATCTACTCAATAGATGGGAACAAGATTTCATCAGGAGTTTTGATGGATCTAGGCAGATTCAGAGTTGCAATCAGACTGTGGCCTAACCAAATTACGTCTTCTTTGACTCCTCCAGTAACTACCTGAGGCTGATTGGCTTTTGTTACAGAAGTCTATTTGGGCAGCAGTGAGTACAAGCAGGGAGCAGATGTTCAGTGAGCAGCAGAATCAGGGAGGAAAAGGCTTTTTCCTGTGGCTGCTGTAACGTCTTGAATGGTGATGGGGGAAGTGCCTGAGCTTTTGTTATTAATGCAAATACATACATAAAGCAGGAATTGGGAGGAGGAAGGAGCTGCCTGCTTAGCTGTCAGCTGAGGGTCAGGCTGCCAGCAGTGAATGCTGACAGCAGCTGTTTTAAATCCAACTCTGACAAGGTTTTGAAGGTGGAGGGAATGTGCTTTTAGAGGCGGGGCAGTGACCTGGAAGGAAGCAGCAAGAGCACTGGCAGCAGGTGACATGTGGGTCAGAGGCAGCATGAAGCAGAAGGTGGTTGCTGGGCCAGGGCTCTCTGGCTCAGCTGGAGGTGGGGGCAGGAAGAAAATGAGGTGTTTCTACGTGGCCGCATCTCTGTGCTATGATGTAAGAGGAGAAGGGGGTTCTCTTCAGACATTCGAACCAGCTGAGCTCTACCACGGAGAAAGAAGTCAAGTGCGGCTAGTTTTTGGAATATTCTCACCAAAGTCTGCAGTTTGGGAGCTGTCTTGCCTTCTGCCAATGTGCTGGGAGGAGTTCCTTTCCCATGCCACCTGACTGCAGCCTGTGGATATTGGCAGTGTATGTTGCCATGAGAGGATGCTGTGTAGGAGCACCCAAATTGCTTCCCTGTGGCTGTTTCTGGGTACCAGCAGCAGTGTAACTGCCTTGGATCATCCTCAAATGTGGGCTACGTTAGCTTGCTTTACAAGAACAACATGGTCAGGTGGGGAACAGTATCTGGAGGCTGTGCTGCTGGTTGTGCTTGATTTACCTCACCCAGCTCTGCCCAGCTCTGCATCCTGCTGAGGGTTCTCTTATCAGAGACGACAGCACATCAGAGGCTCTGCTGCCTGAGAGTCAGCACTGGGGGTGGAGGATAAGCAGATAAATGTAATCTATACATGAAGGAGGCTAATCAGTCACTGAAACAACTTACCAGTACTTGTGGGGGACCCTTCACCTCTTACAATTGCTAAATAAAAATGATGTATGGGTTTTTAAAAATATACAATACATATGTATGAGTGAGTTCAGTGACATTTTCTGCTTTGTTCCAAACAGAAAAACAGACTATGACCAGTGATGATTTCTGGCCTCAAAAAAATGACTCTATACATAATATATAGAGTTCTAATGAATATTAGAAGTATATTATTAATTTTCTCTTGAAATATGTGTACTCTTATGTCTGGATCTTTCTTTTGATACACAAATAGATTTAATAACAAGTTGATTCCTCATAGCTAGTGACCTTCATTTATTCTGGCGTAAAACAGCATAAAACAGTATTTTTCCAAGTGTTCCATAATCTTATAGAATTAAGAATGAAAAGCTGAAGGGAAGTCTTGCAGTCCAGAACTGCTACAGAACTGAGGATGCAATGTGAAAAAAAATATATCCTTGATATTAGCAGAGTTGAGCACGACAAAGCATGAATTGCAGAAAGATCAGGATTTATGTAAAGTAGGGGACTTTGAATACGAATCCAAAATCCACTGAACAGTCTGGAGTATCTTCCTGGGGAAGCATTTCACCATGTTTCAGGCCCATTGGGTCTCTTGCTGCTTCTCCATACACCTGCTCATCGCTCCCAGGTGTGGCAGTCAGTGGAAAGAGCTACTGTTAAAGACGACAGGCTGTATTTTGCTAGGATGTATCTTTGTGTAGGTTACTAGTGGTTTCCAGGAGGTAGCTCGCCAAGACTGCCCACAGTAGTCAGATCTAGGGTTTTTTGGCCTTTTGGTGTGTGCAGCTGCTGCTTTCCACATGCCTCAGCAAATGTGGGATTGGAACCAGGCTCCACTTTGGAGGGGACTGACACAGGAAGGAAGGCAGTGCCAGCACATCCTGCAAAAGGAGCAGGAGGGCCAAAGACATCAAATTTTTGGATTGAGCAAGATGCCCAGTCAGGAGCACAATTTTTCATGGCCTTGGCTCTGCTGTATTTGTAGTCAAGGAATTTTGTAAACACTTTTTTCATGGTTAAGCGTGTTGTCTTGTTAGTGACAGCCTCATGATGTATCCCAAAGTAAAATGCCTTTATCAGGAGCTCTATAAATTAAATTGCTACTTTACATTAGACTTTTTTCCAATGGTTGTGAATTCCTTGGAGATGCTTTGCTTTATTAACAAGAGGAGCATGTGCTCTGCCAGAAGCCGAGAAGAAATAGGTTACGATTTCCGAAGGATAGGATTTCAAAAGCCCTTGCATCGGCTGAGGTAGAGTTTAAAGCTTTTCTGCTTGGGCCTTGCAAGTGCTGTGCTTGCTAGGTTGGCCCCTGGCCTAGGAATGTCAAACATCAGTTCTCACACACTAATTTTTTGCCTTGTGGTTTCCTGGGATGTCCACAGAGGGAACACACCACTCTGTGCTCAGATATTGGTCCCAGTAAAGGTCCAAATGTACAAATTTAGGCCCACTGTAAGCTTTTTGCAAAAACTCTTATAAACTCACCAAACTGAACTGTGAAGTGCTATAAGCATGAATTATTCTACTTAAATGATTTCCAATTACTTCAGGATTTAAGCCAGGCACAGATAAAGCCAGCAATGTAGTGAAGTAAATTCAGAGAAATGGAGTTCAGTTATTTTTAATTTGGGCAGCAGAGCCCTTCTCTTCTATCAAACAAAACACAGTCCTTTCTTTAGTTGTTTCTGGACATGCCTAGAAGCACTAATATTTTTGCAGCTTGATTTTTAACTTCTTTTCACCTCGTATTCCCCCTGCTTTGAAGAACACTGTACCCTTAGCCATGACATTTAAACTTGCAACCCTCTTCTTTGGCCTCACACTAGAAATGTTTTTATTAGGTAATATTTTTCAGTGTCATAGTTTACTTGACAAAGTTAAAACTGATTGTGGTAGACTATAATCTCAACCCTGGTGTGACAGTGTGTGCACCATGGCCCTGTGCAGAGCCTCTGGAGGGAATACAAGGATAGTTGGTCCCAATTCCCAGAAATCCTGAGATTGCAACTGAGATATTGGCTACTCACAGCAGAGAGGATCTTACCAAGGAGGTTTTATCACTGATTTTTCTTGGTGCCTATGCAGGATTGAAGAGCTGGCTCTGGAGCAGGTAGGATGGGAAAGAGGGAAAAACTCTACCACGACTCCCTTTGGGAAGTCCTCGTGTCTTCTGAGATTACTGTTTTAGAGACTGAATTTTGCTGTATCTGTAAGTCAACAGTGGAGTAGGAATTAATTTCTTTACCTTTTTTTTCAGTATGTTACAGGAAAAGCCAGCTTTATCTCCTTGATGTGATTGTTTTTAGGATGGTGAAGAAGTCTTTGGCACAAGAAGGATGATTTTCCAATTAAATACAAAGTCAGGTCATATACCCAGTTTTTTCTCAGCTGGCTGTCAGTCTGTGCAGCAACGTGCCAGGCAGTGTTGTCTACTGCCTTGCTGGTAAAAAAAGGCAATCCAACCAGGTTCTGCATGCTCCCTTTTTGAGGACTTGCTTTAAATCCCTTCAGTTAAACAAGGTCTTCTTGTAGAGATGTGAAATCTGGTGAACCTCTGCATGAAAGCCTAAATATCCAGGATATGACTGTCTCTTTTAGTGAGATTTGTTGCAGACCAAATTAAATCACTGGAGGAAGTTCAGCTCTCTCCTTCTGATAGCACTCCCTTAAGGATCAGTGATTTTACTCTTGAATACAACAAACACAACATTCTCAAAATATTTGGCATTAATGGGAATGTACTCCCATTGAAGTCAATCATAAAATGATCTTCATTTTACTGAAAACAATTCTATAATGCCATCTGAGAAAAGCCTTCCAGGCAAATTTTTAACTCTACAGAAGTTATTTTACCTTGTCAGACTATCTGAGAGACTTTTTTATCTAACTTTAGTTAGACTTCTGGTTGGCAGGAATCTCCCAATAGTCAGCGAGGGTGAGCATTTCTAGAGGGCAAATCATTGTAGCCAACAGTGATGCCCTTTTTAAAACAGGATTAACTAATCTATGAAGGTTTGGGTTGCTGTGCATTAACTGGGGTTTTTACACTACTGACTATATGACTTTAGATACGTGTGGTTCACTCCAAAGATGTTTATTCTTTACCACATATGCTTAGGTGCTTATAAAAAGGCTTCAACTTAGTCAGTCTGTCTCTGTCAAAATGTGTGTAGATATAGTTGCAGCTCATACCAGAGGTGAATTTAATTTAAAAGAACTCAGATTCCCCATTCTTTAAAAGCCCTCACCTCGATCACTGACAATTTTCTAGGCAATGAATGCAAATAATACTGTAATTTCTGCTTACTTTTCCCTTACACATTGCCTTTGCTATTCAGAGGTTTTTCTCTTCACTGGTTTTGTTTGTTTGCTTTCTCCTCTGTACTCCCAGGAAGATGCAAGCTCTTGCAGGGCAGTGCTGGTTTAAAATTTAGTGAAATCATGTCTCAGATATGTTCGTCTCAAAGACCTGTACTGTGATGTTGTGACTCTCCCTAGTGCCTCACACACCTCAGGTCTTGCATGTTGTTTTGAAAACACTGGAGAAGATTTAGTCTTTTAAGACATATTGTACTTCCTTAATTTCTTGGATGATTTCTATTTCTGAAAAATGTGCTAATTTCTGTGCATTTAAACACTTGCTATGGAGAGCATCAGAAAAAAGCAATTTCCTGTAGTTATTTTGTCATTTCCATTCTAGTCAGGGCTATAAGTCGGTGAATCTTGTTCAGCAAAAATAGCCATTTGAAAATCAGCAAAACACTTGGAAAATTTGCTTGATTTTGCAAATAATTCAGGGAAGAGGTGGGGAAAAAGTCTTATCACAATAGACCCCAAATCTTCTTGACCAGTATAGCCTTTCTTATCAGGCATTATTAACTTGAAATTACCTGTAGACCTGAGTAATTTTATCTAGCCAGGGACATGTTTTTTAGTCTTCTTTCTTTTTTATTTATCTGCTCTGCATGGGAAACCCCTTATGCTTTGTTGGAATCTAGGGCTGTGTAGAGTCAAAAGATTGTTCTGCAGAGGGTACCCTGAGTGCCAGAGAAGTCAGAGAGCCACAGAGACTGATTCCAGTGTGTTCCGTTTTCCAGCTGGGCTGGTAGAAGAGCTGTGTTGTCGGTGTATGTTGTACTGCAAGACAACCATCTTCTGGCTAAAACACAGCTCAGTACTGGTGTAACCCTGGTGAAATGGCCAACATGACTCAGAAAGGCTCCAGCTTTGTCCTGGAATCACTTCCACAAACAGGAAGCCAACCCTCAAAGAAACACACTGATGTGCACACACCCACTGCTAATTTGGGCACAGTAAATATCATCCTGACTCATCTATTGGCTTTCTCTGCCACTCTTTCTGCAGGATGAGGACTGCAGGTTTTAGGGATGGTGTTTCTAACAGGCAAATCAAATGCTTCAATCCTGCAGAAAAACTACGCACATCTCCTTCTCAATACTAAAATTTCTACGTAATCCTGACTGAAAGAAAGGTATAGTTCTGGAAGTACAACTAGAGGTTGTAGGCTCCAAGGGGAAGATTCTTTATAGTTATTTTTATTCTTGTAATTGGATACCTGAGGAGGCATGAAAATCTCCCTGTGAGAGTATAAAGTGGTCACCAGTTAATGAAATGGAATCAATATCAGGAATGTTAAGTGATGACGTTATGTTCTCCATTAATTTGCTTTGCTGTCATTTATCTTGAACCTCTTAAAAGAACTGGTGATTGAAAAGACCTATGTCTTGAAAGCATAACGATTTATTCCTGAAAAGCATCTATTGTTAACAGTCTCATGTGAAAACCATCTAATTGTATCATTGGTACCACTGGGGTCTCATTTATCTTTTTTTTTTTTTTTTTCAATTCCAAGGTTTAGTTACATTAGTTTCTATTTGTACTATCAATCTCATTCAGGCTGGAAAAATGTTCCCTCTCTAAAAAGCTCTTTCAGGGAGAAAAGGGCTACAGGAAAAATGAGAGAGCTCTGTATTCCAGAGAGACATTTATCTCAGGTCTAAGGCTGGCACAAAGCTCACAAATCTCCTAAACCCTCCCTTTAAGCGTTCCCAGCAGGGTCCTGACTCTGAACACTTCCAGGTGGTGGGTTCTGTATGCAGGGCTGTGTTTCACTGCATATGGCATTTCTAGAAGATGTGCCTAGAAGAAAAGCCAGAAGAATTAATGTACAAAAGTAGCACCTTCCCTGTTCGTTTGCTTCTGGTTTTTAGTCTCACCCCCAAAATCTTCTAGAAGTCAGGTGGGGAATCTCTAAACAGGAGACAGCCAAAATCTCTGTAAAGAAGGTAGCTTAAGGTAAGCTGTGATGGTGACTATGGTGAGCTGATCCCCAAGACAAATGTCTAGAAAAGATAAGAAATACACACAATTTGCAGGTAAAAAGCAGCATCTTAAACACAAAGCATCGTTCTGTTTTATATCCAGCACCTGCCTGCATACTGGGCCCAGCCCTCAGCTGGTAGCCAAGTCATGAACTCTCTCTTTCACTTTGCTAAGTGAGCTCAATAGCCCCCAGAGTGGCTTCCTAGTGCATCCTCTGGTGCGCTGCAGGCTTCAGAGAGCAAAGGCTCTCTGTCCGGGCTTTGTGATAAGCATTTCTGGAGTGTCACTGATGGCTTGTCTCCATTAGTTTTTTGTTTTGTATTCTATTTCTCTTCAGATCTTTGTACTAGACTAGACAGGATCCAGAAAAGGCTTTGCTTTTTTGACTCCCCTTTTGGGATGAGGAGACAGGCCAGCAGCCTGCAGGCAGTTTTCCCTTTCAGATTCAACAGCTCCACATGTGCCAGTACTGAATTATACGTGCCAAACTAATTTTTTACAGGTGGATAAATGAGGTGCCTGAGTGTTTGCACATGTGCCCCATTTATTTCAACTGGCACTGTAACATATTAGTTCGGGCCATAGGCCCTTGTCCAATGAAAGAAAGTGAATAAAGGTAGAATAAATCAGTTCAAAGCACTGATGCTCCTGAGGTAGATTTATTCCAGCTAGCTGGAGACCAAGTACTGCTAAAGCAGACTTCATGTAGCAGGGCAGTAAAAGGCTGTCCCAGGCCCTGAATATCTAAGTACTCAGAGATTATTTCAAAGATTTTACTAGGTGAAGGCTTACAGCTTCCAGAAAAAGGCAGGCTTTCCATCTGTACTCCTGAAGTCCCAGTGCAATGCCATACCTATCATAAATTTTCTTCCCTAGGATGAGGGGTGGGACAAAACTAAGGGATATTTTCCCATTTCATTGTTGTTTTGGAGTGGTTTAGTTATACATTATTAATGGTAGCCAATTAACCAAGATGGTTGCACACGCTGAATTTCATCAAGGTTTAATGACAAAAGCCATGGACTAATCACTATCTTGTTTCTGTTAATTGTTAACAATTATGTTTCCACTATCACCCTCTCATGCACACCACCCAAACTCACAAAGGTGTGTGCATCCTCCTTGCCCACCCAAGGTGGCTCCCCCCACCCACAGCATCTTCCCACTTCTTTTCTTCTCCCAAGGCTGTTTTCCTTTCATGCCCCTAATCCTGCACTTTGGTCCTAGGCCCTGCTGTGGGTGGCTGTGGAGGGTGCAGGCAGCAGTGGGAAATGGGGGCTTGCTGCTCTGGGAAGTGTTGCTTGCTGCTCTGGGAGGTGTGTTTGTGCAGGGCTGTTTAACACCAAGCAGCTCCATGGTGTTCAGTCTAGTTCAGACAGAGAATAAAAAGGAGGTGCTCCCCAGAGCCCAGCTTGACCCAGGAGATGAGAAAGTGCATGCAAGGGGATTTGAAGAGACTGTGGTCAACGTGGGTCTTCAGCCAGTGTGGCATCAGCCAGATTTGTGAAGCTAGAATTGCTTTTAAAATAATTTAGGCCTGAGGTGCTTACATTAGCCTTCCTTCCTTCCTCCCTGAATGATGTCAAGGGTAAGGAGACTTTTATTTAGCTTTTCAAAAAGAGGTAGATCCTGAATACGGGAAAGGTTTTGGTGTGTGAGGGGTTTTTTCCCCTGTAGAAAATTCCAAGAGGATTTTCTGTGTTGGAAAATCACAAGTTGACTCTCTTGACAGAAGAAAGGCAATGGGAAAAAAAGGTGAAGATATGTAGCGCTGGGTTGCCAAGAAACATTCTGGCTTGCTGATTCTGTAAGTATCCCATTAGAAACTAGCTCTGAAACAAGCTGTGCATCTTTTTATGTCCTTGTCTTATAGGGAAATTTAAACATTGGTGGATTATCTATTCCGCTATCCATGATGTTGGAACGAATTAGTGTGCTATTTTGTGTTGATAAAACTAGTGAAATTGTCTTCCTGTTTTATTTTTCAATGGGGATTTCTTAGATGTTGAACCAGTTCTCCTGGTTCAACTCCTGCAGAAAATGACTCCTGCAGAGTCATTTTCAGTGGATGGGAAACAGAGTAGGAAATGGGTGAAAAGACAAATTCTCTTTGTTGTAACATAGCACAGTGTAATTTCTTGTAAAAGATAACACCATTTGTTCTAACAGCTCCTTGGCAGTAGCAATTTACCTTCTACCCTGGAGTATCTGATTTTGACCTCTTACATGTCTTTTATACCACTGTAGTTTTAAGATTCTTAAGAGCATTTTGATTTAGGCACAAATGCAGCAATGTGATTAAATCAGGATGAAGCATCTACTTAAAGCTAATTATGTACTTAAATGTGCTGCTGAAGATGACTTTCCTACTGATTTATGCAAGGGGAAAATTGAGTCCAAAAATATATATGAAATAAGGCAGGTATCTGTTTCTTTTGAGACACCATATCCTATCTCTTCCTCTTTTTTCCATATCTCTGTACTAAAAAACTTTTTTTTTTATTTTTAAAGACTTGATAATGGTGTTTTCTGCAGCTATGCTGATGTCCTCAAATTTATGCCAGTAAGTCGAATCTCCATATGCTTTCTATCTTTCTTTAGCAGTCTCCCTAAGCCTACAGTATCTGTTAAAGCAGTTTTGCTGCTAAAACTTACATTTAGTGCCTTTTTGTTGTTATTCTATCTTCTGTAAAAATTGATGTCGACAGAGACTATTAAGCCTTAAATCTTTGGGTTCCTTCAGCCTCACAATTAGTGATGATGGGGCACTCACTGTTGTCCCAGAGCCTCTGCAGGATGTACCAAGCCTGCCAGAACTCAGGGAATTTTCTGCTCACCCCTTTAGGAGTGCAGCCTCGTCCTCTGCTTCACAGCTCTGGAGTAACAAGGGAAGGCCAAAGCTGCTGGGCTTTTGCAGCACATTCTAATATTGGAGCATTTTACCCGTTTTCTACTGGTCCAGTGTTTTCCAAAGCTCAGGGCCCGACCCAGTGTGGGCAGACTGGGACATCTGTTCAGAAATGGCTAACTGGTACCATCTACAATTAGATGGTGGTTCCAGCCTGTTCCTGCCTAACACTCTTGTTCCTGGGATCCCAGCCCTGCAGTCACTGTTGCTGTTGGAGGGAAGAGGCCCTCTTGCTGGCACTTGCAGTAGAGCACCTGAACAAAGCCCAGGGAACAATTTTTCTCTTCATTTCCAGGCACGGTGCTTTGCTGAGGATTTATCTGACCTTGTGGGTACGCCAAGCTCGGAAATAACACCTTATTGTTGTTGTATGAGGTGGGAAGTCTTTCCATGTGGCAGGTTAATTTAAAGTCCTTCACAATCTACATCTATGGAGAAAACAAAGATAACCTGTGCCCAAGAAGAAGTTGAGTGACTGGATTGATGCAGTCAGGACAATTCATCTATCCCTTATTTCAAAGCTTATTAAAAACACACAGCTTTTCCTGATGAGTGGTGATAGTCAATGGCAAATACTAACCCAAAATCCCTAATAGGCACTCTGGCACGATGGTTGATACATCACGCCAAGCGTGGTTATAATTCTACCCTGGGGCTTTGCAGCCATGCCCTTGAGCTACTCATTAATATTTGTGCAAAGAGTGCCTAAAACATGAACATGCCTAAGATGGGAGCACACCAGAACATGTGTTGATATCCAAATTATGTACACCAGTGGCACATGCTTCACTGAGGCCTGAATGAGCGTAGGTAGCTCAATTTGGCTTTGCCTGGGCCAACGTTTTGCCTTTCCAAGGCTGACACATCCCTGTAAGTGGGGCAGAGAGGCACATGGCATCCTGGGCAGCTTGTGCAGGGTGGCCAGGAGAGAGGATGCTCCTCTTTAGTACAGTTACACCTGGGGACCAGAAGCGTTTCCTTCCTGCACGTCTGGCCAGGCAGCAGACAGGGGATCCCCTTCTGAGTCATATGCAAAAAGAAGGCATAACCTGGTTTTGATGGTGGAGATACCAAAGTGCAGGACAAGAGACTCTGAAGCCAGAATGTGGTTGGCTGGGAAGGTGCTCCCCAGCCCTTTTTCTGGAGCACTGACCCATAGCTCCCAGTGAATCAGTGCTTCCAGAGGTATGAAGCAGGATGCAGCCTGTGGCAGAGGTTGCAAGTAGAAGAGCTGTATAAAGAAAACGTGCAGAGTTCTTGAGAACAGCTGAGAGCAATTTTTTAAAGAGGTCAAATGTAAATCATAATGTTTTGCCTTGGAAACTTTCTACTCTCACAAGCTGCTTTCATTTGCATAGAGAAACAATGCAGCATGTTGGGGCCTCAGTTTGAGTCAGGCTGTCTCAATATTGTGAATGAAGAATAATCATAAGATCCTGTCTCTTTAAAGTAGAAAAGCCAGAAAATCATCTTGCTAAGCCTTCTTGTTATCACAGAGGTTTATAATTTACGTGGCATTTGTCTTTTAACTCTGAAAAAAATGGGTGACAGAAAATTGTGTTCAGATGTGCAGATAAGCTCTAATATACGGAAAGAACCCAATACTTAGAAAAAGCTCTCTGTGGGCTCCAATATACAGATTTGCCTAAGAAAAAAAAATCCAGGCTTATGCCAGAATATGTATTTGGGAATTTATAAAAGGGGGATAATACTCTAGTTTGAAAGGGAAGTAGGGGAGTTTTGAGGGCAATGTTTTCTCCACTGTCCAAACCAAGAGCCACAGCAAGAGGACAATTCCCAGATCCGGTCCCATGAATTTAGCAAGACCTCATCTGCTTAGGAGCAAGCATTAATTGATGCTGATTGAAGCAATTTACTTAACCAGGGGTGAAAACAGACATGCAACCCTACCCTTTGGAATTAGACACTTGGATCTCCAGGTGGCCGGGAAAGAAGCACATGGAGATGTGGACTCCTCCGGAGCCACAGGGTGAGCACAGAAATTGTGAGAACTCTCTCCTTTATTTTCAGCTTTGTGGCACTGTACTCAGGAGCACTTAACCCTGAGGCAAAGAGGTCAGCCTTTGGCTCCTGCAGAGAAGAAATGAAGGGATCCAATAGCACAGCACTTCTTTGGTCCTCTTTTCTTTTTAAGCTATGCATGATTCATAGGTTACATTAGCATCCCTCCAGCAGAAGGACATGGATCATTTTTGCACCAGTCCAGAGGATACATGAGTGACTTCTTTCTGCTTTTGTTACAAATCCCATTGTCTACCTCACACACTGCTGACTTTACCTGTGGCTCTCAGCACTCTCCATTTACAAGTAAATTCTCTGTGCTCCAATGTGTCATGTTAGATACACCTCCTGTACAAGGAAGCCACCTTCTGTACAAAGAAACCCTACCACTTCAGGAAAATGTGCACTGACGAAAGCAGTCAGTGTCCAGGAAGAGTTACACAGAGTGGTTTAACTTACACACTGGAGCAGGTCACACTAATGTAATTGCTGACCCTCTGCCTTTGGGCACAGAGCACAGCATCCATCTCACCACTGCAGTACTGCCAGCTGCTCTGGGTGGAGAGGATGCCCTTCTGGTTTACTTTTAGTTCAGGTCAGACAAAAGGATGTTGTGCGTCAAACTTGAATTTGATTTTGATTAATCAGATTTTAAGTATGTTTTTCACTCACTCTATGTTCTCTTTGCAAAACAGTAGCTGCAAAACACATAAAGAACTATTGCCCAAGATGCCTGATTGGGCAGTAAAAAGCTATAGATTAATAAACAGGCCAGGGACAGGATGAAAATACCAAAAAGTATCAAATGGATCATCAATGAAGCACAGTGTGATCAAAGGTATATTTATTTTCAGTAGACTATGCACAGAGGAAAATGAGATGTTTCTACTTGTCTGAGTGGCAGTAAATTCACACAGTAACACTGAATTCTGGGGTTGTACATGTGTGAGTGCTCAACCTCTTTGCTAAACATCCTCATTTTCTCAGCTAAGCTCCAGCCTACTCAGTGAGTTAATACCCTACCTAGCAAAGCCTGCTTGTCTTCCCAGCATGTTCCCCTGGGAGTGAATAAAAAGGCATCTCCCCCTGAAGCTGAGGGAACCGCCCTATGTGCTCCTGTCCTTTACGACTGGGGTTGCACGGGAGTGGGAATTGCAGTCCAGCCCTTTACAGTACTGCCAGAATGAAATAAAAGAGTTGTATCTTGGAGTCCCACCACAGATACATCTAAAACCTGCCCTCAAGCAAAGATAAGATCACTGTCACTAAAAGTATGATATTTCAATATAAACTTCCACCTTCATCCTTACTGCTCTTACAGTGAGGATCCAGCTGTTCAAGTGTGATCTTTTTCTCCTCAGTTAGCAATTTCAGGAAATCAAAATATGTGTTGAGGGAAGTGAAAGCTGACAGATTTGTGGCCATCTGGGACTCGTCTCCTGCCCAGTCTCCAAAGAGATCGTACCTTTCAGGGCACTGCGTGCAGGCAGCTGTATTTGCATAACGTTTTTTGTGGGCTCACCATTTCTCGAAAACCGGCTTCTGAAAGTCTCACTTGACTCCTACTTATTGGTACAAAGAGCTGCAGAAAAACAAAGAGCTGCAGAAAAAACTAAGATTGGTTTGGTCTATTTTTGTCCCAGAAGGTGTCACTGAAGAGCCGGGAAAGGTGCAGGTTTAGTAATAGTTTTAACTGGGATCTTAACTGCAGCCTCAGGAGGTGGAGCCTGGAGGTTAGAATCAATTTGGAGTCACACATTCCTGTGCCTGCTGGGGACTGAAGATCTGGAGAATTTTGCATCACAGAACAAATACCCTGCAACTTGCAATGCCGTGTTATTCCTCAGCTAAGTCATCTTACGTTCTGTAACAAAACGAAACTGTTCTTGGGAGCTGGCAGTGGGAAGGGGTTCATGAGTTCGGAGGTGCTTTGTTGTGACATACTTTTAAAGGATTGTGTTCATCTTCTTGCTCTTTGCTCTACATCTACTGTGTCAACATTACATTATAAAGCACAACCACCACGCTTTTATTGTCTAGGTCTTTAGGCCTTTTCTTAAGAATAGGAGGAAGAGCTGGGATTTCCAATTGCTTTGCTATGATTTATTATGCATTATTGATAAACATAGAAGTAGCACAGATCTGGCAATGATGTAAGAGGCCTCAAGCAGCTTGTACTGTGAATTCCACAAAGAAAAACCAGTTAAACACAGCAAGCTGAGTGTCCTTCTCTCCATTTGGAAAAGGTAGTTTGAGTTACTGTTTCAAGTCTTTCCTCCAATGTTAAGCATTTTAGGAGACTTGATCTGATACATAAAGCAGATACATGAAGGATACTCGCCTCCATGATGGGTATTGGAAAGAAATTCATCATTGATGTGGCCAGAGTAGAAAACCCTCTCAAAAGAATATTAAATGCTCTGCTTTTAGCCAGTCTCTTTAACTACTGAAGACCAGTTTGTGCTCTGATCTGATGTGTGGGGTAAGATTATCCTACACCAGCCTACTGCAGGTTGTTAGTTCCTTCCCCAGAAACATCTGCTACTGTCTGAGGCAGGATAATGGACTAGATTATTGCATCCATGTTCCCATTCCTGGGCTTTAAAGAAAGTAATTGGAGGATCAAAAAAAAAAAAAAGAAAGAAAGAAAGAGTGGGCTAGCTGATAAGTTGAGCTATATACTGGTACCTTTCTAGCCAGTTCTCTGCTCTTCAGGGTACTGATATTGCAGATCTCCCCTTTCCTCTAGTTTCCAATAGCGTGTTCTCAACAGAATTGGTTTGTCTTGCCTATAGATTAATACAGCACAGCTTTTTGACATATTGTAGCTCTCTGAGGTAAAGAACAAAGGAGGGAGACACAATTTTTCCCTGTCAGAGCTATGTCAGGTTCATTGCTCCAACAGACTTCCAAGGTTTGAATGAAGGAATATAAAAAACCATCCAAAAGTCACTAAAAAGTCTGTCTTCTTATTTGATAAAAGCCACTCAAAGTTTCACTTAGGTGAAAATTCAAGTATTTTTTCTAACCTCCTCAGCACCAGATGAACCATACAGTGGCTGCAAGTACTTTTAATGGCAGAAATACCGTAAGCTCGTAGGAATGTATAAGAAAAACTGTTATTTTGTTTCAGTAAGAAGAAAATGAGCTGGAAAACTCACATTTTTAACAACATAATAGAGTGTACACAGTGACATTCTGCTAAAAAGTTTGGTGTTCACACTGAGGGAGTAGAGCAGAGGAAACTTGCAGGTTTCAGTGCTGGAATTTTGCCATTTAATCTTTCCTCTGGCAGATCAGCATGGAGATTACATAGCCTCTGTATTGTTATCCACAGACCTAAAACCTATAAGAGTTTGCTCAGCCGTATTCTCCACTTTACTTACCCATTTTTTATTTCAGCTGCTAATCTGCTAAGGATTTCAGCCTTTAGCTCAGGGTTATCAGAATGGCATTGTGAGTGGATAACATCTGTTTCAGCTTTCATCCATCTAGAACACAAGCATTAATCACTAGAAATGGAGTGTGAAATGGAAAGAAAAGTTAAATGCACATTTGATTCTGAATGCTCTCGGAGAAAATGTCTTTCAGGACCTGACCAGAGGGAGAGCTTCACTGCACTGCAGCTGGGTTTGCCAGTGCATCTTACATGAAAAGCTGGTCATTATCTGATACAAATTCTGCTCATTTCAGTTTATTTTAAAGGCACAAACCTTGTCCTGTCTCATTTAAAATAATTTTTTAAAACAACTAACCCCAAAACAGTGCATCTGTTAACTTTATCTGGTTGTGGTCATCAGTAAAGCTTCTCTTTCGAGGCTTTCTGTGCCCCAGCTCATACCTGGAGCCCTGAGCTGTTGCAGCCTCCTGCTGCAAATGGATACCTGTGGCCATGCTTTCCTGGGGTGCTGAGGAATATATAACAAGGACTAGGAACAATCTTGGACCAAGACACACTGAGCTGACTCAATCAGCCTTTTCCATCCCAAGTTTCTAGATTTTCACAGATGCTGTAAGGAACTGCATTGATTTTTTACTGGTCTGGCACGTGTTATGGGAGCTAGACTCTTAATTTTTAACTCTAAGAACAATGACCAGCCCTGCCTCGATGGGAGCAATTAGACACGAGATACTATGAGCAGAGTTAATTTGGCTTGTTGCTGAGCATGTGTACTTCTCTGACAGTTGCATGGGAAATTTTTACAGCACTGTGGGCTGGATTTGCTCCATTCTGTGAGGATCTATGTATGCCAGGTACCCTCTCTGCATTGGAGAACATGTTGGGTGTTGTGGTGGCTGTGGAAAGCTGGAGATGGAGGATGGCTATATTCAGACCTAGCTGATGATGCATGTTTTATACGTATCCCCTTTTGCAGAGGTGATTTCCAGCTTTGCTTCTTACATCACTATATGCTCAAAAGCAGGCAGTAATTACCTTCTGAACCTCTCAGAGAAGGCTTCTCCCAGAATTCCTCCAAAACCACAGAATATAGTTCATCCACAGCAGTCAATAGTACCTACTTCTGGCATTTTAAAACCTCTTTTTCATCAACAGACAGCAAGTTTGTCAAGGCATAATTTCTGTGCGGTGCAATGAATTCAGCAGATTACCTGTCCCTTGTATCCTTTATCATTCTTTTCCCTTGTCATACTTTGAGACAAACTATTCTCAGCATCTTGATCTCTCTAAGTCCCTGAAGAAAGCCATTATAGCTCATTAAAAACATCCCAACAACCCTTGCCCATCCATCAGGTCAGTGCTATAGCTCTGGAAGGACTCTGGAAGCATCCTGTTTCCACATCCTAAGAAGGATGTCTCTCTGGGGACAAGAGAGAAACCTGTTTACAAGAGTATTATTTCTCTAGCATTTCAAAGCTGAGCCCTAACCTTTTCATAAAAATTGTTTCATTTTCTGCCCTCCCTCTGACTTCCTTGCAGTTTCACTGTAGGTAGGCTTAAATAAATTCATTTTATGCATAGCAGCAGCCAAGCTCGCTCTGTATTCTGGCAAGTGTTTCTGCAGGCCCTCTGGTCCTTTGATTTCCTTGTGTGCTTTGTTAAGAAGTGAAATAGTTAATGTTTACTGCATTACAGTCACAGTACTTGTCAGCTGAGTTGGCATCTTTTCAAGTGAAAGTGAATGTCGTGCAGCAGAGATCAGTTCAGTCTCTCATCAAACTTGATTTATCAACATGGGATAGTTATAATAGAAAGGGAAAGAGAGAGACTTTGAACCTCTTTAATCAAACTAGCAGTAGTTCCCAGGAGGATGCTTTATGTCTAAAATCAAGGCCTGTCTTTTTTACTGTATATTGCTGCATATTCTTTAAGCTATTCTGACAAGATCCAGTCTTCACCTAAAATCAGAATGTCCACCCCGGTCTAACATGAATCATCTCATTAGACCCATATAACCAGGAAAAAACAACTGCACAGATAAGCTCACAGACATCTATTTATATTCACTTTGTGCTTAGAAAGATCCTTTCCCATTCTAACAGAAAAGAATTTACTTTTACAAGTGAGCTGCGAATCTGCCAGGCAACTGCCAGACATCAAATCCTTTGTCTTTTCTGAACTGATTCCATTTACCTGTGCTTTGATTATTGAATTGAGAGTCTGCCACCACCCCAGATAGTGGTCTCCTACCTTTCCATCCCCAGCCTCCCTCTACCAAGCAAGCTTTTCTTTCTGTTAGAAAAAAAAAAAAAAACAAAACTAGAGAGGAGAGGGAAAGAGAAATTATTTGCATTATGCTTTTAGGGTTATTTAGGGTATTTCTTACTGCCCCTCTTATAAAAAAGACATAGAAAGACATTTCTTACTTGGTTTTTCTTCTGCACAGGCAAAAGCCTAAACATAGAATACATCTCTGACTGACTTGTTTCTTCTATAAACATAACTTTTCTTCTTTGTAGGTATTTTTAGCTTTGAAAATATCCTCCATTCTGAAAACTGGTGCTTTTAGAAACTCCCTGAGTCTTTTTTAAGGGAAAATCTAATGAACTCACAAGAAAGCAATAGAGAAGGACTCAGTGACTGTTTTTCTGTACAACAGCTGAAGTTCAATACTGAGCTGAAATAAAATATTGTTATTTATATCAGAATAGGAATAACTGCAGTTCTAGACTTGGTAGGTAAGACATGCACTGACTTCAAGAGTATAAATTGTAAGTAAGCAAAGTCTGTGGGAAATATTTCATTCTGCACATGAAGAATTGTGAAGGCATAAAAGGTTTGCAAAGAGAAATTCAGTATCTGTGGCCGGAACTGGGACCTGGTCTGGTGAGGATGTTATTTTCCTCACCAGATCCTCCTTTCCTTCCTTTGGGTTCTATGTTTTGTACCAACTTAGAGAACAGACTTCTTGAAACTACTTAGTATTCATCACAGATGACAGCCTTGTAATTTTGTGAAAAGTAACATCTGTTCAGGGAAAAATTGTGTGTACATGTATAAGCAGGTTTCCAAGATGTATTTCAGAGAAGAGGAGGAAACAATTTTGCTCAAACATCCCTAAAAATTACCAGCCTATTCAACATAACGCAGTGACCCACAGCAATCTTCCTGGGGAAAGAAAAAGAATACGTGAGGGTGTCCAGACCCCCAGATGACATCAAGTGATACTGCTCCTTTACAGATCTACTCCATTATGGCTTTGCTGCCTGACAAAAAGAATTTCCTGTCAGTGGCAAGTGCAATTTTTCAAAACCCATCTATACGCTGGACTTCCCTCTGGCTTTACCCAGCAGAGCCTTGCATCACTGTCACTGCTGATACAGGCACCCTGTGAGCTTTCTGACTGGGTCCAAAACTGCTGACTTTCATCTGGTTTCACTGGACAGTTTGACAGAGCTGTGAGGAGCATGAAGTTTTGCTGCAGAAGCACAAGCTGGTTGAGATGCTTGGCACAGCTCTGATGAAAATAGGATGAATTTGAAGGTTTTAATATGACCCCACACTCAGGAAGGTTCAGTAGGATTCCGTTCTGCTTTAAAAAACTCTTTTTCCAAGGGTTACTTAAGGTACTTTTGAAAAGCACTATAAAATTAGCTCACCATATTCAAATGTAATTATTTGTTTCATTCTGAGATCAGCTAAAGAGAATATTTTATTCTACTCATTATTCTACTCTCTCCTTTGTAGCCAGTGGGAAGCAGGACAAGGATTAATTGCATGTCAAAAAGTCTCTTGTTCTGGACAGCAAGAGATCATTGATGGTCTTGAATTCTGGTTTAATTCCTATATACTTGATGAACATTACTCCTTTAATTATACAAATATAAATACAAATAATAACACTTTCAACTAACACATTTCAAATATTTGTGTATTTTTTGAAATTTCTTGGTCAATGTCACCACAGGTAGCATTTGTTGTTCAAAACTGTGGTACGCTTTTCACTGACTCCTTTTTTAAAAGACATCTGTTCTTAGAAGTTGGTCTTACTTTTAATGCCTGTATCTTTACCATGAGAGTTCAGAGTGAAAGGCTGCTATGTTTAACACAGTTCATCTTCAAAACAGTGGCATGAAACCACCACGTGACAGCATCTGATTGAAGAAAGCAGCCTTTGGCCTCATGACAAGGCTTGTACCCAACGGAGGCCAGGCTGGAATGTGGGCCTACGGTATTCCAGCTGTGGGATCTGCTTCCAGCCATGTCCCACATGGTTTAGCTGCTCCACACAGCTGTTTTCCCCTGGGTGTGAACAGGGACAAATATCCTGACCCTCACAACCAGGTATAGTTGAGGGAGCATGATACAGAAGGGCTAAGCAACATGCTCCATGGCTTGTGCAAACCAAAGGAGCTATTACCAGTCGGTAGATAGGGTGACACGTTATCCTAAAATCTCTGTCTTTACATTCAGGGTATTTTTTTCCATCAGTATCTTTCTTTTTCAGTCAGATGTCACTCTCTTTCTTTTTCAGACAGATCAGCAATGTGGTTTTGAGGCAAATATCCAGATAGTTTTTATTCACTGCTCTTTGGTTCTTAGCCAGAGCAGTCTCAGAGTACATGCACCTGGAATCCCTTTCAGTGAATCAGCATGGGAATATGTACTCTAGGAGCATGCCTAATTTGCTGTAGTTGTTGATGGATGCTGACTCGATGGGACGAGACTAAAGCTAGTCCAAAGCCAGTTCTCTGAAATGCAAATAGTGTGCATGTTGCATCCTCACTACCAATTTCTTTGCTCTACAGATGTGCTCCTGCTTGCTAATGTATCAGCATGAGAAAGTCACACACCACAGCAAGCCTGGTTCACTGTACGAAGGGATCAGGAGACACAGCCACTGACAGGGGAACAATGAAGTTCATCAGGGCTGAAAACAGCTAGGACATAAATAATTTAATCTGCAAAATGATGGAACAAATATCTCTGTGGCCACCATCAGGTCACCCATATGGATGTCATCGTTCCCAAGGTATTATCCCACTATTTCAGGACTCCAGTAGTAGCTAAATCAAGCCATCCTCTCTAAAGAGTGCCTTTGTGTTTGGACTTCAACAGCATAGATCAGTGACGCTGGGATCAAACCAGGTCCTTTGTGGCAAAAAAGGGACAGACAATTTGCTCTGGAACAAACCTTTGTGTGCCATCCTTTCGGGCTGTAAGTCAGAGCATGGTCTTTGACAGTGTTAGATCTGTTCTGGGGAAACATTTTTCATCCAGGCTTCAGTATTTTGTGTTTTATTTCTATAACTGTAACTTGTGACTGTAACACCGGACAGGTCTCCCTGTTTGAAGCAAAAAGAGGACAAAAATCCTGGCATCCCTCTGTGCAGACAAGCCAGATGCCCTTCAGAAGTAGCAAAAAATATTATTGTACTTTCTCTTCCTGATCTCCTTCAAGCCCCTGTGGGAGTTCACTGGAGGCATCAGCAATAACAAAGAATCCTTAAAATGAATTGTAACAGCCAAGGAGACTTTTTTGCTTGATCACAAATGGAGCCAGAAGATGAATTTCAGAGAGAAGAGCAGGAAAGAAGCTGTGAGAAGTTCCATAATTTATTAGAGATGAGCTGGCTGCAAGAGTGAGTCAAGAGTCAGGCAAAATAAAAAGGGTCAAGAATGAGAACAAACATCCTGGGAAGCAGCTGCAAGCTTGGGAATATGATACAGTGTTATTACAAAGATACTGATAGAGCTGATTTGTGACTCTCTGGCCTGACCTGCAGATCAATAGTATACATCAAGTGTCAGGAACCAGATTCAATCATCTGTAAGTCAAAATGCCCCTCTCTGGAGAGAACAAGGTAGTAAACAAATAGGAATTAGGCTGTGACTTCTGTCTGTCTAGATCCAGATCTATCTATGGACGGAGTATTGATTAGTCAATACATAACTAAATGTGTGTGGAGAGATTGGTACTGGCCCATATGAAGATCTGTGTGTCTATGAGTCTGATAGGAAAATCTTTTATAGAGATACATGTGTTGTATTGGATTTGCATGGCCAAGCTTTTGGTAGCATGGGGGCTACAGAGGTGGCTTCTGGGAGAAGCTGCTGGAAGTTTCCTCCATGTCCAGCAGAGCCAGTCCCTGGCAATCCAGAGGTGGAAGTGCCACTGGTCGAGGCTGGGCCAATTAGAAATGGTGGTAATGCCTCTGTGATAGCATATTTTAGAAAAAGAGAGAAAAGAAGTTATTGCACAGTTGTAATTGTGGCCAGAGAAGAGCAGGGTGAGAACATGTGAGAGGAACAACTCTGCAGACACCAAGGTTAGAGGAGAAGGAGGGGGAGGAGGTGCTCCCGGTGCCGGAGCTGAGATTCCTCTGCAGCCTGTGGTGAAGACCATGGTGAAGCAGCTGTGCCTCAGCAGCTCATGGAGGTCCACAGAGATGCAGAGACCCCACTGCACACCAGAGCAGGTGGACACCTGAGAGGAGGCCGTGACCCTGTGGGAGGCCCATAGAGAGAGGAGCCCATGCCGGAGCAACCTGTCCGTGAAGGACCCCATGGAAGAGTGACACACATTGCAGCAGTGTGGGGAGGATTGCTGCCCATGGGATGGACTCACGTAGCAGCCATGCCAGATCTTCATTTATATACATATTTATATGGTTATATTGGATGGGACTCTGATATACCTGACATAGTTGAGGATGTCCCTGCTCACTGCAGGGGGGGTTGGACTGGCTGACCTTTAAAGATCCCTCCCAACCCAAACTATGCTATGATTCTACTTATGGATATGTTTACATATACATGAATGTTTTTGTTTTATCCTTTGAGACTTTGTAACAGCTAGCTTGCTTTGTAATTAGCTTGAAATATGACCAACAACAAGGGCTATTGGAATGTTTTTGAATACCAAATTGGTTTTGTGTCATGTCTTATCAAGGGTTTTGAAATCTAGCCCAGCTTTCACTGGACAGTTTGTCAGATCCTGGACATCTCGGCTGCTTTCCAGACTACTGCTAGCTGCAGAAGGAGCCCTGCTCACCAGATCAGCTCAGCATGTTGGGCTATTCTCCGAGATGATACTTGCAGTTAGTTACTGGCCAGGCCTATGGGAGCAAATCAACAGCAGCCAAACTCTTTGATCTGTTTTTTACACCAAAGCCACAATGGTGGCATTCAGCTTAATTTGCTGGCTTAGACATTTGGAGGAAAACAAAACAGGTCCGTGGTGCTTGATGTGAACAGGCTTCAGCTGAACAGTAAGAAGTTAGGAACTTGGGAAGTCACAACTAAACAACATTTGACTCCAGCTGTAGTAAGACCCACGTATGTGAAACAGTTCTACTTCCCAACACAGACCTTAATTTAGGATTCCTGAAGGAGTCCCCTTGAGACCGAAGTTCACATGGGTGAGGGTGCAGGGTAGGGAAGGTCAGGTCTGCCCTAGAAGTCTTGCTTAACATAACATACCTAGGATCACAAATGATTTCTCTGGAATGAGGTCTGGGGTGAAGTAGTGGAAATGGTGTTGTATTTAGATT
This sequence comes from Falcunculus frontatus, assembly GCA_013398115.1. Taxonomy (NCBI): domain Eukaryota; kingdom Metazoa; phylum Chordata; class Aves; order Passeriformes; genus Falcunculus; species Falcunculus frontatus. The sequence continues at coordinate 794,730 of VZRV01005924.1, read as the reverse complement.
CCTGAAAAAGACCCTTGAGGTTAAGGTTATAGAAAGCAGGGCACCATCCAAACATCTGATGGGTTGTATAGAGAAAATAAACCAGGTAAGAGTATCTCTGATCTTTTATCCTGTTACCGGCAGGTCTTTAAAGCTGCCTCCAAAGCCTCTGCTACAAGCTCCTGCTGGAGGCTTTTTCCTGAAAGTTCAAAATCTCATCTGCAGGACCATCAGAGCTGTGAATGGCTCACGAGCCCTTTGGAGGCTTGGCCCAGGGGTTAAATTTCTAGCCAGATAAACTCTTTGCTGTAACCCAAGCCCAGATGTAGATATGTCAAGGCCTTTTGACCACAGTGTGTGGGTAAAGAAAGATGTCCAGGTTATTTACTTACTCCATCTTCTGCAGTGCTGTTCCAGGCAGGGATCATGGCACTATCATGGCCAACATCCATCATTCACAGAAATGTCTCCTCAGATGAGCTCAAGGCAGTCAATAGGGTCTGTTGCAGATAGGAAACAACACAGCAGAAAAGGAGATGGAATAAAGAGCAGCAGGAGCTAAACAAGATCTTAGAACTGTGTTATCGGCCTGTCTCAGCACCAGACTGACAAGAAGGATGGGAGCTGGCCTCTGATACTGTAGAGTGAATATATTAGCCAGGAGAAAAGTTCTTGCTAGCAAACCACTCAGGAAAAATTACCTCTGCTAGCAGAGACAGAAAAAAACAAACAAAAAAACTCCAGCCAGAAACATCATCTCAGCAGGGAACACACTAACAGACAGGAGCTACCACAGTAAACAGAAGCACAGTCTGCAGTATCAAAACACTGTGGCATCCTGCTCCTTTTGATGCTTGCCCACTGCCACTGCGAAGTCTTCACGCTGCTGCTTTTATGCTCTGCAATGTGACATGAAAAAGCAGATACTCCCTGTACCTCTAACTAGATCCCAGCTTTCAGCAGTAATCAGTCACTGGAAATTTTCCTCTACCTTTTGCCACAAGAGGACTCCAGTCTCTAGTGGCACCCGGGAAGATGTTTGTGGTTTTTCTAACTAACTTCTCCAGAGACCTGTTCCAGCAAACTAGCAATTAGGATCCTGGTTTAGCAGCAGCTCTGTTTTTCAAAATGTAAAATGAACAAACATGTTTTTTTCAGAGCTCTAAACAGAGAGATTAGTATTTGTTAACAAGAAAGTCCTGCTCTATCCAGCTATGGCATTGAATGTTTTTGCTAAGGAACATTGCACTGGAAAACACTTGAGGGTAAAAGTGATCTTTTTCTTATCATTAATTGTATACAGCTGTGTTGAAGCTTATGGCTAAGGATAAAGACCCGTGTTTTAAAACATTTTTTTAAACTCATCTGTTTTAAAGCTTCCTACTTCTTGTCTCACTATGTGCCATGAGCTTAAGGGCAAATATCTTACAATGCTAACAACCATTCATATGATGTCTGATTAATGTGGTTATGGCTGTAGAGCCATTGTAGTAATTATAATGATAGGAATATGATCCTCTCCATTTTCATTTTAATAGAGGCCAATAAATATATCTTATGACTTTTATGGTATTTAACTATCTCTCTAGTCATGAACAGGAGTTTGTGCAATTATTGTAGATAGTTTGTAGATTGTTGTGAGATACAGGAAAGCATAAAATGCAAGTCTGCTGGACTCTGCAAAATGAGTATGCATTTACAGTTCACCCAGGTGGGGTCTGATCTCTGTTGGGGGAAAGAGGAGCTCGTTCAGCAGTTGTGAAAGGTGGAGGATCTGAAAAGGAAGATGCAGGGGAAAGCACTGCAACCATTTCCTAGGCAGCCTGCTGGCCCGAGAGAACTGAGTGATCTGTCTGTTGCTGCAGCTCACCTGCCTGTCTGCATTTACCAGTTTATAGACAACACTGATACTGTGTTGTTGCACATCTCCAAGGGTTGTCTTAAGAAGACAGGAGATACTGCTTTTCAGTGTTCTGACTATTAAAGTCTTTCAGTTGCGTTTTTGGATTGTAAGGATTGGAGTAACAACAGCTGAAACACCCTGACTTGACTCTCCCAGCACTAGAATTAAAGCTAATTGTGCTTTGCTGCTTTTGTTACCCTTTTTTATGATGGAGGTCACACCAGTTTACAAGCCCTTTTAGGACAGAGTTACATTGTTGTAGTGGGGAAGTGTTGCAAACACCAGCAAATGCCCAAAGGAAAAATCACAGCTGCAGACCCCCTAAAAAGAATGCTGACTTCTTGCAAAAGAGAGCTGAAGCCAGGAGGGTCCTCAGCCCTAACTGCAAGGTACATCCATCAGAGAGCTTTTGTCAAAGGGATATGTCATATCTGGGGGACACTGCTTTAAGCTAGGGAGCTCAGGTGGTATTAGGACACAGCAAAGCTCACCCCAAGTGCAGGGCTGGGTTATGAGCTCTGTATTCCACATCTACCCACTTAGGGTTTTATGCACAGCTCAGATGTATTTGCACGGACTGCAGACAGCACATAACCAGCAGATGTGTCTTCTAAATGGCTGTTACCAGAACTGACTCTAGAGGGCTGTGGAAAATGGCCCTTAAAAATATTAGTGTTTGCATTGTTTACTCCCTGCATTTCTATGGGGGACTTATAAAGGGGGGAACAGGTCCAGGTCTTATAAAGGGGGGAACAGGTCCAGGTCCCAGCTTTGACAGACAGATGGGGAAGTGATGGATTGCTCTAACCTAGAGTCAGAGGACCCATCTGGTGCAAGGCCTTGAAGACACAGCAAATTCAAGTTCAGGGCTCCCTGGACCATAAGAAATGCCATGGCTGCATGATGCAAAGCACCAGTCTGAGGTAAATTTTCTCTGATGGTCCAGTTTACTGACATAATATTGACAGTTTAACTGACAAGCATTTTGCTCTGTGTATCCATGTCACTAATGCCACATGCACTGTCCTAGAGCACATAGGAAAACATAATGTATTATTCTTTATGGGGGTCTCTGACTGTTTTGACAGAAATAATTTTGGGTGCTCAGTTTTTTTATCAAATGAGTGGTGTGTGGCAATGTGGCAGCGAACAGATGAAACACTAGTAATCATGGAATGATTGCCTGATAAGAAAATAATTTAGTAGAAATCTTTAGCCAAAACACTTCTAGAAGGGTTTTTAAAAACGTTTAAAATGGAAATCCCTGGGAAGTCAACTCTAAGTCCCACTGAGATTCATGTAGGATGCTAAAAACTACAGATCTCTGTGCCAAAGTAGCCGAGAAGCCACGGTGGGACAAAGCCAGTCTGGATACAGACAGCCAGACCAATGTCAAGTCAATGGTTTAGTTAAAAAGCCATTTGTACCAGACAAGGTGCTGGCAAACTACCTGGCTGCATTTGAGTGTTCCATCTCTAAAAGCAGAAAGGTAAAAGGAGTGGAGGACACAGAAAGGACCCCAGTGTGGCCTGGAACAGACAGGACAGGAGGCAGCAGGGAGAGTGAGGAGGCAGTATGAGGCAGGGTGAGCTGCTTTGCTCTCTAAGAGGGTGGCTCAACCTGGCAGTGCCCTGAGCCAGGGTGATGAGAGGCCTTGGCATCTCCATGCAGTGCCCTGCCCCATTGCACAGTACAGGCTTGCCCTCAGGGTAAAATTTTGGTGAGGATTAAGTCAAAATCCCAACCAACTTGAAGGCAGCTGGAATCATGACAACTCTCCACACCTTGCAGATGATGGCAGGAATCAACAATACAGGTGAACTTAAAATCACCTGCCCTATGATTCAGGGGCTTATTTACTGGGTACAGAAGGCTTATGATGACTCTTGAATAGCAGGGACAGCTTAGGCTGTGTGAGCTGTTCATAGTTTACGATCTGTTTATAGTTCTGCTTTGTACTAGAACTTCCAGGAAAGAGCAAAAATGGACGGTGATTTCTCCTTCCAGCACCATGCTCTACTCCTAGCTAGGTATAATGCATTCTGCTCTGTGTCCCACCGAGCTCATTAGGAGAAAATCAGCTACCTCTACTGGCATTAGGTAAATGGGTATCAGTGATGCAGGGTGAAGCCTTGTAGTCCGTGCGTGGGCTGGAGTTGGCTGGAGGCAGTGAGCAAGAGAAACTGTGCCCTGGTCCAAGATGAGCTTGCAGCTTTGGGTGAATTCAGGATTTTTCATTAAGATCTGGGAGACCTTTTCAAGTACTGAGTTGCTGGTTTTTAGCGCTGGAAGCTGGCTTCCTGGGTAGTATGAGGAAAATCAGAGCTAGTGATCTTTGTCTTGGTTCAGAGGCTGCACACACTAAAAAGAAAAAGGATCTGGCTTTTTCTGTGAAGGGTGGGGTAGCAGAGCACTTCAGGCACATGATTTAAGGCCTCTGGCTTCAGAAGCATGAGTTTGAGCTTCATGCTGTATTTTGCACCGAAGTTTCAGCTGTACATGGGTGATTCAGACTTAAGTGATGCAAGTCAGACTCATGTTGGTCACATTATCCCCTCATGTGATTTTGGTTTCAGAAAGTTTGGGTGCCCTTTAACTCTGCCACCCCTTTTCCCATGGAGATGAAGGTGGTGTGAAGTCCTGCTTGGCTTCCTGTTCTTGGTCCAGCGCTGGACCGTGGGACCCGCAGAGTGGAGGCGAGAGGAAGCAGCAGTTAAAGCGTGTGGCTGGGTCGTTTTCTGCCGTGATGCTTTACCAGATACTCCGCTGCCTGTAAAGTCATGCCTCCCCCGAAGGGCAGGCAGGCTGCGGCCAGGGATGCGATGATTGGACTGTCGTCCTCATCTGGAGGAGCTTAGGGGTCCGTGCTTGCCATGGGATTGATTTTTCGCTCTGGATGCACAGGCGAAGCTGGGAGCGTGCCCAGCTGCGTGTCAGGGCTGCATATTGCATGGGCGCCTTTGAGCCACGGCGTCGGCGGAGGCGTGTGGCTGGATGCTGAGACAAAGTGCTCCTGCAGCTGCAGGGCTTCGGCGTGGTGATTCCTCCAGGTTGGCTTTTCTCCATTATCTTGCGCGTGGCGTCAGTGAACCCCAGGGATGGCTTGCTGCTTGCTGGCCGGGGGGTCCGCCTGATTCTTGTTTAGGGGGTTGGTGGTTTTGCTTTATTTACTCTGCCTTGGCTTCAGGCTCTCCCTGTGCCGAGGAGAAGAAAGAAACAAACTGCGGGGAGTGTGTGTGTGGGGGGGGGAATAACAAACCGAAGGGAGCCGAGCTCCGGCCGGGAGAGGCTGGGGCGCTCCCCGGGGGCGCTCCCGCAGGGAGCCGAGCACCGCGCCAGCTCCGCGCCGCGCCGATCCCGCCCGGATTTTGCACGTCTCCTTTCCTTTTTTTTTTTTTTTTTCCCTTCTCCTCCGTTTTTATTTTTTCTCCCTCTATTTTTCTTCTCCATTCCCCTCTCTCTTCCCTCCCTCTCTCCCTAGCGTGGTTGGATCAGTCTTTTGGTATTTCCTGCCGCCGCCTCCCCCGAGCGGCTGTCCGGCCTCGGCCCGGCGCTGCGCGCTTTCCGTGCCGCTGGGGGAGCGGCTCGGCGGGGCCCACGCNAAAAGCCACGTCCTTTCCCGAACCCCCCAAAGCCATCCTCCCCGAAATACCCTATCAAAGCAAATATCACCCCCCCGCCCTAAATTATCCCAATAAATCCATTCCCACGCTGTCTGTTCTCCTTGTCCTCCGCGCTGCCAGGCTGCCTATTTTTAAGTATAACGTGGTACCCCAGCGTCGTCTTGCGAGCGGCGTGATTTCGGTGAGGTTCTGAGCGCTGGCAGCTCTGGGAGGGTAACCCTGCCGCCTCTGCCCGTGCTTTGTGCCCAGGTTGTGTGGCCGTTTCTACGTGTGCCTTTTGGGGTTTGGCGACGGGAGCTGTGGGGTGACCCCCCTGCCCCGCGACATCTCGGCATGGCAGGGCTGGGGGGCCAGCAAGCGGCCGGTGTGGCGTGTGGGATGACGCGCTGTCAAGGAGACCTGATTTCTTTAGACATGTGGGCATATCTGGTAGGTGAAACGCGTTTTTAATGTACTTCTTCCAGCATGGTGAGGAACTAGTAAGAAGACTGCACTGTTACTCATTGGCTACATTTAATTGACGATAGTAATTACCTTTCCTATAGGCGCTTGTACAGATACCATAGTGGAGACTATAAACATCGCTATCTAAAAACCTGGATTTCGAAATGCTTTTAGCTTGCAGTAAGTGAAGCAAGGCAACATTCGTAGAGAAATAAACTTATAAGCACGTGCAACTGTGTGCTGGATTAGAAACCGTATTTTTAAAGTGCTATGCAAATCTAAAGTGTTGTAGTGTGAAACAATTGTTTAACATAAGTGAGGGGGAAAGTTCTTTAAACTGCGTAGTCACCTCACTTCATCCAGCTGCAGCAGTATCTTTGTTGTCAAAATATTCTTTCCCCCTCTTTGCACTGATGTACGAGATAACAGCAGTATTTAGCAATGTCTGTACGGCAGAGAACAGCCACTGCATTGGATGTGTCCCCAGCTGCCACCTTTCCTCCTTGGCAGCAAGTTTCCAAAGAGGTGTGAGCGGGGAGGGAGAGACAGAAGCCTCAAGCCAGGCTCTGTGTGTGGTAAATTCTCTTGCCAGAAGAGGAGAACGGGTGTTCTCGGCTGGGCAGCTCCTAGTGGGGTGGTAGGTGACCCTGGGAGTGTCCCCATCCCGGCCGGGCAAGGAGGGGGAGAGCCGAGCTGGGCTGAAAGGGCGTGGGGGCAGCAAGGGGAGTCAGATGCAGCTCCAAGAGTTACTTTGTGGCGCTATTGATGGAGTTACAGACAGTTCCCTGATGCAAGGAAGAAAATGCAGGCCATTGTCCTGCCCACCCCCTATTTTGGTTTGAAGTGGACAATGTGAACCTAAGGAATGATTTAATCATGGTGATGCATGAAAGTAACTGAAAGGAGAATTTACTGCTCTAATCTTTTCATGGTGCTTAATTTAATTTTCATGTGCTTTATTGCAACACTGATTCATCAGGTGAGTGGGAGGGAGGCTTGTACAGTACAGGTGGTTCAGTTTCCATTGCTGGATTAGATATTTAGCAAGGTGCTTTCTTGGCTACAGCAGGAGCAAAATGGCTCTGTGTCTGATACAGTGCTGTGGTTTGGAATCCAGGGTGTCTCTAGGGAAAGGCCATTCCTATAATCTGTAACGTGCAGTGTTTGAAATCAGTGTGCCGTGCTCAGAGCAAAACTGAGACTCGACTAATTCTTATGTTCATAGATCATAAAAATTTTAGTTGCGCTAATCTGAATTGGATTAGACTCACTTCATGTCCAAGGGAGCTGTTATCTGCTGGAGGCAATTGTGAGACTGTCAGTGTTGCCAGTGTTGAAGGTCTTTTAGTGCTTGATCTGGGGCTGAAGAGGTAAAAATGAAACTGCCCTGAAGTGTGTCAGCAGGGCCCTGCTGCTTCTGAGCTGCAAAGCACAGACCTCCCTTTGCAACTGCACAGATTTGTGCTATTTGATCTCCTGTTTTATTTGGGGGAAAAGCTGCGTTTAATGTTTTTTCTCCTGACCTCCCTGCCTTTGGAGCATTAATAGCAAAGTGTTTTCTCAACCAGAAATGCTGCTCCTCACGCCTCCACTCCTCAACATGAGATGTCTCTGGCAGCACATTGTAGGTGTTTGTGCATGCCTGCTGTGGTTACTAAGGTAAAGGAAACACAAGAAGCAGCTCAGAGAATGGGAACAATCCCAGTGCCAAATACACACCGGTTTGGGCAGGAATGACAGTGACCTGCTCTGCCAGCATGTCTCAGTGTGGGTCTGGGCTTGCTCACTCCTCACGCAGGCTCCCGACTGTCATTGCTGGTATTTATGCTGTGCTTTAGAGCACCAGGCGTCTGAGACTGAGCAAACTCCTCCCAGGTGCTGCTCAGCCCTCATTTTGGAGCTGTGTGGTTGTGGTGCATTTAATTGTACAGAGCTGTGTCTAAATCACAGGTTCTGCCTTCATCCCAGCTCCTCCCCATCACTGTGGCTCTTTCTGGTCATGCAATGAAGGAGGAAGGAGACAACCATCCTGAAAAACACCCTTTTGATAAGTAGCTGCTGAGCCTCTGTGGAGGACTAAGGAGCAGTGTTCAACCTGCCCAGGTTTCCACATTTCTTAATTATTGGCATACTCTTTCTCTGCTCAAGGCGTGGGAGTGTTGTGCTTGCATCAGGCTCTAGGTACTGTATATGCATCTGTGTAATACAGAAAGATCAAGGGACTAGAGGGGAATATTCTGCAAAATTGGAAGAAGCTAACAGCAGGCTAGTAAGAGTTACCTGTAAATGCTTTCTGCCCATCACAGAAGGAGAGTGATGTGAAAGGGGGATTTATTTTTTTTTAGGTTAGAATAGTCCAGCTGCTTGTGTGGTGGTGCTTTTTAATTTCTTTCGAGCTGCATGAAAACCATGGGCATATCCCTTGTTCTTTAGTCTCAGTTTTCTGTAGTGTTTGTAGAGCTACGGTTGAAATTGTGCCATTTTTTCCTTTACGCTCCTTTCAGATTGAAGGATTTATAGGTGTATAAATCAAAGTCTGAATTGAAAAGGCTCAATTCTTCTCTTTGTTTAATAAACAGCCAGCCATATACCTGGGCTTGCTTTTTGCAATGTGTCGCTGAGGTCTGTGCTCTGTTCCAATATCCATAACTTTACCATGCTGGCAGTCTTCTTGATAGTAGTTTTTCTATGTGTTTTGTTAAACTCCGTGCCAAGCTTCAGCTTACTGGGAGTTGACTGCAGGGCTGTATGAGTTTGACTGTTTTGGCAACCCAGTTACCGTTTGCATGATTATAGCATCAGTGAAAAATTAACCAGCTAAAGGCAAAAGAGAAATGTGCACATCCTTAATAAACTGGGACGTGTGCAGCTCTCCTTGTGGGGGGGGGAAAAACTCAACATGGAGCCTGCCTGCTTCATCCTATCTAATCTGTCAGTGAATCAATCAATGTGAAATTGTACCCCCAAGGAATAATGTAATAGCTATTTTGTGTGTATTCCCAAACTGGAATGCTGCTGTAGCAGAGTCCTGAAGGGTGTGCTGTCTAAATCGATCAGCAGAGGCCGAGATAAAAGCAGACTTGCTGCTTATCTATCAGATGTGGCAGAGAGGCACTGAGGGATGAAATGTCTCGTTCTGTGTTGAGTGGAAAGCTTAAATGTGAACTTGGTCCTTGTGCGTCCCAGCACTTCAGGCACAAAAGCAGTGTCCTGCCAGCTCTCCTTCAGTTTTCTCTCGGCAAAAATAATGAGATTGCTCTAAAAAGCATTTTAATTGTCATGCTAATGCATTTTGTTCCAGACAACTGTTGTAGTGTCATTGTTCCTTCCCACCTTCAGTGCTGCAGAGACAGCTTGGCTTTTGTTACCTGTGTTGTTTGATGCCTGTTAAGAGTGCAAAGCCTATGCTAGCATTGCGTTGTTCATTTGATTTGCTCTTTTCTCAGATAAAAATGACGGGGAATTCTCTCCTCACAGCAATATATAGCCACGTCCCAGTAAGGAGAGGAAGGGAATTCTACTCCATTGCATGGTGTGGGTAACTGTTGATCATTGTTAGTAATCTTGGCAAAATGAACAATTTAAATTTATTTTGTGTTATTGTTTTGATATTTTTGCACTTTCTCTTTTTGGTATGACTTCAGCATCAGGAGAGAATCACTTTTATGTAGTAGTAAGAGGTGACCAAGGCTTTTATACACTTTATCAAACATTGCACAGTTCATTCGGGGAGCTGCTGCTGGCTCATCTGTAAAACCCCTGAAATGTGAATGTGAAATTGCCACTGGAATTAATGCTCTGTCAGGGTGGTTATTCTGGCAAGCTCCTGGCATGGATGCAAATAAATGAGATTTCCATTTTATAAGATGAATCTTTCTGTCTTTTCTTGCTGTGTTGCCTTGAAAAAGAACCTCATGCACTGCTGCAAGCCTGACAGTTGCTGATGCAGTGAATTATTTTTTTTCCTTACCCTACTAAGGAAAGTAATCTGGATTTGCAGATCATTTCATGACCTTTTCTTTCATATGTGGGTCAAAGGCAGTTCAGGTCTAAGCAATTTTTTTTTTTTTGGTAAATTTGTAAATCCTTACTTGGACTATGAAGGCTTTCAGTGAGCACTGAATGCACCATACAAATTACAGGACTAGTGGGCAAGGCAGTAATTTAAACTGCCTTCCATGGAGCTCTGTTATTGTCAGTCTAGAGCAAGACACAGGTGTGTTAGATATGAAATACACAGTCTTTGCATTTTTCAGTTTTGTTTCTAGTAGATTTTCTTCTTTCCATTTAAACATCTGCCATTCGGCCCAGCCTCTTTGTCTTGCTCTGTTTTTGTAACCTTTCTAATTGAAGAGGAGATCTAATTTGATAAGAATGTCTATAATGTAAATGCATTCTGTTAATCATGTATAAGATTTTTTTAGTTTGTTTTAATTCAGGTTCAGTGGATGCAAATGAGGCCAAATTTCTTGGTTGTTGAGGGGGTTTTTTGGGGTTGCGGGTTCGGTTTGGTTCGGTTTGGTTTGGTTCGGTTGTTTTGGGGTTTTTTTGACTGATGAGCCACCCAGGCTTTGTTGCCTGTAATCAAACTGCTGTTACTGCCTGAATTTCTCTCTGGACTCCAGGTCATGGGAGGCACCTTGGCACACCTGCACTCATTTATTAATACCTGCACTCATTTATTCATACACCTATGCATTGCAGTAGACTTGGGGAGCTCCACTTGTGGACAGGGCTGGAGGCCGTGTAAACCAAGCCTAGACTGTCAGGCATCTAACCTAGTTTTTCCCAAGCTGGTGTTCAAGTTCTGGCTTGTGGAATCCCTCAGCGTAGGTGCTGAAAGCTTTCTTGTCCAAGAGGGTGAGGTGTGCTGAGAAGCTGGATGATCCCCTAGCCATGAGTATATCTGAGAAGTGTAGTGTAGGGTCTCTCATTTCTGAGTACCCTGAGAAGGTACGTGGCCAGGTTCTGTCAATATCAGCTTTCCATGCCTTTTTCATCCTCTCTCTGCCTGGATTATGTGTTCTTTGGTGTCTCTTATTCACACAGTATTAAGTGCAGTATTGTCTTGGATTCTGCTGGGCTGTTCTGTGATATAAATAAAAATAATCTCGTTATGTAAGCAAGATTCTAAACGAGCTGAGACAGTGGGTGCAACAGTGCCAGTTTTATTCTCTTTGAACAGGTGCATCCTCATGAGGAAATATAAGGTAGGTAGGTAGGGACCAAGTGGGAAACATTGAGCAGCAACAGTCTGTGACTCAGAAGCAATTTAACCATAATAATCCCCACAGCACTAAAGGTTCCTTTTCCCAGAAATGCACAATATGCTGTTCTCTTGCCATAAAGCTGTTGTCAGCTACGTCATTGTGTTAACATAAGACTTGCTGTCATCCACAAGATGCACAGTTAGCAGAGAGCAGGTCCAGTGCTGGCTGCTAATTATTACTAATGTTCTCCCAATTGCTGAAAAAAAATACATAAAAGATATCTCCTGCTTAATATTTTATTCCTGATGGCTGGTATGCTTACGTTGTGTTAAAAATAATGCTTCTAATATCACGCAAGTATTACCAAGCCAGTGTTTGATTTATTTAGGAGAACACAGAACGACCATTTACCAAAAGGCTCTCTTGAGTACCTGTTGTAGATGCTTTGACTTTTTTTTTCAGGGTAGCAGTGTGGAAATTTATGGCTTTTGTTTATCATGACCCTCTCAAAGTCTGTGTATTTTCCCATTGACTTCATGGCAGCCAAGTGCTTTTTATCCTGTATGTCTCTTGGAGAAATCAGATTAATGATGCATCACTAGCCAGAGAGAGCTTTTGCTGAAAGCACACGAAGGCAATAATTTACCTTGCGATTTTATAAAATGCAGATTTTTTCCCTCATATTAGAAAAAGGAACTGTTGAGGTGAAGGAAAGTGAATAGAGAATTGGTGCTCAAGTACTGTCTCCACAATGAGAGAGGGACATTGCGGTACCGTTAATGAGATTCTCCCATTTTCCCTTGGAGATGTGGTATTGAATTTAGAAATAGAATTTGAACAATCTTCCACTGAACATCTCACTTTTCTGCTCACTGAATAGCTACAAACCCTTATTGTTTAATAGCTAGCTTCACTTTTAACTGATGGAGTTTCATAGGGGTAAGATAATAGCTCTGAAAAAGTAAGACTTTTTCTAGACACAATTTAATTTACCGTAATTATATTAAGTGCTAAATTGAAAGAGGCTTTTCTAGTTAAGATGAGGATAATTAATAGTTGTGCGGTATTGCCATAGCCACGATGGGGGAAGGATGAAGTGATTTAAGTTTTGCTGGAGACAGAAAGAAAGAAAAGCTGCCCCAATGTGGTCCTTAATAATTTATTTTCCCCTCTCTATTGCTGACTCCCAGGTTTTGCTAGAAGAGTTTTCTGCCCTTTGTACTTCAGGGATGCAGCAGTTTATGAAAGGAAACAGCAGGCGCTCCAAGTGAAAATGACTGTGGAAATAGAGTGAAGAAGCAGATTGCACCCTCCAGCCAAGCCTGGAGCTACATAAGCAGGGACACACACAGCAAATGCCAATGCAGCTCTGAAGGCACTGCAGTAGAGCATGGCTCCCCAGAGGCTCTGCTCCCTCTGTGCTTTGCCCACACTGCAGAGAAAGCCGTGGTTTGCTGCTCTTTTCTGCTTGGAGCAAGTTGCAACATCTCAAGTCCCCGGGCAGGTTGAGTGGGTGCACCCCAGCTCTCTGTGCCATCCGCCAGCACCCGCCTCTGCTGCTCTCCCCGTGCTGGAGCTGTGGCAGCTTGTGCTGTTGCTTCCCTCTGCCCCCCTCGTGTGAGAGCCTGAGCAAATCTCAAGGTGTGCAGTTGTGTACCCCATGTAAAATCACACCGGCTCGTTGTCTTGGCGTATTTGATGCAATTGAGAATGACATCTTTTATGCCACTTTTAATGTGGAGCTTCTATAAGCACAACCTGCCTCTCCATGTGGATGAAGGGGATTTATTTGGGGCAGGCTTTCACTATGTCTTTGGAAGTTTTAGCTGTCAAGGGGAAAACCAAAGCATGTTCCCTCGTTTATTCACCTCTGTACCCTGGGGTCCAAGATACCACTTCTGTGCAGTATTTCTTGCTGTTCTGCTAGGACTGCTGCCAAGTTGATCCGCAGGGACTTGTCCCATACAAGCATTTATCTCCTGGGAGCTGCATTTGGGCCGTGGTCTTACCTCTCAAAGTCTATCAAGAGTGCATGTGATTGTACTTGACACTTGTGATCTGAGCTAGATGTGAACCCCTGGGGAGAGGCAGTGTGTGAATTATTTAATCTCTTGAGCATTCCAGGCCCCTGTATAAAAAGCATTAAGCAATATGGGACTTTTTCTTGCTTTAAGAGAAGGGCTGTGTCAGCCTTGCTTGAACTCTCAGAAAGCTGAGTACTTTGAGCACTAAACTTCATACCATTGTTCCAAATTCATTGGAGTGCAATTATGAGGGACCAATGTAAGCAGTGTTTGCTCCCAGGTGGACCAGAAATATTCCTGATAAACCTTCTGTTTTCTTCCCTTTACTCCCTCCTTCCCTTCTCCAGTAATTTGGTTCTTCTGGATTGAGACAGGTTGAGGCAATGCAAGTAGGATAATTTTGTGGTTAGGGCATTTGGCTTTGAAATCAGGAGATCAGTGTTCCTGTTTCCATCACGGGCCTCCTGTAGCTGTGGGGAGATTGCTTGCTCCTCTGTGCCTCTGTCTGCACCGGAAAAATAACAGAGTAAGTTTTGGGGTTGGGTTTTATTTATTCTCCTGTGTTGGCCTACAGGGCTCTGTTATGAGGGCAGGGAGAGGGTCTGATCTCTTCTTGGAGCTATTTGGTGTTTTCTGCTGGCCCAGTTCCAGCCGGAGTATGCCTGTTTACTCTCTGGTTAAAGCTACTGGGAAGTCTTCAGGTATACCTTTTTTCTTTTTTTTTTTTTTTTTTTTTTTTTTTTTTTTTTTCTGCTACCATTCTTTTGTCATGCTTTTTGCTTTCATTTAACATCAAAATTAAACAGTGAGTTAAGTAGTGTAGCTTTTAATAATGTGTAGAAAATGAGCTGAGCTGCACACATAGATGGTGCCCATAGGAAGCCTGGAATTATCCCGTAGTGTTTTTAATGGGCAGTCCTACTGTGCTGTGAGCTGTTGGCTCAGTGAGGCTGTCTTAGACGAGCTACAGATGAGACTCCCAGCACTGTAAATATCTGTGCCATTTAGCTTTGAGGACCAGGAAATGAAACGGCATATGAAATAATAAAAAGGTTTATTTTAATGAAGTCTGTAAAACAATATTTTTCTTCAGGCTGATTTGGAAGTGGACCTTAGAAGAGTTAAGTGGAGAAGAAATGCAATGTTTTGGGGCTAGAAATGTTTAACAAGCAGCACGAGCTGCCCGTTGCTGGCTGCTCTGCTGCCTGATTACAGCACAGCGAGGTGCAGGGCTTGGGCAGCTGGAGAAAGGCTCTGCAACACTTGGCATGGTCATCTCCTAAGGTGCTTATCTGGTGAGAAAGTGGGCTCATGTAGGAAGGCTGGAGTTGGCTTTCTGGACAACGCAGCTTTTCTTTGCATCCTGGATTTTAAAGCCAGATGTATCAGTCCTATTGATCTCATTTGACTTTGCATCTGCAAGGATTTTAGCCTGGGATTCATACCTCTCACCTAGTAATTTCTGGTTGAGTTACAGCATTTTCCTTAGGAAGGTAGTGCATTTTAATTTTTATTGATAATTCTTTTGTGCAAATAGTAGTTTTGTTTACAGTAAAAGATGCGTGCTTTCTCTCTAATCTGGCATTTTTCTACCTTCTTTTTTCCAGCTTTCTGACATCTTTTCCCTCTAAGTGATTGCAGGCTATGATCAGGTGATCCTTTAAATGTCTTTGATTAGTTCAGTAGGTTGAACATCTTAAGTCTCATTGCAGTTGATTTAAGACTTGGAGACAGCCTTATGGTTTTTTGCTGGGTCCCCTCCAATTTTTCATGCTGCTGTATTTCAGGTAAGGATGAAGATTGCATGTGTTATGTCAGCAGTGATCTTGCAGCCGTCACATACAGAAGTAAGGCTGCATTCTGGCTCTTGCTCTTTTTGTTCCTTCCCCCGTTGTTTATGCTTCCAGGAATTGAGCAAGCCCTGTTCACCCACAGTATTGCACTTGGCATTCAGACTCTGTTAGTTATCTATAATTCTTTATAAATCAGAGCTGTTTTGGAAAGTTAACGTATGTGTCTGGACAGAGAGGAGGGGGTGTTTTGGTCTGGTATGTGGCAACACAAGGTTATTTATCATAGATTGTGCTCTCTGCACTTTAATAATCTGCTGACATTTTGCCAGCAATAAAAAGGTCAAGGAAAAAAGTTGCTTCCTACAAATCATGGCATTTGATTGTTCTCATTATTAAACAGAGCATGGTTTCCTTGCAACAAAATTTCAGCCATCTCCAGCTTTGTAGAAGATGAATTACCAGCTGGTACAAATGTATAAAAATGAAAAAGCAGCTTTCTTTCAATGTTACTGGTCCCTATTCCAGTGATTTGTCCTTTCCTGAAGCAGGGTATGGGGAAGATGAAAGAAAAAAGTGTCCCTTGGATGTTGAATACAGTAGCAGAAAGAAATTATTAGAAGTTGATACTTGAAAAATGAGACATTAAGTTGATTTAAAAGTCCAAAATCATCTCTGTAGTCTAGGATTCGCAAAATGTTATATATTCCTAGTTTTTAGGAATGGCTTTCCATGTCACCTATTAAGAATGCTCTGTTATGTCCAAAGCACAGTAATTCAGTGAAACACAACATTGTATCCTCTTTTTTTTTTTTTCCTTTTCCTACAAACTTCCCTATTGATTTTTGTCCCTCAGATGCCTCAGCTTGAAACTGCAGTGCTATTTTTATTGTAACCCCAAGTGGTGCTTTCTGGTACAGAGATCACTCTGTTGGAGGCAAGGCTCTGGCTTAAATAGAGCAGTAGTGACTGGGCAGTGGATAAGGATCAGCAGTCAACTTGGAGATGCTTGAACACCATCCATGATGGGGAGCTTGAGTGGATATGAGGGAGCTCAAAGGGAAAAGGTTGCTGTTGGTGGGGGCAGCAGGCCCTTGGGGGCAGGTTGATGAGTGTTAGTGCTGTGAATTAGGGTAGTTTTTTAGTTTGCACAAGAAGCAGCAGAGCTGGTGTATTTTTGTCACAGAAAATGAACAGAAGTGTCTTGCAGGGGAGTGCTGCCTTGTTTCTCTTGTAGCGGAGCATTTGCAGCTACCCTTCCCTAAAGCACCTCTGTAGATACCTAAGAATGCATGCCTAAAAAAGCTGAATTATAACAATTATATGGCCATGGTGGACAGAGGAATTGTGTACTGCAGTTCTTACTGCCAAATTCAAAATGAATTTGAATGTAAATCCTTTCAAAAAAGGGATGTGTGGAAAGGTCTGTATTGGGGGGATACAGCTTTTGCAGTCTCTGGCAGAGAGAGTCAGGTTTTTTAGGTTTTTACAGTGTCATTACATGAAAGTCCAGTGGGCAGAAGCTGCATATTTAGCTACCCAGGAAATCAATATTGCTATTAATTGGTGTTGGAAACAAGCCACATCCACTTGAAATAGATTTATTTCAAAAAAAATGCTGTTTTACCATTTGAATTACTTCAGCCAACTGAATTACTTCACTCTTAGGCCACTCGGTGGGTTTTACTTTTTAACAAGAGCATTATATATGTTGGTCCTGGCCATGTCTGATGCATTGTAAAATGCTGAAATGTGCTGGAGCTGGAGCAACCCACTGGCTGTGAGGGGACTAAAGGAGCATTCCCAGCTTCCTGCCATCCCAGGGAATATGGGGAATTGCATTCATGCCTCCTTTTCTAGTCTTTTGTATTTAAATGTTTTAAAAGGTTCTGCAGGACAACCGTAGTGTGTTTCTGTGCTTGCTTTGTATCAAACAGATGTGCTGCTCCTTTTCACCCAGCAGATGTGTGCAGGGTACCTAAGAAGACTTAAAGAGAAAACCCCTAAGGGTTTGTATTTAGCACACAAAGTACAAAATCTTCAGCTTTGCCTTTAAAGTAACTTTCTTAGGATGACTTACATCTGGAGGTCATTCTTTCCTCTCTATGCTCATTTCTACTGTAAGAAAGGATGCAGAAGGTTTCCCTTGTGAAAGCATCCGGCGCTGCTCTGTTTGGGTTTGTGTGCTCGTCCTCCTGCTCTCTGGAGTGTGTCTCTCACAGAATACAGTCATTTCCGCTCCTAAATTCTTTGTTTAACCAGCACTGGCAGGCTGAGAGATAAAGGTGGAAACTTTGAATGAGACTGGAGAAATGGTCCTAATTTTAGGAAGGTTTGAGTTGAACAGGAAGGGAGCAGGTGGGCAGGATGCACTGGGGCAAACACACGGTGTAATGTCAGTGCCTGTGTGCATGCAACAGTCGTATCTTTCTTACAGGTCTGTTGAATTGATGTTACATTTCTCAGTAATCAGACACCAGTGCTATCTTGGGAATTTCTGTGGCTTGTCTCCACCCCACTTAAAACTGGACTTAATGAGCAGCTTCTGGAAAGTGGGGGGAAAAAGTACGTCATGCCTGCCACTGTTTCCGTTCACAGCTCATTTACCGGGCCTTTTCTTGATATATTCAGTAGTTCTTCATAGACTTTGGAAAGATTGTTTACAAAAGAAGTTTATCAGGTTGCATTTTTCCACAAATGTAATTCAAGGAAATGTCTCCCACTGCTATTTAAAAACGAATATGAAATCAGGCAGTTTTTTGCAGCTATCAGATGCTATGTCAATGGCCACAGAAAACAGAGAGGGAGCCAAGGAAAGAAAGGCAGGGTAATACCATGGCATTTGAAACACTATTTTGTTTTCATTCAGATATTTTTAGCTAATGGTGATTTTTTCCTTTATGTGAGTTGATGTGTTGTGTCAGTGGTGGAAGCTGCCAGCGTAGATGTCTATCCCAGGAAAAAGATACCAATTGACATTGAATACATTCCAGGGGCTGCTGGATAAAATTATGTTAAGAAACGCTTCAGCAACTCTCCTCATTAGTAGTAATAAAATCCAGATTTAAAATTGCAGCCCCAGTTAAATCAAGGTTTAATTAGTCTTGCAGCAGCCCACAGCCTTTGCTTTATTTCCACAGCTATCTTCCTGCAGCTTCAGACACCCCACTCAGGGAGACATGTTGCTTTGCTTTGTTTGCTGCAGTCCTTCCCAGGAGAAGTGATCCAAATACTTTCAAAGACACTGATCGATTGTTTCCAATCTCTCCTTAGCTTGAAATGGATTTTTCTTTTTCATTCTGTATATCCATTTAAGTCCTGATCTAAATCCCACTGAAGTTATGTTGATAGTGGGGGAGCATTGGGGAACATGCACAGGTGGACGATGGGAACAAGCAGGAAATCAAGCCCATGGGTTGTACTCATGGCTTGAATATGTAAAGTCATTATCTTCATTCATATTTGGCCTTTCATTTTACTCCAGTTTCTCTGAGCCTTGCACCTTCAGTGGACTGACAGTGGGATGCAATGTTGGGGACTTGCCATGTTTGTAGGTGCAACCAGGACATGCCCTTTACTAGGTGTTCATGAATTTTCCAGTATTCCACACAACAGCGGCTCTAGAAGTGCAAAATGATGCAAAATGTGTGTAAAAACAGGGCAGAAGACCTTCCCTGACTCTCCCAGGGCATGCAGAGCACAGGTACCTTGTGCTAAAAAAGTTTCTTTCCATGAAGTTTTACTTGCCAAGCCCCCCAGCATGGAATGTATTCAGCAGTGTACCTTCTGGAGCAAGCAAAACTGGGAGCAGTTCTACAGCATCTTTTTTTTTTTTTTTTTAAATAGCACTAGGGACACACACAAAAAAAGATCCCGTTCCTTGCTGGATAAATGAAGGCAGCTTCAAGACTGCTATAATTTATATGCTTTCCTTTTTCAGTGCTGTCGCTGGGGAAAATAACAGTGTGCCTGCTTGCTGTCCAGAGATCTGCTGTGCCAAAGCAAATAGTTGCAGCAAGTGGCAAGCAGAGAAGGCACCAAGGTATTTGATGGATGAGTGTTCCTCCCCCAAGCAGAGAGGAACATTTGTGAGAAGCTAGTAATATACTGTGGTTGAAAGGGCCCATTCACTGGATAAAATTCCCAATCAAGTTGCCCAGGAGAGACTTGAACAGCTGGTGTAGGAGCAGAAATCGCTACAGATAAATCAGGTTGGCATCTAAATGACTGTGGGTCCTGGACAGGCCCTGATACTGTTTTTTCTCTGGTGGATGAAGTCAGGGAGGATTTCACTGTGTGATGACTGACGTTCGTTTCCCCCAGCTTCTTGCCTTCCTCTTACAGCTGCCTCAGTTCATCAGAAACAAGATGCTCGGCCTGTTTTGCTACTGTTGAGATTTGGCATTGCAGCAGTGTCCCAAAGTCCTTATCCTGTCTGGTCAGGGCAAGGTGCTGCTCAGACAGGTCCCAGAGCTGGTGGTGTGGGACAGTAATAAGCTGGATGGAGAGCTGCAGCATCGCTGTGGGTGAGCGTGGCTGCTGAAGGGCTCTCCAGAAGTGGGAGCAGTTCCAGCTGGCTGTGAGGGTGGAGGCAGGCTCCTGTGCTATAATTACAAAGGCTGGTGTTTAATTGCTGCTGCCTGTTTCAGAGGTGTGCTGTAAAATAAGAAGGTGCTTTACAATAGCAGCATTTAACTTCTTCCTGTCATCTGCTTTTGTTTTAGTTGATCTGGGCTGGGAGGCTTCCTGAGCACTGTAAATCCCTTGAAAGAGTGTGGGCACTGGGTTCCCAACTGTCCTGGAGCTGACTTGGTGTTCCCTCTAAGCCAGGATAATCTGGCTCTTCTGCACATCTCTTTGTGCAAGCCCACTGTGTCCCACATATAGAATCCAGGGACTAGTTGGGCTGATGTGAGAGGAAGCTGGTCCGTCTTCGTGTTTCATAAACTGAGGAACATCCTGAGGCTACATGATTGCTGGATGGGAAGGAAGGGAAGAGGAGGGAGCATGCAGTTGGAGGGATGTGCAGTTTGGTGGAGCACTGAACTGCAGCCCTTTAAAAATTGCTGATGGGAGAGTGGGCAAAATAGTGCCCTATTTTGGGACTGCTAGCTGTTCTTCCAGCTTTTTTCCCCCAAATTTAAATGAGACAGAGGCAAATTCAAGGCTGAAGAGACAGATTGCATATGACTAGGTGTTCAAAATTAAAGCTCTAGTGTGTGGGTATAGTCAAAATAGCTGTGACGATGCTTCTCAAAAAATACCTTGCTCATCCATTTGTTAGTGGTAATATTAAAGATTAAGGAAAATTTCGTCAGTCTTGGAGATCTCGAGGATGTTAGAAATCGTGAAGCTCAGTTTAAAAATAGAAACTTTAAGGAGGGGGGTTAAGAAGCCTTCTTTACTGTTAAATTTTTTAAATTCTAGTTTATGTTCCACGCATACTTCCAAGCTTTTTTTTCTCCAGCTAGAAAGGTTGGGCTTTTTTCAGGTTTTACTAACAAACATTTTTTCAAACCAGTCCCCTGAGGTTTAACAGGAAGAAAAAATACTGTGAAATTGATTACAGAATGTCAAATCATGGCAGCCCTAGTTGAAATGCAAAATAGAGCCAGTATCTCTTTAGTATCCCCTTTTGCACTCCCCAAAGTGTTAAAGTTTGTGAATAGTGCCAGAGGAAGGCGTTTGTTTGAGCGCAGAACAAATTATATTGGACTTAGGTCCAGGATAGTACCATGGATGGGTCACAGGCCTCCCCACTGGCACATGAGCTGTGTGGATATGTGCAGACAAGAGCAATGGATATAGGTTTGTCCGTAGGAAGAGGTCAGTACTGGCACACTTACTTGTAATGTGGAGGCAAGGTAGCTGCGTGTGCCAGGTGCTCCTCCCGCGCTGCTCCATTCCCAGGGGCAGGCAGAGTTCATAGCCATGTCCATAAACTGCCCCTGATGCTTGGAGCAGGGCACTTGCAGGTGCTTTTGATACAGCTCTGTGCCGTACCTTCCTTCCTTGGCTGTAATTGGCAGGCTTTATTCAGGGTAACTCTCTCTCCAATTGGTGTGGTGGTAATTAAAGTCACTGTGATATGTTATAATATTGTGCGTTGTGTACTCTTTGGGGGAAGAAGGGAAAATAGGTGAGGAAATTATAGCTTTGAAGAAGAGGAGTGGTTGTGCCAATTATCCTGGATGAGTTGCTCAGTGACAGTTAATCCATGTGAGTGAAAACAAGTCCTCTGTGATGCTGTGCCAAGGTCAGGAATTTGAGCTCCGTTTGAAGAGTGAAAGTTACAGTCTTGCAGATTAGCACTCCTTGGAAGAAAACATCTCTATTGAATAAATTGAAGCAGAGCTTTTCCCACTGTGTCATCCATATAATCTTCTCTTTTTGATGACCAAAAAAGGACAATGGTAGAGTAGAGTTAAGACCCTCTTATATGAATTGTTCCACAACTCAGGGGTGTAACACAGTGGGTTTGTGGAATTTGGAGTGAGTATGTCCACATTCATGCCTTTGTAAGCAGGCTGCCAGGGGAGATCAAGCAATGTGTGCACTTGATTTTGCAGGAGAACAGCTACTGCAAAGATACGTTATCCTTTGCCATCCGTGGTGTCAACAGAGTGGAACTGATTTATACCACCTGGAACTTCTGTTCAGTGTGCTGCTACATTTTTAGCAGGTGGAAAATGGTCAGATTCAGAAAGGTGACTGACATGATTTTGTCTGTTTTCTCATGTTGCAAACAGGATTGAGTCAGGACTTAGTATGCTGGAGGTTGAGCTACATTTGCCATACAGTTCTAGTAGCTGGTAATTTGGGGTATCTGGTTCAGCCATGTGAATCCCTCTATTGTGCAGAACAAGGTCATTTTCCTTTCCATCTCTGCCTTCTGTTTGTTTAACCAGACACTATCTTGTAAACATTTTGTTCAATATCTGTGACATCATTTTCGGTTCACTTCATATGTGGGTTATATGTGTTTGTCCGTGTCCCCCCTGCCCACCTCTCCACCCCCTCATTGTTAGAGGATGTGTTCTATAGGCTATCCAGAGACTGACATTTCATTTTAGTCTCTGAAACATTATGCTCTTGGTTCCATGACAGACTGCAGTTTGTAGGACATGTGATCTGTGATGCCAACCAAGGAGACGCCCCTTTATCTCATTACTTTGACCTTGCTGATATGCAATCACACCCACTGTAGTATGTACTAGTACTGTGTATCCGTAGCAGAGTATAAATACAGCACTTTCTGTAGATAGCTTTTTTCTTTAATGTAGTAATTTTGTATAAATGACACTGTTTCCATGCAGAGATTGCTATCTGCCTGTACAGATGTAAGGCCTTGGATTTGGAATCTCATTGGCTTCATTATCCACTTACATTGCTATGCTTGAGCAAACGAGTCTCCAGTAAATAAAATGGCATAATGTAATTCACACATGCCTCTTCTGGAAAGTGTGTGTATGTTGGGCCTTAAAGGTTGTTACCTCTGAACATTAGGAGTTCGTTCATTGAAAGAACCAGGTTGGATGGATTGGTCCTTGCTGGACCTTGGCACCATCAGTACCTTTAGTGCAGTGTGAAAGTAAACACTGAGGGCCTGAATTCCTTTGGAAATGGCTCCCAGCAACTTCTTTCCCTATTCCTGATCCATCTGGGGAAAGTCATTACCATTTGACTCTTTTCTAACTTACCCATAAGTAATTTATCACTTTCTCTCAGTCATGGGCTGTTTTTCCTTGCATGTGTCTGTCACTGAGGGACACTATAAGCTTAATTGGTAGGTCCCAAAGGCACTGGAAAGTCTGAAGGGCTGTATTTGGTCAGGGGTAAAATACCATTGTCAGACAGTAGGATTTTTCAGTGGGAGTACCCTACTGCTCACATATAATTGAAACCAGATTTTTCCAGAGCATCTCACTTGCATGCTGGAAAGCTGTGAGTACAGACACACCCTATAATTGCATAAATCAAAATGAATCTAAGGGGGACAAAGTCTATTGAAGTTATATTTTGGAAGGCAGGATTGCTGTTAATGTTTTGAGGTTTGGTGTTTTTTTAACTGTTTGTGAACAGAAAAGCTGCCATTGCTCTGAGAAGTCTCTGTGCACATTCCTGAGTGGGGATAAGCTGAGGCAGTTTTGGGAATGGGGCTTGGGGCTCCCTTTGCTGCTGCTGAACAGACATTCACACCAAGACAAGCACCAGTGCTGTGTGGCATGCACCAAAGCCAACTGGGCAGAAGGGCAGTGCAAATCAGATAAAGCCAGTTTTTGAACAGATTGAGCTCTATGCTTTTCTAAATCAGAACATAAATGTCAAATTCCTTATAAATACCAGGCAGTGCACAGCTGCACTGACCTGGAATTGTTGTTCTGGTCTGATGGGTGGGAGAGCAGGGTCGAGCTGTTCCCCCATGAGCCAGAAAGATGGAGAAATATTGTGGGTTTGCATCTCCAAAGCAATTATCTGCATTTCCCCCCAGCCTGAAGCAATGGGTCACCCTCTTCTTAGCATGGTGAAGAATGTGTCTAGTCAGCGCTGGGGGAAATTCTGGAATAGTCCAGGAGTGCCAGGCATGCAGACACAATACCGTCATTGGCAAATCCGTGTGAATAGCTTTGGAGCACTGTAATGTGGGCTGCAAATGGCAAGGCTGACTCCTAATACAGACCACAGATCCATCACTTTGAAATGTCAGGCCTTTGTCACCCAAAATAGTCTTTTGTCTTCTTTTCCCATGTGTGATACATGGAATTTTTTCTCTTTTGCTTTGTGTCTTACAGTGTAATTGGAAAAGAGCCTGTGCAGTTCACACTGAGAAGCTCAGCTAGGAAGAAAGGCTCCTTCCTAATTGCTTGTTGACCAAAGAGAGGCAGGCACAGCTGAGCTGTGGTCGAGGCAGAAAACCAAGAGCCAGCTCTTGGGACTGCTGGTAGAGTGTTGTGATGCTCTGCCCTGCAATGCTGTGTCTGTAGGGTCTGGGAGAGCCCCAAACCGAACTTTCCCTTTTCAGTGGCTAGAGTGACAATCATGGCCCAGACTGTCAGATTTCCACTTTCAATCACAGGATTGTGAGAGTGATCTCTCCCTCCCGCTTACCTGCATGAGTCAGGCATGTGTGGATCCTCTGTGAAAACACAGTATGTGGTGTTAGCAAGAGGGAGCTGTGATCCCTCTCAGTTTCTCAGCTGTGGTGATTTTCTGAGTCTTGATTAAATGAGGTGTGGTCCATATGTGAGTTCAAGTCTCAGAAGGGAAAGAAAAAGCAAGTTTCTAATTTTACACATGTTTATACCACCAGAATTATAGCACCTACTGAAGTGTAGGTGCTTGAACTCTCATCTGGTTTTGAGGTTGAGGACTGGGCTGTTCGGTGAGCAGTGGGAGGGGATTCAGGGTGTTCCCAGTGCATTTTTGTTTCCAGATAAGGATTGTGCTTTGCAGATACAGTCTCCACTTGTGGAGTAACTTCCACTTCCTGTGCTCTGTTTCATGTGGTGGAGCAGTTTTGGAGTATGCAAACTGCATTGCCTCCAGGTGAAACCAAATTGTGCTTATGATAACCAGAAGAGATAGTCCAGAGTGAAACCTGTCCTGTAACTTGATTCCTTAATCTAGATGCATCTGCAGTGTTGGTAATTACAGTTCATGAGTTTGGATCTTCGTGTTTGGGAAAGGCATCAGCCCATCAGCAGCCTTGGAGAAATCAGGCTGGTGTTAGAGTCATCAGCCCCTGCGCTGTGTGGGAGCCTGGAGGAGACGCGTTGTCTGAGGACCTTTCACAAATGTGGTGGGAGATTAAAAGGGCTGAAGTATTGTGGGTTATCACATTGCTCCTAAGGTTAGCCCCAGCAGAGTGGAACATATTTTTCATGTGGTTTCTGATGCTGTTGAGTTCTGACTAACAACTGTCAGAGCTCAGTTTCATTCTCGTGGGTCTTCTATGCTCCAGGGCAAACTGGGGTCTTTCGGCCTTCTCAGAACTGGAGTTCAGTATCTCTTCTTTTCCTTGTAGCTACACTTCATCTTGTAGGAGATGGTACTCTTGTGCTCTTTCAGTGCAATTTTTACTTACAAATATCATAGAGGAAGCCCAGCATACTGAGAATTATCTTGGCAGCAAAGTACATGAAGAGCACACTTTAATTTTTAAGTTTAAATTCTAAATATGCTTTTCCCCTTTTATATTTGGTATCTTTCCTATATAATTTAATTTTAGGTAAGAAAGGGTGGGTTGACAAGGGTTTAGTTTTTTGGTTTTGTTCTTACCTCACCATTCTTCTACTCTTCCTGGGTTAGCTTCACATGCACAAGTTGATTCTGTGGAAAGAGGTGTACAAACCCAACCACCTCCATGCTCCACTTTGTTGGGTTTTTTTAAGGTTTGAACATAAATGGTTCTTCTCCTTTTAGCAGGAGGCAGGGCATGAGCACTGTGTAACTCTGAGTGAGCAGCAGAGGGAAGTGGATATGTCCCTATTTATGGCAGGCTGTCCAGCGCTGAAGAGCACACAAGAGTAGCTTTTCCTGAGCAAGCTTGCAATGCCCTTTCTTAGCACTGTCATATAAGTCCCTTTTTCATATGCCACTGTCCCTTCCATGTAAATTGAGGAAACCCAGCAGCTCTCATTTCCAGCATGAGACATGTGAAGGAAATAGTGTATTTCTGGGAATATATTAAATAAAATCCCCACATCAAACATAACTTTAGTGGAAGAAAAGAGGGTATTCCCCCCGACCCCATTAATGTAGGTTGTAATTGATTGGCTCTATCATGTGTAAGGCTTGAAAAGTCTACTAAGAGTCTTGTTAGGACGATCAGAGTTGAATTTGACCAAGTTAATAGTCCTGTGCTATTTTCTTATGCATCCTAACATTGAGTCAGAGGGTATGCCGGCGAAATTAGGGCCTCATTTTCTGAGACATATAAAAACCCGGAGCTATATCCGTAAGAATTCATATCTGGGGGCCCAGTCATGATATTTCCCCCCCTGCCCCAACACTATCACATCACTGGTGCCTTTGCAAAGCTCTCTGTTGATCAGGTGTAGGGTTGGAAAGTCTGCTCCCATGTATTGGTTTGTAGGAGGGAGTCACAATGCTCAAAGGTGTGAGTGAAATTCTCCTACCAGCCCAAATGAGAAGATCATAACCAGAGCGTTCGACTTCTGCTTTGGGGGAACAGGACTAGCAGCAAGAGTACAATTACTGCTTGACTGTCGGTAGCATTAGCATTTATATTGTGTTTTCTGCTTGGTCTTGGACAGGGAATTGTTTGCCATGTGAACTATTTATTTATACCTTTCTAATCCCTGGCAGCTTTAAATAGAAAAAAATACCATTGTTTGAGTTGGCTCTGAACAACACTCCACCTTTAATGGACTCTGAAGGAGGGCAAAAGCTCAGTGGCTCACTGTTCCATCCCTCCTTTGCAGGAACATCCTCTGCAAGTGCTTCTCTCCATCAGCTCTTAGGCTGTTGCCCTTTCTGGTTACACAGAAAATGCACAGTCGGACCCCCAGGACGTGGGGAAGGGTGTTACATGGGACCTTTGGGGTAAGGGGTTTTTTTGTGGCAGAGAGTTATGGAGGTGTTAGTGGAACAGGTCTAGCTGACCTCAATTCCAAAATCATCTTTATGTGCTGAAGCTGTCTGCTGATAGAGTCCTTGTTGTAAAATGTCATACAGACCAGAGGCAGCTCACAGCTGTCATCTGAAAAGGTTATGTTTTACCAGCAGCTTGAGTTTCTTTGTTTTCATAATGTTGAGTGAACCTGTTTTAAATTTCACTGGAGCAACCAGGGACACTGACTGATAACCTCAGAGCATCCTGTAGCTGAATCTACACAAGCAAATTTACACAGAAAGTCTTGTCACTGAACTCCTGAGGGGTAAAGATGGAGCTCCTCTTCAGCACTCTATATATTATGCAAATGATACTGCAAGTAATAGGGTACTGTGAGGAAACATTCTGATTCTTTTTTCTTTAGTATGCTCATCTGGTTTTTTTCTTTTAAATAGTTTTAATTTTTTTTAATTTTGGCAGCTATCAAGTAGAAAGTTGTTGCTGTTGGGCTGGAGCAGGCTGGTGTAGTCTAAGTTGTTGCTTGTTGACTTATCCTTGCACAACTCCCAGGAAAATGTACTGCAGGCTTTGCTCCATCTGGCTAAATGCCCCATCCTCTGTCAGGCACAAATTGAATTAAGAAACAAAGCTGTTTTCTACAAGTCTGGCTGTTGCTACTCAGTCAGACACTGTTAGAAACCATTTTAAACATGGATCCCAAAGTTGATTTCATGTTAAGTACAAATAGGTGCTAGAAAGCAATATCTTTATAGCTAAAGGTTGAAAATGGTATCGATTTTCCCGACTGTCAGTGCCAAATATGGAATATGAACATGCCTTATTGTTCCAGGCAGACTTGGTTGGTAATAAATACTTTCATGTGTTATTCAGGTGCCTGCATATTGGCAGTAGGATTCTTGGAGATCTTGGCTGACTTTCCAGAATTAGAATGTAGAAAATCAGAGTCTGCATTTTGCCAGGATGTCTACCTAGCAAACAGCTCCAAGATAGGTGTGGGATGGGGCAACCCTGACCTGTTGTTAGGGCCAGGCACTGTCAATAAAGACTGCCTCTCCTAAGCCTTGGCAATGGAAGAGTTTGGGAAACAAAGTGCTATTTTAGCAGATGTATGGGTTTAAACAAAATAAAGTGAAGCTGTCAGCCCTTTCCTCAGCCCCACTGGTGTCTTTAGGTCAGTACTGAGTGTAGACACTCCCCCAGGAGCCTGGGAGCCCAGAGGTGCATCTCTCACCTGACCCAGTCTGCTTCTCCAGGCTGAGACAGATCTGTTGCAGTGACAGGGTTTGTGGTCAGCTGCCAAGGCACCTACTGGTGTGTCAATGAGAAAAGTCCCCCAGGAAGATACACGATAAAAATTGAATTCCCTCTCCCCTAAGGTCACACAATATGAAGCTGTCTACCTTGGAGCTCTGGGGGAAATGAGTAATGGGGACCTTGGAAATCTAGAGCTGCACCGCTGAGTCTGTCAAGTGTATAAGCTGAAAGCTCTGACATCTCTACAATTGCAGGCTAGAAGGAAGTGTGAGATAGCACAGCTGTTTTGGCCTCTCCTCTGTCATCTCCCAGCTCCTTTGCAGCTCAATCCAGTCTCAAGATGGATCCAAAATACAAAAACAAGCTGGGAAATTTCTGAGGCAAATGATGTTATTCCCTGCATCCTTCTCTCATATCTGCACCAGCTCTGTTAAATGAGGAGCAGAAATATTGAAATGCATTTAGTAATGACTTAGCTTCTTTATTTCTTTTCCTCCTCTGTTGTTCTCAGAAATAGGCAGTGAGTGGTTGGATCATGGGGTTGCTATGGTGAGCTTTAAGATACACCTTTGATCGTAGTTGGTAAGTGCCAGCCAGCATATTAATTCAAAGCAGTCCATATGCTTCCAGACCAAAATATCTCTCTCTCTTGCTACTCTTAATTTTGTTGAACATTTAGCATGATAGTTCACAGACTACTGTATCTTACTGTGCTGCTCCAAGAAATCAGTTCAGGTTTGGTATTTCCTTTTCACATTGGAATAGCAACTGGCAGAATCACTGCCTGAAAGGAGGTTGTGACCAGGTGGAGGGTCTGCCTCTTCTCCCAGGCAACCGGAGACAAGGACAAGAGGACACAGTCTTAAGCTGTGCCAAGGGAGGTTTAGGTTGGACATTAGGAAGAAGTTCTTCATGGAAAAAGTGGCTGGGCGTTGGAATGGGCTGCCCAGGGAGGTGGTGGAGTCACAGTCCCTGGAGGTGTTAAATAAAAGATTGGGTATGGCACTCAGTGCCATGGTCTGGTTGTCAAGGTGCCGTTTGGTCATGGGTTGGTCTGGATGATCTCAAAGATCTCTTCCAACCTAGTTGATTCTGTGATTCTGTGACCCTTTCTGCTCATGGACTCCAGCTACCTCAGCAAAACCCATCTATAACAATCCTGATTTCAGGTAATCTGCCATAGATTTAGCTATTTAACGGGAATTCTGGGTATGTTAAATGAGACGCTGAGTTTCCTCCCTTGAAAATGAGTAGCAGAACTCCTACTACAGATGAAGGAGAGAGGGTCAGATGATTTTGCCCCAACAAGCACTCTGCAGCAAGGCTGGCTGGGTGGTGGTTTTCTGGCCTCTGGCTTCACTTGTTCTACAATGGATAAATGCCTCCTACCTATGAAAATATTTTGCTGTCCTGTGTGGTTTTATACAAATATAAGTGAAAAGCCAAGCGACAGGGAATGTGGTGCTCAGTGCTTTTCTGTGATTTATGCTCCGGTTTATCCAGCAAGGCAGCCTACGTACCCGAGAGAGCAGCCTGAGTATCTGCGTGAGCAGAGATCAGATAGCGGGCTGCCTTGGCTTGCTGGGCTGCAGGGCTTAATCAGCTATTAGATGATATTAGGAAATATAATTTACAAAGAGACTCTGTTCAGAGAGTTTTGAGTCTGTCAGTTCTAATAGAATATTCAAGAGGAAGTTTGCTATTTCAGTCTAGTTCTTTTTGGGTTTATTTTTCATTTTTGTGTGCTGCTTTTTCTGCCAAGCAATTGCCCACTGCAGCTATTTGCTAGGACTTGCTTATCTAGGCTTCGTGTTATTATCCTGGCTAAAAATTGTTATTTACTCGTATGGTAATACCTAGAGCTTCTAATCTAGCATCAAAGTTCCATTGTGATAGATGTTACACAGACCATTAGTTTATTAAAGATGGGTATTTGTTGTCTTAGGAATGTATGGGCTTACTTTATGATAGGAAGAAGGGACAGAACAAGGTAGCAGGGAAGCATTCACATGCCATGTATCAGTGATAATCACACCAGCTTGTTTTGAAATGGCAAAGGTTTGTGCCTGTGGGGAAAAATAATTGTAATGGCTAGAAAATATTGTTTTCCCCAGTAAGAGAGCAATTATCAAAGTGTTTTCATTTTTGTTGCCTCTGAGAAATATTTGCAGTACTTTTGCAGCATAGAACGGGTTTTGCTGCTGTTTGCAGGACTATAGCCAATTTCACCAATCATTGGGCACAAGAGGTTTCTTTAAACAGAAATTGGGAAATCCTGGGTAAGAAGTTTGCATGACAAATATTAGTCAAATATACACTCCTTCAAATTAAGACCTGGTCTGAGCCTCTTGTAAGTCCTTGGCTTGGTTTAGATCCTGCAAGCTTCTGCATATTCCAGCACTTCTGCAGCAGTTGGTGCGGCTCGTGTTACTCCTGCTTGGCTTAAGTCTGCTACAATTGTGTTACAACAGGCAGCATTACCGACCTTAAAGGAATCAAATGGGTATTATTTTTGGATAAATCTGAGCATTTGTCTTATGCTGAACTGGATGGTAGCATTAGCCAGGCTGAGGACTGGCTGATTTTTGTGCAGCCTTACCGAGAAGGACCGTAGAGTTACTGTGGACAAAATGTTAAAGGTGAGCTGACATTGTGAGCACGGCAAACTTATCTGCAGGAATGCACTATGAGGAGCTTTGACAGCAGATTGATATTTTCTTCTACCCTTTAGTGCCCTCTCAGTTTGAGGAGGTTGTGGAGTAGCTGATGGGGCCTGAACATGCTGACCATATTCAGTGTGCGAGGAAAACAGCAGCAGTGAGTTTGAGACACTGAATTTCAGAGTACAGCAAAGGGAGAGCTGAATGTGTCCCAGCAAGCATAAAGTATGGGTATTTCCCCTCCTGTGGGAATGGAGGGTTTAAATGTTATCTTCCTGATCTTGAATGCCTTCTCAGCAGCCCTGCCTGTAACCAGTGGGATTTGTCCACCTACGTCTGGTGGTGTGCTTGGAAGAAAACCAGCTTTTGCATAATCAGTTTCAATGGGAGGGTGCCTAAAGCTTGCGAGGTCGGGTTTGTTTTGTTTGTTGTCTTGTTTTGGGATGTATTTTGTCCCTTTTTCTTTTTTTCTGGAACAACAGTGTATTTCTCCTGCCAGCAAGACATCTCTTCCACCTTGGAACTGTACAGCTTGCACTTCAGGTTTTTTTGCTGGCTCCTATGCTTGGCTTTCCGTTGCTGCTGCTGCTGCTGCTGGTGAGGTTATTTCAGAGATGTGCCAGGCTTAGCATACAGATCCAAATTTAGGTCTCTCTGTCTTCAAACAGAACAGAAGGTCTACAGAAGTAATTTTTTAGTGTGACTGTTCAGAATAGCTAATTGGCTTGTTGGCTGTGCATGAGACTGCACAGCATCCTTGGACCGGGCCATGCTGGGCACTTGACTTTTCTTCTTTTATGCCTTCATTACTTGCCATGATGATGGCCCTAAGTGACAGCAGTCCCAGGGAAAAGTTGGGAACAGAAGCCTTCAGCCAGGCTTGATGTGGGACTAAACTTAATTTTACTTCTCAAGACTGTGTCACTTCATCCCAGCCAGGCCTGTTTCCTTGCTTAACTTACTGGTTTCCTGATTAATTTCGTCTCTTCTTCATATTTCTAGTGACATGCTGGTGCTGCCTGGCAGGGAAAGATGTTTCCTGAGCAGAAGATGACATAAAAGGACAGAAGAGAGATAATTTCCCTAATGCAAGGTGGATTAGTGTATACCTGTGTAAGGACTGTAGCCAGCAGGGCTGTCTTAGCTCTTAGAATGCTTTGAGTTGAAGAATGGCTGGAGCTGGGAGCTGGGACATTTTAGGAATCAGAGAGCTATTTCTGGCTTGTTTGGGTAGGAGGGGTTGGAAATGAACAGGCTGGTGAGAAACAATGTGGCATATAACTAATTGCAAGACAAATATTGCCTTGTATGTGTGTTAATTATCGTGGTTTAAAATTGACTGGCAGTTGACTACTTAGTATCTGAAGTCCTTTATGTCTTCAGGTTTAACATCTAAAGTGTAAGGGAATTCACAGCCCTCTACAGCTGGCTAGAAACACATTTTAAAAGGTGCCTGCAAGTTTGCAGTTCCTTAGCTTGCCTGTTGTTCAATAGTACAGCAGTAGTAAATGTGTAACTCCAGGAGTCTACTTGTAGGTGTGTCTGGTTGCTGCATTTCTTTCTTCCTAGATTTTTAAGGAGCTGATATTTGAGCAAGCAAAAGCAGATCAAAGGTATTGCGTTATCACTGGTTGCTTTATTGATTACTCAAGCCTCCTTCACTCTCTCATTAAAAGATTTTGAGCCCTCACAATCTGCTGCGTTGTGCAAGAGCTGTGCCAGGTGAGCAGCACCCTGTGCCACAGCTGCCAAGTGCATGCTGCACCTTCCTTTCCTTCTAAAATAGTCTTCATTTTAATGGAATTCTCTTCATCTTGAGCTGGTACAGGTCTTGTGATGGGGTTTTATGTTGCTGTTCGAATGCAGAAGTTTAGCCAAAAAACCCCAGTGAAATAAGCTTTGAATCTTGCCTCACGTGCTGTGGATCTGTGGGAGGAAGTTGGTAATAGGTACTTGAATAATATCCAACATTGCATGTTAGTCTTGGGTGGAATTAAACTGCTCTAAAATGAGCTGCTGCCATGGGAACAAGGTGTTAATGATTTCAGGGTGCTGAAGAATGCTTAGTCAGGATTTGGGAGAATAGCCACCCGAACCATTCCCTCCTGTGTCTTCATTTCTTGTTTCTGTATCATGATATTCCTGCTTACGGCCTTAACATCAGTAAATGGGACATGGGAAGGAGCTAAGGTTGCCTTTAGGACTCTGAGGCGTTTCAGTGCAGTGATAAATGGCAGAAGTGACTCCTGAACTGCCCTTCGTGAAGAATCTCTCCCTTTTGCTTGACATCAGTGGCTCTGTGCCACAATGACTTAGGTTGAGGATGCAGCTGTGAAAAGGAGCTGGGAGTGTGCCTGGTTTGCTGTTATCAGCAACTGCCGTGTTGAGGGGGGATTTGAAGTAGGTCAGGTAAAGGAAAAGAGGACCAGAGCTCTTCCCCTAAACCCCAGGCGCTTTAGCGAGCTGTGAAGGGTAGGGAGGGGGCTGTTGCAGGTCTCCAAGAATCCCTTAAGGGTATTTCTTTGTAGAGGTGCCTGGCATAAGATTGCACTGGACTAAAATGTGTCATCTTTATGCCATTAGCTCCATCCCCAGCCTAATTCAGCAGCTACCAGAGAACTGTATTTTTTCTATTTTAGGGTTAAATATCTACTTGACTGGCATTTCTATCCTCAATTCATTAAAATTAGAACTACTCTGTAAGACCTCAGCCATTCATTAACCAACAAACCACTGCTGATTTTAATTTCCATGGCTGCAATTTAATTTTGCCCAAAGATGATAGATACTTCTGTGATTGCCTTTCAGTAGGCTCGCTGGTACTTCTGCCATGACACTGTTATTACTAGCAGGGATATACTAATGCCTTCCTGCTTAAACCTGTCTGAAAATCTCTTAATGGGGTGGCCTACTTCCAAATTGCAAAGAGGAGCAAAAGCTCATCAGGCAGTGTAAATGGTGATAATTTCAGCAAATGCTTTCTGTGTAAGGAGATTGATGTTTTAAGTGTCCCAGCAAATTGGTAATAATGATCAGCAATTCTCCACCATTCTTCACAAAGGAAAGGGTCTTTGAAAGAAGCAATTAAGTGCAGCCACCTTCTGGACCGAGCTATGCAGACTTCTCTCATTGTTCTGTAAGTTTACTATTAGACCTACAAGTCGTGTTTAATGAGCTTTCTGCTTCCAGCCCAGCAAGGAGCCTGTAATGAAGCTGGGGAAATGTGACCAGCATTTATGGCAAATGCCTTCTGCAGCTTTCAAGTGACACTGGACAAAGCTGTGATTTCTTCATAGTGGAAATGGGATAAACCAGGAGATGAGCAATAATTCTGCAACATCTGCTGTTCTGTTGAGCTGTTTGCTCATCTCACAGGTAGTGACTGCAGAATGAACATCAGGTGGTTCCCTAATGCAATGTGTGGAAAGATTTCAGATTGGATTCTGTGTACATTCTGACTCTGTATTCCTAGATGCGAGGAAGAGATTTAAATTGAAGGTAAAAACGAATGCAGAAGCTTCAGTCTAGGTATCCTTTTACTTTGCTGCAGGAGACATTATTGGCATGTCTGTATATTGCAGTAACCCCTGAACAGCTTCAGCTGCCCAGCTGCAAGATGATCAAATTTAGAAGCCCTTGACTGAAATCCAGGGACCAGTTTTTGTATCCTGTGTTCTGCTTAACAAGAAAACTCAGTTTTCTGATTGGGTCTCCTCCTGAGCCTGTGTAAACTCCTTGTACTCGCAGTGTCCTTTCACAGGGTGACCCTGCCTGAGTGAAGAGCAGAGGTGCTGTTAGCTCATTTAGTAGATTCAAGGTCCTGCTTTTGAGAAGACACCAAGCAATCGGTCACTGTCCGCAGTGATGCCAGGCATCCTTTTACAGACCTCTTTCCCCCTAAGTCAGGTGTTTTCCAAACTAATGGGTCCCAGACTATTCAGTCACTCCTTAGACTGACTTTTAATTATTCTTGCTGCCTTTCCATGGGCATATTCCAGCTCTAATTTATCTTGTCTGAGGTGAGAGAACCAGGGTTTCGTGCAGTATTCAGTGTGTGAATTAGCTGTGGATTTATAATGCTGTCTTCCCTACTCCAGTGTGGGCTCCTAATGAACTTCACCGATGACCTCCTGACTGGGAGATGAATCTTTAGTTCTATCCTGTGTTTCCTAACTTTTAAATGTTTCTTTTTCTATTCAGGAACCTCCCTTCTTATCCTGAAGCTTTTAGCTTTCAAGAACTTTAGATGAAGATTTTTATCACAACTCTTCTTGAAATCCAGATTACGTGAGATAAATCACTTTTATTCACCTGGCTGCTGACATTTTGTGTGAACTCCAAGAGGCTGGAAAAGCAGGGCTCCCTTTACAGCAGCTGTATTGACTCTGCAAGGAGCTTGTATTTATCTGGGTATCTATTGTCCTTTATTAAAGGCTTCACAAGGTTGCCAGATACAAATATTAGTCATAGAGACCTGTGGTTCCCCAGATCCTTCCAAAATATTTTCTAAAGGCTGCATGTTTTTAATTTTTCGGTAACCCAGCTATCTCAAGTATGTGTCCTTAAATTTTGATATGAACACCGTCTGATCCTGATTTGTTATTGGTCTTTTTTCCTATTTGTACCAGAAGTCCTTGTATGATCATTGAAATTTCAGATAGGCTCTGAAAAAGCTCCACTGTGAGAGCCTCCCCAGTTTCTGTTTCTCTTGCAATGAGATCTATGTAGGTTTTAATGGGTATGGTTTTTGTTACTTACTTGAGACAGCTTTCAGATTAATTCCTGCTATAAAGAATATCAAGAGACTAGCTATGTATCTTTCCCCTATCTGCACATTTTATTTTAACATCAATTCTCTTTAAAAGGAGAAAACAACTCCCACACAAACATCTCTCACTTGTAATGTTTCTTGTTGTTCTGGCAAGGCAAAAGCATCTTC
The DNA here is from genome assembly GCA_013398115.1 of Falcunculus frontatus. NCBI lineage: Eukaryota > Metazoa > Chordata > Aves > Passeriformes > Falcunculus > Falcunculus frontatus. The sequence continues at coordinate 759,308 of VZRV01005924.1, read as the reverse complement.
AGGTTTGGAAGATTACACTTCTGTCTCTTTACACAGATCAGTGGAAAGCAGTTGCTGCTGTAAACAAGAATTACACCCCATAGTTTTCTTCTGGCAAGACAAAAATACATTATGTAGAACTTAAAATGTTCGTAAAAGCATCTTCATTGCTCTGAGCGGTCACATTTAAAGAAAAATTCAGTGCTGCTGTTTCCTCATTCAAGTCAGCTCCTCTAGGTATGACTTATTTCTCTCCTGTGTTTAGCCAGTTCCATCTAATAAGACCATCTGTCTTTTGATCATGATGGGCTTGAACTTGGTGCAGGCAGGCTCACAGCTCTCATTAGCACTGTGAGGACAGTTTATGGCTTTTCACATTGATTTCTCTGTGCTGTTACAGTTTATCAGCTTGTTCTCATCCCATGGAGGTATGCAGAAATGCAAATGTTAACCTAGTTCTCTCAATTTCTAGAAGTAGCTGAAACCAATGAATTTTGTAAGGAACTAAATATCTTTTCATCTCAACTGCTGTAACATGGAGTCTTTGAAATGGTACCCAAATTGGGCAGTTAGCAGGCAGGTAAATGACATTTCAGCACACTGGGCAATTTTTTTGCCTCTGTTCTTATTTCAAGTTGCAACATTTTGGTTGGTATTTTTTTACAGGTTCAAGCAGAATACATATTGAATTGCTAACACTAGTGGGAAAAACATGCTCGAGGCTTCCTCAGCACCTGAGCTGCTTTGTCAATCAGCTCTCCGAGTTTGTTGTTGGGCTTTTTGATAAATGTCTTCACGTCCCATGTTTTTGTTATTATGAGAGCTAGAAGCCTGTATTTTCTTAAATAAAAGCTGATGTGACTCACGTTCATGTTTCACATGGGAAAATACACTGAAAACCTTTAAACTGAAAATGAAAAGGGAAGTTTTCACAACGAAGTAAACAGTACAATAGAGACACATTATTATTTTATGAATGTATTTACTATTGTATAACTCCAGTCTCTGAACTTTTCAATAAGAAGGAGGAAATTTAGGATGCTCAGAGCTCAGTGCCTGAGCTGAGATGTCCTTTAGACACTTGTGTGAAAGCTATTGGCTTTCAGAAGTGAAGACTCTTGCAGTTGCTGTTGGAGTTGGTGAAACCTGTGGCTGCTCAGACCCTTGGAAACCAGGCTGGTTTTGTTTGGGTGTGCAGCTGTGGAGTTGGATGTGGATATCCGACCATCACATTCTGGGTTTAGGTGCACATAGTTGTCTTTACTGCCCAGTCTGCCTTTCCACATTGTTTGAGTTCACCTGCACCTCGGTCTCACATCTGCTGAAGCCACTGACAAAACTCCCTTTTAGTTTTCCATGTTACGTGGTTGAGCTGTGCTAGATCCTTACATGATTGCCTCTTATCATCTGGGGAAAATTATATGAAAAGGCAATTCCGGATAACTTTCCTGAAGTCCCCTTTGCTTTTAAAGATCATCACATTATGTGTGTGATCAGGCCAACACCCATGTAAGTGTGATATTAGCTGAGAGTTATTAGCTTTGATGTTGATTAGTGCAGCAGAGGTTACTAGAGTGCTTTTTTTGTTACATGCTTGTGTTTTTAAAATTTGGCAGGAGGTACTAGGAAGAAAGGCAGGTGTTCTGACTTGGGCATATGAACAGAAAGAAAATCAAAGCTAATTCAAATTCTCCAAGTTTCCTGTTTGATGCAGTGTTTTATACCTCATGACAGAATACACTGAACACAAGAGCCCCAAGCTATGTGTGCAGCAATAATGATATCCCAGAACTCTTCACATGCCGAAGGCTGTGGCTGCTGTCACTTTTACATCCTGATTCAAGCAAGCAGTCCTGCTCTACAAACCCCTGGTGTGCAGTTTAGTCTCTGTAGGCTGGATTGGCATCACTGAGCTGCTGCTCTAGAAAGGCAGTATAAATTGAGTCTGTGTAATTCTAAAATACTGCAATAAATACTTCAGAGGAGGTTGCTTCTCTAGAACCTTTTATGCTAGCGTTTATATGGTAGAGATTTATTTTGGTCTTTTTTTTTTTTTTTTTCTGTTTCACGGAGTTAGGCATTCTTTCATGTTATTCTTGCATTCTTCATATAAGAATATTGATAATATATTGAATATTCAATAATATATATTGAATATATTGAATAATATATATTGAATAATATATATTGAATGTATATCTTAAAATATATTCTTAATTATTTTAGTTTTTAATTTTTGGATACTATATTCTTCTGTTAAATGAAATAAAACTGTCCTTAGACATTTCTGACAATGACATCTTTATTTTCAGCTGAGGACATTTTGTTTTGAAGTACTGGTCTCAAGATTTATTTTCCCCATTCCCCCATCTCTTTTTCATCAGGTTTAAATGCAGAGTCATGATCGTTATTCTCAGTCCCAAGCCTTCAATGTTCCCTCTTCTGGGTTTCAGTTTGATTACAGCTATAGCAGGAATATTGCCTTGTAACCCACCTCCAGATACATGGCTTTCTTTCACTGAGTATATTCTCCTAGGAAATCCAACGTGTAAATTGATTTCAGGGCATGAGCTGAAAAGGTTTCACAGATGTGGAGTTGGCAAAGTTTTTCAAATGTCAGTTCTGATTTCCAGTTAGCTTATATCTTTGATATGCCACTTGAAAGTGTTGGAGATGATCCTGGCTTGCAAAATGGGGCTTCTGAGCTCTTTGAAAGTGGAATCTCTTGCATTCTCTCCACTGGGACATCCAAGTTGCTAGGTGCTTTTCATCGCTGGTACAACAAAAAATGACCCCATCTTTTTTACCTCAAACTGAGGAGTGTGGCTGGCTCTTAAACACTAGGAAAAGCTGTTATCTGCATTCAGAGAAGTGTGAGGTCTGTTTCTCTTTCAAATCTGAAGTTTATTTAAAGCTAACTACTGAAAGCCCTAAGCACTTCTGGATGTCTGTAGGCTCAGGTGCCTGTGGGATCTCTCTTACCCATATGTAAACGAGACATTGGTGCACTGCACTAGTGGATGTGGGGCAGAGCTGTTACTCGTAGACGAAGAAATAAAGCTGTCTATTGCACATTGATCTATCCCATCTGTTGTGGAGAGATGCCAAATAACATCGATACTTGGGGTGTAGGTTCATGTCACACTCACACGATGTGAGGCCCAGTTGCCCTTCCATTGAACTTTTTCTGAACTGGCACCCATGCACATTAAAACAGGTCCTACAAAACTATCTCTTTGTTTTGGGAAGGTTAAACATCCTGGATCAGCACGCTGTGCCTGTCAATGACAACACAAGAGGTCAGAGCTGTCTTCCCTCCCGGTGAGAAGCAAATATTACCCCTCTTGGGAGCAGCTCACTGTCGAAGTCGTGTGATGATCACACACGCTGTTGTGTGATGAAGCTGGCATCCCAAGGCCAAAGCCTCTGTCCTGGGTTTGCATTCCCATCTGGGCTTGCTTTGGATAGGGGCTCCATGGATGGCTGAAAGCTGGGGAAGGTGCATCAGGCCCACTCTTACAATCTCTGCAGTCATTTGGGTAGGAAGGTAGTTCAGATCAGTGACTGGCACGTGTTTCTGAGCCACTGTCTGCAGAAGGTGATTGTTGATTCAGAAAGAAGGGACCAACATGAGTATATTCCCATATAAAGAGTATATAAAGCCAATTTTCATAAGTATGCTCCTAAGTCTTGCTCTGTGAATCACAAGCATTTATTCACCAGCCTTTCAGACCATCCTAGCTGTTTTGACATTCAATATTTAGAGGTAAAAATCCACCCCAACCTCTCTTTCATGTAAGTTCAGTAATTGCTGCAAATCATTCTGCATATAGTTTGGAATTGCAGTGTAGATGGTTCTGAAATGAGCCCTTGGAAGTGCTATTAAATGAGGATGTGGGCAAGAATGAAATACCTTTGACCCTTTGAACTCCCTTGGGCTGTTTAAAATAGTGATTGGTGTCTTCTCTTACACGGTCCAGTCATCTTCCTGAGCGTTTTACTGAGCTGTATATTCTGGGCATTGATGGATGAGCTCTGGACAATCTTGCTACTGCAGTTGTAAAAGGTGCTACTCCTTGCCCCTGTATTTTCCTGGGGGTAATAGACCCATAATAGAAACAGCAGAAGGTAACATGCATTGGTAGCTGCAGTAAAAAATCCAGTGTCACAGCCTAAAAATACTTCTAAAGCTGCTCCAAGGAAATTCTTCGAAGCCAGGGCACAGTCAGGGCTCCTGTTTAAGACAGGGGCACAGTTCCTCTGTTGGTGTTACATTCTCAGATATACCACCGTAAAGCTGGTGGATTTTTCTTAAGCTGCCTTTTTCTGTTTTGACAAGGACTGGAGAAAAGCCAAAGTGGTATCGGCTTGGGCTTTCCCTCCCTTGGGTTTTTGGGAGCACGGGACCTGGAGTCTTCTCTTGCAATCCACAGTATACAATTCCAGCTGATTTAAACAGACCCAGAACCAACCTCATGCTCTTGTCTCAGGTGCTTGTCTTGCTAAGTTGTTGCTTTCCTTTCTCTGTCATATTAGACCTGGAGTAGTTGATGTTTTCCTTTAGGCCCCAGTTCTGGGAATCAGGACACTGCCCAGAAAGGCAGCCTGAAAGTGCTGAAACATCTTACATATCTTGTATCTCCTATTTGAAACACAGGAAGGAAATAAAAGAACAGAAAAATTGTATTATAAAGTCTCATGGTGTGGTGTTTTGTTTGTTTTTGTTTGGATGTTTTTTTAAGTTGGTCTCATGAGTTTCACAGTTTGACTCATGAGTATGTAGGGCTGTATCTTAGCAGTTCTGTGAACGTGCAGGAGTCTTGGCAATCACGGGGAGTCATGATGAAGGACAAATATGGCCTCATAATTATTCTAGTCTCTCTGAACAAGGAAAATGCCTTAGTGCCTGAAACTGCATAGTTTATAATCTTCAGGGATGCTCCCCCTCTTATCTTGTGACTTCTCCAGCAGGAACACAGAAAACGATGTTGGCCATCCAGCTACATATTCTGGGCAGGTTCCTCTTGCTTGGGGCTGAGATAGGGTGGTATCTGTTTAAAAAGCACTGTTGACACATGTATCCTTTATCCTCAGTATGTTGGTGATGCTTCAAGGTGGGAAAAACTTCTCTTTAGGAAGAACTTCTAGAGGAAACAGGAGCTGTGTTTTAGCACAGAAGCTCTGAACAGTTTTGCTCATCCGGAATAGGACGTGTAGCTCGATCCCAGAAGTTCTTGTTACTTCAGAAAGCAGAGTCATGGCCAAGGATCTCAACAAAGAACTGTCAAGCCTGGGCTTGCCGTGAAATGATGTGGAGTTTCCTGACAGAGAGCAGCTCTCCTGCAGACTTCCCACACATCCTGAACCTCAGGTTGTGGGGCTCCAGTCCTTGGCTTGATCTTGACAAGCATTCTCTCTTCTGTGGGTCTTACTCAACGCAGTGTCTCTTTGAGGGGGAAGTCAGTAGCAACACCTACAATTTGCTGCTTATAATTTGCTACTTATTGATTCTGGAGAGTGATTTCAGGGCTCCATGCTAAGAATTTGCAGTGTAATAAACTAGGCATCATCTCGCCTCTTAAATCAGGACAAATTGTCTCACTGCTGTCTTCTCAGGACGGTGTTGGCAGACGGGTCAGACACTCTGTGGCCTCTGCAGACTATGACAGCAGCACAAATCATGACCTCGAGGACAGTAATTGTAGCTAAATTATTCCCTTATTGCTTCTATCAGCAGCATTCTCCATGTCACAGCCATGGCTTTTGTCTGACACCTATGCTACCCCTCTATTATGCTGATAATCTGCCAGTCACATCTTTATGTATTATTTGTATTATTTTGCTTACTGGCAGCCCCTTTCATGTACCAGCCAAGGAGTTTCACTCTCAGAATACCTATTTTAAAACCCCCCAAACCTAAAACCCTCTATGGAAAGACCAGCTTTATGTTTAAAACAGATGCCCGTTTGTCAATCCAGACATAAAATAGGTAATGACTTGGCATCTTGCCAGCAGCTCCCATTCCTCTGCCATGAATAATGAGATAATGTGTTTCAAATTAACTCTTTGTCTTACGCTGGCAGAGCCCAGGAGAAGAGTCCCCAAATGTGCTTGTAAAACATGGTTAATGTGGATTGATTTCTCCCTCTCTTCACAGAGACAACCATGTTGAGTTCAGAGTTAGATTCGGTAACTGGGAATAGGAGAGGAGAACAATTAAGAGCTGGGAGAAGATTTTTCTGGCTCTGATTTAAGAAAGGATACTGGAGCAGATACTTCAGGCCATATGCAAGAGACTATTTCGGTTCTTAATTCTTGGTGGAATAAATGGGAAAGCAAATAAAACACAGACCTGTTCTAATGAAATCAATGGTAAATAAGGAATGTAAATAGCTTGTTGAATATGATCCCTACGGTGGTTTACAAGGAAAACAGATGAGAAAGTTCTCCTGTCAAAATATGTCCTTATTGTGGTAACAGAAATGAATATGTGAAAATGAACTGAGCAAATTGGAAGCAAAGAATTAGTTTCTCTTCTCTTCTGAGTAAAAGCAAGCAGGACAAAAACTGTGTTTTTGTTACTGGGAAATTTCTTTACTAAGTTTCAGGCAGGAAAGAATGTTATTTGAACCAGGTAAAAACACATTCCAGATTCCAGAAAATGAGTCCTTAGCGTTGAAATGCTGATGCAATGCTAAGTACATTTTTATAAATAACACATTAATAAAAGAAACAAACCCAAATATGTTTAAACCAGTCCCAGTGGTCTGCATTAGATGAACTACAACTGGCAGAAGCAGAGATATTAAATCTTTAATCACTTTCACAAAGAGGAGGAGACCTCCAAAGATGTGCAGCTCTCTGACATTGAGCCACTTTTAGGAAATATTAATTTAAATTTGACTACCAAAGTCTTTTTGATCTTTCCAAATAGTTGTAACCAAGAGAATACTAAAAGGCCTTCTCTCTATGTAAATAGCTTGTCTCAAAATTTATGTGGATGTGATCTTAGCTGAGACAAACATCTTCTGTGTACATTGAAATACAGTGTGAGCTATGGGAGAGAAGATGAATTTCAGCCAAAGATAAATATAAACAGTACATTTTGAGCTTTAGCAGAAGGTATTTCTGGTTGCAGCCTAATAGGCAGCTGTCTCATGGTGCTTGCAGCATTGCTTTGGCTTCTGACGAATGGGTGAAGATGATGTGCTTGACATTTCGTTGCAAATTTTAGAGTGCTGCTACTTCGAGCATCTCTGCATTTGTTGAGCAGTGCACGTGTATATTTGTGCTCCTTTTGAGGAGCAGGTCTCGTGCATTGAGACTGTCCATCAGCCTTTGCAGGACAAGGACATAAATAATTTACATCAATTTAATTGATGGGGCTGTTGCAAAAGCATCTATTCAAGTACGTTTACTTTGCTCACTGTTCCTTCTTTTAATGGACAAAACCTATCATAATGTAAGCGCAAGTACTCGGCAAATCAGGTTTTTCTTCGTCAGTTCTGCTCATCTGGAATGTAAGCCACCTCTTGGAATGTGTGTAGATAGCTCAGCTCTATGGATACTTGAATTCAGCCTAATTCCTGTGGAATGAGAAACTGGGTGGGAGACATAAGACACAGACCAAACTGCAGTTGAAAAATCTTTGACATTTATCTCGGTAAGCTTCTGTAAGGTGCTTAGAACCGCTCAAGTGGTGTTGATGGAGGGCAGTTCTGCAGGAGCCAGGCATTGTGAGCCATGCCAAATGATGTGAGCTGGAGGTCTGGCTCACTAAAGCTGATAGTCACAAGTCCTTAGGGCACGTACTCACAGCTGCCTTGGAAACAAACAGCTGTTGTGGGACAATACACCCTCTTGAACTGGCCTCAAGTGCTGGTACCTATCTTCATGTCTTCTTCTGTTGAGGTGTGTGTGTATATCCAGACACATATGTGGACATGTATCTTTGTGTTTATATATGAAAAAAGGGAAGGGATGAAGTATATTTCAATTAGGATATTTCATATTTGAATGTTTTTGAAAGAGTTGTGTATTAGAAGGGGCAGGATGACAGGTTAGAGTTGGTAGCACTTGGAGCTAGGGTAATGCACAGTTGCTTATTAGATGCAAACAATTTCAGGCTGTTGAAAATTGTCAAACATAATTTTAATACTTCTGGGAAGATCACTGGGTTTGACTGTCTTCTCATTATATGCCTTGGCAGTGGACTCCATGAGTTTACTGGTGACTGCTCTTACTAGTTTTGGACTTTTTTCTTGCAGAAGATGAACATGTAGAGAAAAGCAATCCCAGAGTACTGTCGGTTCATCGCTGTTGGCAAGTGGAGAGTTGGTCCTGATGCAGGACCAAAATGAAGTTGCTTTCAGTTTGGCATGAGACATGTGAAACAAATATTCTGCTATGCTGAATGAATGACGCCTTCCTCTGGCACTTCATCCAAACCAAATCAAAAAGCCACATCATCGACTGGAAAGAAAATGCTTGCAGCCACAAAGCAAGCAAGGCACCAAAAGGGGTCTGTTTAATCATTTCATGTGTTGCTAATGGGAAAATACATAAAGCAAGTCATTTGCTGTAGCAGGCACTTTTAAGACTTTCACAAGCCAGGGGTTTTTAATGCTGTGTGAGTATTACTGCCCAGTAATTGGTGTCATAACTTTTACTGGTGACTGTCCTGCAGAGAAATTACAATCTGTGCCTGAGAGATGCAGCAAGAGCTCTTGCCACAGGGAGTTTCATGTCATAGTCTGGATTTAATATAACATAGGCAGCAGAAGGTTAAAAGGACAGAAAGCAGAAAATATAATCTGGAGACTTGGGGGTGACAGTAGGGAGGGAACAATCACATCTTGCAGCCAGATATATCTGAAGAGCCATGTCAGACTGCTGAAGACAACTGGTTCATAAAATCAGTTAGTCACCTGGAGAGCTCCATAGCCAAAGTCTGTCCTCATGACAATGTCTGTGATGGAAATGTAGACATCATGGACTGGAACCTTACATTTGAAGTCTATTGGGAGTTTTGAACATCCTATGACTATTTTAGAATGTAATACGTACCACATACTGCTGTGGATGTCTGGTGTGCACATTTTTCCTTTGTCAGCTCACAGACTAATTTTCCCAGTTGTGTGGCAGCAAAACCACTCCTAGGCTCTGGGTCAGTTGGTACTGGGTTTTTGTTAGCAAATGACATTGCTTTCACCGGTGCCAGCAGAGGTTTTCTTGGTCATTTGAAACACAGAGGCAATCTAATGTTTTTCTCTGCATGATAACAACCTCCTTAGGCCTGACTCAAGGTACCAAAGGGTACAAGACATGGGGTCACATGTATCTTACACAGTACCTATGTGGGACCTATTTACAAAATTGGTTCGTGTGATCAGCCACCTTGTGTTCTCCTCTGAGCTTCTTGGTTGGATGTTCTTTGTGCTGTTGCCTGAGAAAAGTGGTTTGAAAGCCAGAGGATTCCAAGGAAGCTTTTCTTGGCTGGTCCTGCCCAAACTGGCATTGTTGGGTGTAACTTACAGCCCTCAGATATATATCACCATTTGATTTTTAGGGCTATTTCTGCTACACAGCAATCATGAATGCTTGCAAGGGGATAAAAAACCCCAACAACCACATTATGAAGTAGATTAACTTTTGTTTCAGCTGTTCTTTTCTTCTCTGTGTCTTCCATCATTGCCAGGAACTTCTGTCTGAGGCAGTACATTGGAAAAGTTTAGGCTTTTGATTTCATGCTGCCATTCTGGGTGAGCCATCGTGCATAAACCAGCAGTGATTTTTCACACTGACAGCACACAGATACTGTTTGTTTAGCTTAGTCATTCTATGGGAGGCAAGGCTGAGGGAATGTCAGCTTGTTTTCTGAAATGCCAGCTTTCTCAGCCGAGAGCTCTCCCTTTGCTGTATGTTCAGAGCCACTGCTGCATTTGAGGGATGCCTCCTAGCTTCAGGTATTTTTGCATAAATGCCTACCTAACAGCTGTTTACAAAAACCTACTACTTTGCATAATTTTTGTTATTTTTTTGTCTCACTTATTAAAGACCAGCTTTCATTATCTACATGAAAGGTACAATTCATGTTTGCCTAAGTATGTTAAAATTGCAGAAAATAGCCCTGTGCTTCGCTGTAAGAGGTGTTTCTTTGGTCAGTCCTGGTGTCTTCTGAACATAGAGAAATTCCCCTCATGAAGAAGTGTTGGTTTCTGATTTTTGTGTCTTAAAATAGTGTAGTGTAGAGTGTGGTTTTGGTTTTGCAGCTTCTTCTCTGTGTAGTTCCAAGCTGACAAGATGCTTGTTTACAAAACTGAGAGCTTGAATATCTGGCTGTTCTCAAAATGCCAGTGCTATAATAGGGAGTATATGCTAAAAGAGTTGAAAAATGTAAGAGGACCTTTTACATGATTAAGTCCATTTCTTTATAAAGATATGACAGATTCCAATAAAGGTTGTTCCCCACCGTTAAAGTGACACTGCAGTGATTAGAACCAAAAAAGCTTCTCTTCCAGCTTTTCACAGGCTTGCTCACACAAGTAATTTTGGTACTGAAGAAAACATTATAAAATAAGTGTTTGATCACGTGGGGATTTTTGAAATGACCAAATGATGCTTTTCCCATATTTGTGTTTAGAATAATTAAGTAAGTAAATGAGTAATACAGAACACTTGTCTGTAAAAGTCTACAATGGCCTTTAGCAAGGATAAGGTTCTTGGAACTGTTTGGTAGAAAGTTGTTCGAGTGGTGTGAGTTTTAAAAGAGAGCTACATCCCCAGGAGTGTAGCATGTTCTTGCTCTCTGCACATTGACAAGGCTGTTGCAGATGGCAGAGGTTTGAATCCTGCATGGTCTGAACAGGAACATGCTCATAGCAGAGTTATCAAATCCTTTAGGTTGGAAAAGACCTTCAAAATCATTAAGTAACCACTAACCCAGTACTGCCAAGTCCACCACTAAACCATGTCCCAAAGTGCCACATCTACATGGCTTTTAAATACTTCCAGGGGTAGTGATTCAACCACTGCCCTCAACAGCCTGTTCCAGTGCTTAACAACCCTTTTGGAGAGTAAATTTTTTCCTAATATCCAATCTAAACCTCCCCTGGTACAACTTGAAGCAGCTGCTTCCTTGTCCTATGACTTTGTACTTGGGAGAAGAGACCAACCCCCACGTGACCGCAAGTCCCTTTTCAGGCAGTTGTAGAGTGATAAGGTCCCCCCTGAGCCTCCTTTTCTCCAGGCCAAACAACTCCAGCTCTGCCAGCTGCTCCTTACAGACTTGTGCTCTGAACTCTCCACCACCTCCCATTGCCCTTCCCTGGACTTTCTCCAGCACCTCAATGTCCTGCTTGTCCTGAGGGACCCAGAACGGGACCCAGCGCTCGAGGTGTGGCCTCACCAGTGCCCAGTACAGGTGGACAATCCCTGCCCTGCTCCTGCTGGCCATTCTATTCCTGATCCAGGCCAGGATGCCCTTGGCCCTCTTGGCCACCTGGGCACTGCTGGCTCATGTTCAGCTGCTGTCACCAGCACCCCCAGGGCCTTTTCCACTGGGCAGCTCCCCAGCCACTCTGCCCCAGCCTGTGGCACTGTCTGGGGTTGTTGTGGCCCAGGGACAGGCCCTGGCACTTGGCCTTGTTGAACCTCCTTTCCTGACTGCGGGAGCCCTCAATCCTCTCGTCCAGATCGTCAGTAAAGGTGTTGAAGAGGACTGGCCCCAGTCCTGAGCCCTGGAGAGCATCACTTTGGACTGGCTGACAGATGGATTTAACTCTGTTCACCGACACTCTTTGGGCCCAGACACCCAGCCAGTTTTTTACAAAGTGAAGTGTCCAAGCCATGAGCAGCCAGTTTCTCCAGGAAAATGCCAAAGTCCTAACACAGCTGTGCTTCTTTCATCCCTCACACGTTCAAATGCCCCTCGATGTGCTGTTGTGTGTATGTGAGAGCTGTTAAATAGACAGCTCTCATTGGCTCATACTTTGGAATCAGATGCATGTGGGAAGCTTAGAGTGACAGGCCCCTCTTTCGCAAACATTTGCAAAATTGAATAATTTCACTGGTGTAAAGAGGCCTGTTAGACAGGAAAGCACTTGAGGCCTTTCATTTTTTTAACTTGGGGTAGTTTTGGTTTGAAAGACAGACTGAGGGGACTCCCTTCTTTGTCTTGGACACAGTCTGAATAGGATTATTTGCTGTTATTTAATACTGTTCTGGCAAGAGTGAAGTGAAGAAAGAGAGTTTAATACATGCAGAGACCTGTGTACATAAATAATGTGTTAGATTCAGATATAGGTGTAGATGGAACTAAGAGGAATGATCATAGAAGTGAAATTACTCATCAGTGTAAAACCAGGAGTGAAGAAAATATTTGGAGATTAATCCAAATTTAATCAAATCATCACGTTATTCTCTCTTGAAATGCTGTATCCTTGCTAGAACCCCCCTAAGGTGCAGACTGTCATACATCATTTCGTATAGACAAGACAGATGATGGTATCTCCAGATACTGGGTTTCTGTAGAGGTTCTGCCCTTGCTTATCTCCATCTCTTTACTTGTATGTTGTTATATTATGGTTAATTACACCATAAGAGATCAAAGGTGGCTTTTTTTCTAAAACTTTTTATCTGTCCCCAAAGCAGCTGCTAGCCCATTTAAGGTTTCATTTGTTTCCCTTTCACTGGGTGACTGCAAATTGAGAACTTCTTCCTAAGTGGTCCTTTTGAAAAATGCTGCTGTGATTCATGCCCCTTCCCATGCTCCAGCTGTGAAAAGCCCACTGCTGCTTGTGGAATGACCCTGTAGGCAACATGCCAGTGAGAGTCCATTTTATACATTGTGATGGAAAGCAATGGGAAAAGGTAATTAGAGTTTAAGATGGTATGTCAGCCTTCTGTGAGACTGAGTTTAGAACTTTAGAGTGGAGTCCTATGCCTTCACGTTGATTGTCTATTAATTTAAAAAACTTTATACCCATGAAGAGACAGCACTCTGGACTTAGTCCCCCATTTATTTGCAGGCAGATCCCCATACTCAAAGCAGGGACATAGGCTTTTTCACTGCCTTGCCTTGCCACTGTACCTTGTCTTTCAACTTGAGTTTTCACAGGCAAGGTGGAAGGGCAGATTGTGAGTCGGGTACTGGGAACCAGCTTCTGTTCCACTGAAATACAATAGGGGGTTTGCCACTGAACTCAGAGTGAAGAACATCAGGTCCTAGACTGTTTTCCTGAAGACTTAGTTGTGGTTGCATCTTGCCCTGTGTCTCACTCCAGTGTCAGTTCTTAGTGTGCCAAGACCAGGGCCACAGCTGGCACCTGGAAAAGCTCAGCATGGAACATATGTCCCTGCTCCAACCTGTGTGTATTTCTGAGCTGTTTGTGCCTTGTGAGGATCTGCTGCCATGGGAGATGGGTTCAGCTGCCGTGGATTTTGCCTTCCTTCGCGTGTGAAGTGGCTGCAGCAGCAGTGGCGGTATGAAAGGCTGGAATGAAAACACACAGCTTGGCCAAATTTCAGTACTTTTCCATAGGAGTGGTGCTAGGATATATTTGCAAGTTCCAAGGGTGTGTGTGGGTCTCAGGGGAGGGTTTCAATACCAAGTTTTTCCAAGGGAAGGTCCCTGGCTAGCATGCAATTTACATTGTATCTCCATTCATTCATAGAAATCACTGATTATCTCTGGTTGAAATGTTCTTCAAACCAGCCCTGAGGCAGTTGACTGAGATGCTGAATTTCAACACAAATAGTCTAAATTCAATTGAGTACAAGTCCTCTACTGGGAAGTGTTGAGTAAGTTTAATTACAAGCCACTGCAGTGATGATAATAAGTGTGTCTAGCAGTGCCTATGGTACTCTCATTCTTGCTGTAAATAAATTAGTCAGATCAAGCATTAGGAAAACCCATGTACTGTAAAGATGATGAATTGTTGGAAGAGGCTGCAGAAGAAAAGCTGTGAAGTTTTCCTCACTGGAAGTTATTAAGAGCGTAGTGGAGAAACACCTGCCAGTGCATGACCTGGAAGCACTCAGACTTGCTTCAGGCAGAGGCATGGGGAAGAAATACAATACAGGACAGTTTGAGATCTTTTTCAGCCTGGGATGGAAAGAGAACACATTCATGAGTTAATAACCATTTCACATAATTTTGTTATGCATCTCTCACTTCTCCTTGCTGAATGTTGCCTTAAGTGGTAATTTGCTTTCTTTTGCAGCCCCTTATCAAAAAGACACCATAACTGTAGGTAATTATACTGCAAGGAATGTATTGAGAGTTGATGCAGTGGCATTTCATAAATGTTACAGTGTTGTCTGCTACTCCAAATTCTGCTCCAGGTCATGAATTGCAAATCTTGAAAACCTCAAACTTGGAATTCTCTCCTTTCCTCCCAGTATTATCATTTGCACTTGAGGCTTCTACATGCATCTGCAGCCTGGCTTGAGGGGGAGAGTAATGCAGCCTTGGCCCAGGTGCATCCCTATAAGGTTCTTCAGTGATAGAAAAAAGGTACAAGGGTAATTTGAATAGCTGTTCAGGAACCAGAATTGTGTAGCCAGAAGTACTGCTTACTTCCCGGAAAAGGGAAGTAGGAGTGGAACGGAAAGGCGCTTCAGTGGATATTTTGCCTTGCTACTTGGAGCTATCTGACTTCAGTGTCTGCCCTAAGAGCACAGGGATTACCAGGATCCTACTGAGAGAGGCTGCTGCTTTGAATCACTCTTGGCAGGAACCTCTTTCCTTCAACTGAAAACAGCGACTAGTTCCTGATTTAGGAGACATAATTTGTTATGAGAAATTGGGCAGTGTTAATTCCAGCAACAAGGATCCTCCTGAAAGAGGAGAGCACTGTTAGAATACTTAACCTGCTGGATGTACAGTTCATTGGAATCTGCTGTAGGTGGGACATGACTTGTGGCAAGCAGAAAGCTGCTGTAGTTACTCTAGGGTTGAATTTGCTGTTACCTATTATCAAAAATAGATCCTGTGTTCTGGTGTATAACTGGGTTTGTTATCAGTCTCTGTGTATTAGTATTGCTTATCTTTCTGAGGTCCTAGTCTGCTTCTAGCAGATGTCTGCTTGGAAAGCCTGAGTGTCATTTTTGTTGATATTGTGGTCTCTCCGCAGGCCAGAGCAATAGTCTTTTTACTCCTCAGCTTCCCTGCTGCTGGAGCTGAATGTCAGGGATTTGCAGAGCAGAGAGCCAAAGAAGAAAAGTGTGGCGGGATCTGGGCTGCTGCTTGTTTTCCATCAGTTGTAATGCTATTCCTCCAAGCATAATGTGCATTGTGAGTCTCTCTATTCCACCCGTGAATAGTTTCAACTCTTTCACCAGTTTAAGGGTTTTTCTCTTTCCTGGGTGAGATCAGAAACCCAATGTGTTCATGTATTGCCCAACAGGAAGAGTGAAAGTCCCCGCCCTACATTTTTGTAGTTAAACATGGACTAAAAAACAGAAATGCAGATACTTTGAGGTTTTATTTTTAATTTCCATGTTACATCCACAAGACCACCAGATCTTTAGGAAAAGGTGCTTCATGGTCATGGGGATATTCAGCATCAGTGGTGACTGGTGGATAGCTGACCCATCCTGAGTGTCATTACATTTTAAACTGTTCTGGAGCAAACAAAGCTGAAGTGCTCAGAATGGAGGTGTGAGAGAAGCAGAAGTGGGGGAGATTTTTTCCTTTTTATTAGAAAGTTAAAGCAAAATGTTTGGTTTCATTTTTCTACTCCATGCAGTTTCTGGAAGCATCAGTACTATCATGCTGGTGAGAAATCTGGGGAGTGTTGCAGGAATTCATTTAACTCAAGTCCTTGCTTTTGTGTTGCATAGCAATTTCTAAGTAATAGATATACTTAGTAAAATGTGTGCAAATATGCTACTTTTCTGCAAAGTGGTGGTGTTAAACCCCTCAGTGTCCTGTAAAAGCTTTTGTGGGCTTGTTCTTCTCTCAGACCATTTTAGGGAACTGTGTTGGGGAATGGGTAAGTGGCTGCTTAGGGCAGGACCCAGGCTATTGTCTGATGTGAGGACAGCAGAAGTATCAGCTCCAGGATGGGTTATTACCATGCCCAGTGCCCATCTCAGATGTTTGAAACTGACTTGGTGTGTTCACCACAAACATGGCAGTCTGTCATTGTTCAACCTGCTTGTGTGTGTTTGTGTCATTTAAATTGTGTAGAGCAGAGGACAGACGAATTGTATTCCCTGCTTACCTAAAGATACTGAATCTGTGTTGTACACAAGGTAAAAATCCACATTTTCATTTTCTTTGGTGTAACATTATTTCTAAATATAGGACACACCTAATACATGAGTCAGTTCCCTACATGCCATCAGTCTCATACATGCCATAGTAGAAGGCCAGCTCTTTGTGGTAACCAGGAAGGAACAGATGTTTTTATCACCTTTGGTCACTGTGAGTAGTGCCTTACTCATGATAACCACCCATTTGGATCAGTCAGGCTATTTGTGCAGTACAGTGTAATTGGCTGTGTGGGAGATTATCAGAGGCTGGTCTCTCTTAAAAAAAAACCAACCAGTTTTCTCTTGCACTAGAATGCTTCCAATGCGATCACCTCATTTAATTCTTGAATTAGAATGCTTCCAGTGGGATCACCTCATTCACACAGGGAACATTTGTAAAAATGATTCCCTGCTGAAATGGATTGTGAATTCAGCAGAGCAATTGTGGCAATTTAGGAACAGCTCTACTCTAAACTCACATGCATGGACTCAGGGTGCCCTGGAAGAGGAAACTGGGTAGATTTTACTGTGCACCGTGGTTCCAGCTTTCACCAAGGCAGGATCTAAACACTGTTGCTTTGTGAAGACACTGGTATATTCATCCTGAGATGTTTTTCTGCTTCTGGTGAAATGCTGTACCTACCTTGCATTTGATAAAGAAATAAATGGTACCTGCCAATCTGTCTCTCTTTGGAAAAAGCTCCATTTATAATTACTGTTTTATTTGCTTTGATGGAGATGCCTGGGCTTGTTAAGTCCTGCAGTGTTTGACTGAACTGAGTGGTCTGATCAAGGAAAGTTGCTGTGAAAATTTCTTCTGCTTTGGTAAAAGTCAGCTCAGTGTGCAGAGTTGGTGAGATGCCAAAGGGATGTGTTTTTCTGAAGCCTAAGCTCTGTTTTGTGTGAATGTCATGTAAGGACTGCGAGATGAGTTCAAGAAAGAAGAGGGGAGCCCTTTTCTCATAACGGAAATCCTTGTGGAGAATTTGTCTAAGGTAAAGGGAGGTAAAGGGAGTGGTATTCCTCAACTGGGTGTTCCAAGTGAGGGCTGGAATTGAGTGGATGTTGAATGAATGTTAGTGACTGAATGTGTCTAACCTTGTACGTGTGCATTAAGTCTTGCCGGTTGCCTTTGATGTAGAGTTATTAATTTTTTTTTTCAACTTAGAATTAAAAAAAAAACAACAGCTGGGGGATGTTTTCCCCCTTGTGTGGGTGTTATTTCTCCAGTCCTGGCTGCTCTGAGAGGCATTGTTCATGGCCAAGGTTTGAGTGTAGGTTAAGGTTAATAGTTAGGATTAGGGGTTAGGATTAAGGGTTGGGTTAGACTTAGTCAGGGTTAGGTTTAGAGTTAGACTTCACAAGCTTAATTGTGTCTCTCCACACACCATAAGCTGATCTGCACTATTATCTTGCTGATTAAATTGCAGTGATCTGTTTTGTTTATAAGCAAAAAAAATGTGATATGTAAGAGCTGAGAGGCAGTAATTGGAATTTTCCAGTGCTTTTTAAGCAGGGAACTGTAGCACTAAGCTTTCTCAGTCTTGAACTTTGTCTTTTGTTAAAGGTAATGTATCTACATAGATATTTCTTTTTCCCTGTGAGTGTTTTTTTTAAATAGAAATCCTCCATTCATTGTCCATTAATATAATTTGGCACAAAGATAGACTAATTGCATGGGCGGGCACAGTGATAGAGATATAAATCTTTTCCAGTGACAGTGTCTTGAAATAGCAATCAGTTAAGATATCATCACTGCAGTGTAATATTGCAGATAGATTTTGCTGCCTTTCTGTGAGGGTGGGTGTTGTATGGAACCCATGGACATGTGTTGGGATGGGTGTTGATATGCACATGTGTGTACTGTGTGTGCAGCTGTGGCTATTTAATGCTGTTGGATCCTTCTGTCGCTGAACCATCAGGGTGTGGTGGATAGTACCATGTAGAGATCTAAGCAAAAACCAGTCTTTGCCTTCTTTTTTATCAGGCTTCACCCACATTGTAACACTCTGTGCTGTCAGTGTCAGCTGTTACCCACAGTGCTCAGGAGGGAGATGTGACCCTCCGAGGTCATGTTTAGCTATCCCAGGCCCATCTAACATCCCTGAAAATCCTGGGGTTGACCAGCTTTGAACTCAATATTTGAAGCCAGATTTCAGGAGATTAAATGTACACTTGGCTTGTTTTATTTCTTGATTTATTTTCACCAGCAGGTCCTCAGTTACATGCCTTCTTGCCTGTCCCCACAGGGAAGCACTTTGCTTGTCTCTCCTGTAGTTAGGCTCTAAACTGAATAATGGCAGTCTGTCACCTCAGTCTCACTGGAAAAGCTGTAAAATGCCAGACCAGAAGTAGCAGGCATGAGGTCTCGTATTCTGCTTGTTGTGGTCACCTGCTGCTCAGTGCAGGGAGCTGCAGAGAAAGGACATTTGTGTGGCCGTTCCTCTACTGCCATGTTCCAGGTATGGAATCACAGCTCACAATCTGTTTTTATCTGTTTTTCCATTACTGGTGTATTCACTCTGTTTAATACAAGCAAAAATACTCCAGAAGCAAACCTGGCTCTGACGTGTTGGTCCTGGTTCCCTGTCCTCTTGTCCTGATCTCTTCTTGTCCATGCTGCCACTGGGCCACCAATGGGACAAGTCTGGAGACTCAGCATCAGGGAATCTCTGAGTCACTGATGACACAGCTGCAGAAATGGATTTTCCTGGCAGAAGAGACTAAAACAGACGTGGTTTTAGAGAAAAAAAATCCTTTGGCAGCCCCGTTACGTTGCCATTTTATAAATGGCATGTTCTGTCAGAAACGCTGCTTCCAACCCTTCTTGCTTGCTTTGGATTTAGAAACACACACTTTGATGCAGAAAGCAGACTTGGGGCCAGAGGTCCTTCCCCTGGGTGTCCAGCCCTTCAAGGGAAAGGCTATTTTCTAAATCACAGGACTCGGGACTGAATGCCTTTATCAGAGTTAGCTGCTACATGTCCTCCTGTGCCTCCAGCACGTACAGCACCCTCCTGGGTGGAGTGCAGGCACTGGCCATTCTCTTGGATTGCGAGTCATTCCCTCCTTGCTGTGCAGCTGCTCTGCTTAACCGCGGCAGCACGGTTTAAACCAGAAGCCAGTGCAACACATGATACCCAGCTATCTGTAGCATGACATGGTGTGTTAGCGCTTCAAAGGCAGCCCAGAGCTGCATGGTTGTCCTCTCAAACAGACCCTGTTCCCTGCTAAACATAAAAAGACATCGTGTAAATAGCCTCGCTTGCATCAAAGTCAGTTCACCAGCTGTGGATCTGGCTCCACGTGTCTGGTGTGTTCTTTACCAGCAGAGATAATGATATTTAAAGTGACTTTTACTGAGGTTTTTGACTCTCGGTTTTTTTACTCCATCTGGCTCTATTACTGGCTTTATTACCATTCCATCTTTTTCTTTTTGGGAGCTGTTGTAAATGCAGAACCTTGTTGAGCTGAAAGCATTAAAGCCAAGGGGTTCATGAAGACAGAGCAGAACAGGCTGTTTCTGACTCTGGTTGCTTCTAGCTGGATTCAAAGGCAGCTGCCACATCAGTCACCTCATATCCAGTTCCATGGTTCTACCTTGATTTTAAGCTGGAGTACACAATGTTTGTCTACGTAAAAGGCCATAAGGAAAACAAGAGTGTTGGAAAAAAGAGGGTAATTTACTTTTTATGAGTGTTCCTTCCTTCCTTCCTGGTTTATTGAAACACCTTATTCTTATGTAGCTCCAGACAATAAACTCATCTTTAAGTAGTTGCAGTTAATGTAAATTAAGCCTAATGAGCAGTTTAATGTAATTGCCTCATACATTCAACTTACAAGCACAGACTGCAGAAAAAAGTGACCATTGAACAAGTTACTGGCATAGTCTGAAGTATGTGGGTCTTACTGTATAAAGTAGTATCAAAGTCATGTTAGGAGGCATCAGAATTTCTTCAGACCGCCAAATGCTCTGACGCAAAAGCACAGGCTTTTGAACAATTTGAAAGCTGAGTTTTTGAAAGTTTGGGTAAATTTGCCTTTTGCTGGAATTTTAAAAATCTGAATAACTCTTACCAAGAAAAGCCTTTTCTGTGCCACTTCATCCTCAGTGACCGTGTTTCTTATCAGAAGTTGTCTGTCATGCACGAATATAAAGAAATACTTAGGACAAAACACGGTGGCACCAAGCACTAAGCGTGGGTATGAAAATGTGTGAATCTGAAAATGGACCAGAGCTGTGGTTGCAGTTGCACTTTTTGCAGATGAGTGATTTGGTTTGGAAAAAAGTCCTTCCAAAGGTGGGGTGACATGCTGGTTCATGGAAGCAGGCTGCCACTGCTGAGAAGGCAAGTTCATGATTTAACAAACAACGCTTTTTCATTTTCCCTTTTTAATTGCAGAAGTCAGTCAGTTCTTCTCCTGCATGTTGGGCCACAGGGAAGAACAACTTCCTCTTCATCCCTTTTTCTCACTGTATGTATGAAACTAAGGGGCGATTTTTTTCCTACCAGTTTTAGTTACTAAAGTCACAACAAGCAATTCAGGGTTGCACATAATAATGATGGCTCAGTCTGTTTAGACAGTTTACTTTGCCCTGTAGCAGCCAGCACATGTTTCACCATATGGAGTTTTTCAGTCTCTTGTGCTCTGTAGCTGCTGGGAGTGGAGGACACTTGGGTGGGTGAGGAGCACCCTTGTCCTGCCTTCACTCTGTGCTGGGAGCAGTGGGCTCCAAGGCTGGTCCCAGCAGCCTCTGTCCTGATTTTCAACAGACAGAGCACCCAGTTTGCCTGGTGCCCTGACCCATTTGCCCATGGCTTGCTGAACTCACTCAGCCATGGTCTTCTTCCTCCAGTTCTTGACCAGGCAGTACTTGAGGTCCTCCTTGTCTCTGTCGTTCCGGCAGCAGCAAGACAACCTCTCTCTTGCTCCTCTCTGCAGATTTGCAGTCTGCCTTCAAGAAAAAAACTTCTCCTTCCAGCTTTTGTTTATTAAACTGAGGAAAAGAACAACGCCCCAGACTCAAAGCCCTGACATTTATTGGCAGCACGGCAGTGATTCAGGCCTACTGTCGGCAAGCACAAATCCTGTCACCACCTCACCGTGTCATTTGGGAATATCGTTACAATAGTGCACGTTTCACACAGCAGTATTTCCTCAGTGTCCTGGCCCTGGAAAACCTCCTGTTACTGGATACTCACCAGATTGTTAATGGAAAGTTTGGAAGCAGATGTGGCAAGATTTATAAACACATACTAGCTATCTTGCTTCTTCCTGGATGACGGCACCTAATCACAGATTTGGAGAAAGGTTTACATTTTCCCTTAACTAGGGCTCAAAGCCCAGATCTACTCGTACTTTCTAGCAGGCTTATTTCTCATAGCTGTGTTCCCAGAAACAGGCACAGAGAATGTAACAAAAGTATTCCCAAGATTAGCCTGTTAGCCAAAAACATCCTGAGAGGAGTAATCTGCCTGGAGGGATGGGTGCCTGACATAGTCTTGCTGCTGTTAGTTCCCCCTCTTCCTCCCATTTGAGGCTTCTTTATTCGTTTCTAACAGCTTTTATTTTCTGATGCTTTTCTGCCTAGCTTTTGTTGCACATCTCTTTGACTCCTGGGATCCTGGATTCTTTGAACTGCAAGACAAACTGGCTGTAATCCACTCCCTTTTTTTCTTTATGAAAAAATGTATCTTCAAGTGTCTGTATGTAAATCTCCAAAATGGTACCTCTTTAATCTGATCCTGTGATGCATTGCATTTTTTTCATTTTTCTCCCTTGTTACTACAGGACTTTACTGTTCAGGTACAGTGGAGCCCCTGTGAAGGCAGGAAGATACAGCTTCTCTGAAAATCAGCTCTGTAACGACACAGCATCACATTTGTTGATGGTGGTGGTGGCAGGGAAGATCTGTGTTGGTTAATAGATGTTAATGCTATAAATTGGCCAAGTTCTGAATGTGTGTTCTCTCAGGGGAAAAACCTGCAGTCCCATTTTCAGACCTGGCTATGGGATTGGTGCTGAATCTATTATTCTTCAGGAATGAAAGTGCTGTGATTTAGAAAGGTTGCTTTCTTTGCATGAGCTGGGTTGCTGTCAGTGGCAGTGCTGCCAGGGAAAGGCAGCATCCCATCAAAGCTGTACTTTGCATAAAACAGCAAGAATGCCTCAGTACAGTCAGTAACCCTCTGCCTATGGCCCTGTTAGTTTGCAGACAGAAAAGAATGATTTAGGCAAAAGATGCTCTTCAGGAAGTAGGAGTGGCAGAAGTTTATTTGTTTATGATGGCCTCTGTTTTATACCTGTGGTTTTCTTGCTATATCTGAATGTCAAATAAAAACCATAGCAACCATTTTAAATATAAAAATTTAGAGGCTTGAGATGAGTGAAATTAAGGAAAAGGCAGGAGATTGGTTTGGCTGCTGTATTGGTAAAGCTGCTGGCACAACATATAGAATTGGTTAAACCACAGAAATCAAGCATAGAAATCTTCTGAAAAATTGAAATGTTAGTTTCTACACTTTTTAAAAAAAATATTATATGGCAGGATAGGGAGCTGGTTAAGACTTGGCCCTGTTTACAGAGCATCTTGGAAGCAGTTTAAGAAAACAGATGAATTAATTCTATTTGCTTAAAAAATAGGTTTAGTTTGTAAACAGCATGAGAAGATGCAGCAAGAAGGTTGTTGTAGGACTGTTTGATAATAGTCTTACAGCAATGTAGAACTGAAATGTTTTTCTTTATCAAAATTCTGGATATAAAATGGTTTAATCTGGTGCTTACTAGAAATGAAGGGCTTGCCTGTGTCATTCCAAAATGTGCAGTTTTTGAAATGAGCAGTTAATGGGGAATCTGAAAGTGGTGAGAAAGCATGGCCAGGAGTATATCAGAAAGCAATTCTTCCTCCATCTCCTCCTCATTTTGCTTGATGGAAAAGCAGCACTGTACAGCCGGGCATGTTTCTTTTCTGTCACTCTGCAATCACAAAAAACTGCAAAGCCCAAATCTCCTTCATGTCGATGATATTTCAAGAGGATTCCAGGTCTAAGAGGAGAAAGTAAAATCAGTTGCTTCTCGTTTATTTGCTTTGTTTTGTTGGGTTTTTTTAGAGCTAGAAATACGCTGTGAAGATTGTACAATCAGGGAAAGGCCTGGGAGCCTCGGCTGTACTAAGCCCTCTGGGCCAGATCCACTGGAGAAGGCCTCTTGGCATCTCCACACTGAGATGGTCGAAGGCTCCTGGGGCTGGAGGGCTGAGCAGGGTCATAGGGAGTCTTCCTCAGCCATGCCTGTGTCCTGCTGCCTGGCCAGAAGGGGGTTAAGGGCTGGCCGCCTGCTCCATGGTTCAGAGACATTCCAAGGAAGAAGGTGTGCCTTTTTCTGCAGGAAATCAGAAGACACAAAGGGAGATGCCTTTACTACTTCAGCTGTAGGAAGAAGCTGTGTTTTGTGTTACTTGGGCATTGTCTTTGACTGAGTAAGAAATGCCCAGAGGAAAAGGGCCAGTGAAGACTTTGAGGTGGGAGCACGCCCAGATTTCCTAGATTTTCCTAGACAGGTTAACAAGCTTTTCCAAATTTACAGTGTCTTTGGAAGCAGCTTTGCTACTGAACCGTGAGTTCCTGCATGGGAGTTGAACTTACTTGCATAATCCACGTGCCAGTGCAGTTGTTTTCTAGTTGTGAATCGATCAGGTCATTGATTTGTTGCAAGCATCAGAATTTGGAGGTATTTTAAGTGGGACAGTCTGTTCTAAGGTCTGGTTTTGCATTGTTAATTTAGTAATATAAAGCTGCATGTGCTGCTTGGCCTTTTTCTAACAGCATTTAATAGTGGTCTTTCTGACTGTTGTCCTCTTTTTGAAGATCAAAGTGTTTTGCTTGCTTTTTAAGAAAGCAACCAATTCAGCCAAACTTGTAGAGAAAGTCACCTGGTATAAACTTGGGGACCCAGATATGCCTTTCCATTTAGAGGAAGGACGCTGTTACTTGGCAGAAATGGAGCATAAACAAAGAAAAACAGTGAGAACGTGATTACCAGACATGTAGAAAACAACTTCCAAGCAAGTGTCTTTAAGATCAAGAAGTGTTAAGACTGATCCTGTCTGCACTGACCCCAGGCAGGTCACCACTGACCCAAGCCCAGCCAAGGGTACGAGCTGGCAAGAGGGCAAACACATACCAGTTTGCAGAAATTAGTTCTGTTATGGCATTCATCCTGAACTAGGCTGTGTAAGGAAGGGGTAGGACGTCTTGGAAGAAGTTATAATAGCTTCCTTCTGGGAAGAAATTTGATGATTTGCCATTGTTTTTCTGTGGCTGAGATGGCAGAGGTAGATGTGCCATTGTCCACAAATGATGCTGTGACGGTTCCCTGCTCTGAATTGTCGTGCCTTGCCTGGAGCCAGTGACTCTCTGCCAAGGACAGACCACAGTCTAAAACTGTTTGTGAGGAGCCACCAGGTTCCTGTGATATTTAGTGGTTCCATACAGAGAAGGGGTTGCTGCCTCTGCATGTACTCATTCAAAAATTCTCCACCCTCTTTAAGAGGCAATGAAAATAGTGAAATTGTGGACCAAAGGAAACATAAGGCTGCAGAGACCATCAAATCTTTTTTCTGGACAAAACTGTTCCTAGCACCTCCTTGTCTCATGGGCCCTGAAAAATCCCCTCTGTTTTTAAAACTAGGATGGCCTTAGGGTGTCATTCTCAGACAGAAGCCCTGCATCTATCCCCCCATCTCTGTGGAGACCTCAGACCCTTTGCAGTGCTGGTTGCTTGTGAGCCCTTCTCTTCAAGTTCATCCCAGCTTTTATTTTTGGCTCGTAATACCCAGCCACAGAGGGCTCCTTTAAAAACTGTCTGAAAGCGAGAGAAACACTCTTGCCTGAAGAGTCCCTGAGACTCTGGGACATACAGTAAAAAATTTTTACTTTCCACTCTTTCTTTTCATTACTTCAGAATTTACTGCAGAATTCCTCTGCCCTCTTAAATGAGGCTTGATATTTTTTGGGCACTGTGCATTCTGCATGGTTCCTCCCCTGCTTGGTAACCCCATTTTCTCTGGGTGCCCTGGTTCTCCCAGCCCCTCGTGGGAGAGGGGCTGCCAACCCCTGGCCTTGGCATCAGTCCTTGCCTAACACCCCACTGGGATTTATCACTTCCTCCAAGGTGGCGGCTTTAGAATCCCGGCAGTGTTTGTGCTGCCTGACACATGAGCATTGCCTCCCACGAGGATTTCAATAGTTTCCTGCTGCTGCAGTGCCTCTGATAGCTGAAATATCTGATCCAATAAAAGATCATGTCTCAGCAGGTGCTGAGGCTTCAGCAAACAATGGTCTGTCAAGTGTAGAAGGTGGTGTTTATGCATACATTTTAATCCTTGTTTACACAGTACTTTTAAGGTGTAAAATACCTCAGAAATGCTGGCTTCTCATTGTTACTGTTATCAATGTCATCTTAATTTATTCATGAGAAATTAATGCAACAAGTGGGAGTTCTTCCAAAGTTCTTTAGTCACACTGTGACAGATGTCTTGGAGGAATCTGGTCTGACACAAGTCTGCCCCAAGACCCCTGTGCACGCAGCAAGAGGAGTTGGAAGCAATGTTTCGGTTAGAGAACTATGACTGAATTGTTATCATGGAAACACGTTGGAATGAGTCACACAACTGGAACGCTGCAATTGAGGGCTACAAGCGTTTCAGAAGAGATGGACTGGGAAGGGGTGGGAGTGTTGCACTCTCTGTTAAGGAATGGATGGATCGTGAAGGGCTGCCTCTGAGAAACAGCCACAAACAGGTTGAGCTTGTGGGTAAAATTCAAGGACCACCCTGAAAAAGGACACCTCATGGGTGGGGTCTACTACAGGTGTCTGACCAGGGGGAACCTGTTGATGGGGCCTCTTGCCTCAATTACTGGAAGCATCGCACTCACAACCTCTCATCCTGATGGGGGATCTCAACCACCTGGATGTGTGCTGGAAAAGCAATACGGAGCTGGCTGTAAGCAATCCAGGAGACTCCTGGAGTGCATCAAGGGTAAATTTCAGATCCAAGTATTAGACAAACCAATGAGGGAAGAAGCATTAATGGACCTGCTGCTCACCAACACGAATGAGCTCATACAGGGGTTAAGACTGGAGGCAGCCTGGGCTGTAGGGGTGACCATGCCCTGGCTGAGTTTGTGATCTCAAGAAACATGGGCGTGGCAAAGAGCAAAGTCAGGACCCTGAACTTTAGAACAGTGAACTTCCAGCTGTTTAAAGAATTAGTGGATGAGATTCCCTGAGAAACTGTCCTTAGCTGACCGGAACTGGCAACTCTTTAAGGCCACTTTTCTTAGAGCACATGACCTCTCCCTTTCAGTGTGTAAGAAATCAAGTAAGGCCAGAAACCAGCATGGCTGAGCAGGGGCCTTCCTCTCAAGCAGATGAGCAAGAAGAAGATGCACAGCTAGTGGAATCCGGGTCAGATGACTGGGGAATGTACAGGGATACCGTTTGGATGTGCTGGGATGGGATCAGGCAAGGTAAGGCACAGATGGAATGGGACTTGGCAAGGGATGTGAAGAATAACTAGAAGGGATTCTGTAAGTACAGTGGTCAGAAAAGAAAGGCCGAAGAGAGTGTACCATCCCCCCACCCCCTCCAATAAAGGAGAAGGGAGAGCTGGTGTCGAGGGAATCCTGCCCCTCTTCTCTCATGAGACCCCACCTGGAGTGCTGCATCCAGCTCTGGTGTCCTCAGCACAAGAAAGAGGTGGATCTGCTGGAATGAGACCAAAGGAGAGCCATGAACATGATCAGAGAGATGGAGCACCTCTCCTATGAGGACAGGTTGAGAGAGCTGGAGCTGTTTAACCTGGAGAAGAGAAGGCTTCAGGGAGACTTCAGTGTGGCCTTCCAGTACTTAAATGGGGTTATAAAAAGGAGGGAGAGCAACTTTTTACCTGAGCAGGTAGTGATGGGACAAGGGAGAATGGTTTTAAACTGAGAGGGGGCAGATTTAGATTAGACGTTAGAAAGAAATTCTTCACTGTGAGGGTGATAAAGCCCTGGAACAGTTTGCCCAGAGAACCTGTGGATGCCCCGTCGCTGGAAGCGTTCAAGACCAGGCTGGATGGGGCTCTGAGCAACCTGGCCTAGTGGAAGGTGTATCTGTGGGTTTGGAATAAGATGATCTTTAAGGTCCCTTCCAACTCAAGCCGTTGTATGATTCCGATTCTAGGAAGTCAATGTAAAACTATGTACAAAAAAGACACTGACTGATACACTGCAGTGGGTGACACCAGCAGATAAAGATATTTTTGCAAAACTCTTCCTTTACTGTGATGGGGGGCCAGGGAAGAGCACATCCTGGAGAGATCAACAGCAACACAAATAACCTTGGGAGTGAGCTCTGGCTGAGGTGCGTGTTCTGTGTTTGTCTCTTAAGTTAGCAGTATCGGGGAAACCCACGAAGGAAAAAATGTGGATATTTTCCAGATGCAGAGTGATTCAGGGCTGTAATTACACATGCTCGCCTACTGAAATATGTGTACAATTGCCACGAGATACTGTAACTAGCCACATCCATTAGATAGTTTTTAAAGCTAAAGCAGTAATACTGTGCTAGTGTACCTGAAGTCTGCACCAGTGCTTGGCAAACCTGCCTCTGCATGGCAGGTTTAGGTTCTGTACAGCCTAGGAAATGATGCTGTTACTGTTTGGCTGCATCAGCTGAGAAATCTTTGTCAAACTCGTTTGTATTGGAGTCCTGTGCAGACTGCACCGAGTGATTCCAGTGCTGCAAGGGTTTGCTTTATTCCTTTCAGTTTAATTACAGTAAAGAGTGAATTGGGGAGGTTTCTTTGTTTCGGTTTGGTTTTTTTTACTTTCGATTGCTCAGGGTTTCTGTGCGTTAAGAAGCCACTAAAAAGAAGCAGAATGAGAGTGAGAGATGATGTGCGATCGGAATAGAGTCTGTCACAGAGTTGCAGATTGTTTGTTGCTGCCGTGCTTTGATAAGTGACAGCAACTGGCTGTAATTCTCCCGGTGCTGCCCAGCTGCTTTGATCAGCAGCGAAACTGTTAACTCTGCTGACAATTAATTATTGTCGATGGGCATTGCAGCTTGAACTTCCCCTGCCAAACACTGACAGATCACACCCGTCAGGGCTATTGTTTAAGGCTTTCTTTGGACATATCGCTGGGTTGAATCACGTTGTGCTGCTTCTCAGGATTTTCTTCCTCAGCCACCGTGGTTAGAGAGTCGCCCTGGTTTTCCGAGCGAGAGCTGGGATCGCAGACAGGGTGCTGGCAGCGTGTGGGAGGTGTGTTTGAGTGCCATGTGCCCCTGGAGCAGAGGCTGTGCGTGCGGGTGTCTTCTCTGGGTCCTGTGCTGATCTGCAGCTCGGAGCAGTGTAGCATCCAGGAGGGGATCAGAAAGCCCTCTGTGCATGTAGCAGGCGGTGAGGGACTGGGGAAGGGATGGTGGCTCTGAATGCAGGTGTCGCGTGGGAGAGAAGAGTGATTGCCGTCTGAGGCTGCAAGCACTGCGGTGAGTGTCCTTTTCCCCCTCCCCAAGACTGATCCCAACCTTCCTACTTTCTTATAACTCTTTAAAATCCTACCTTTGTGGAGGCTCTTTCTTTATGCCTTCCAGTCTCTCCTTCTTTTACCTGACCTCCTCTTCTCCCCTCATCTCTTATTCCCCTCCTTTCAGTCTCCTCTTCTTTGTTTCCATCCCCCTGCCTCTGAGGCTGGACACAGCCTTATGCAACTGCAGTGGGTTCTCTGAACATTTGTAGCCTTATGCTTTGGGAACCTTTGACTGGCAGGAATTGTGTCTAATGGATTTAAAAGTATCTGAACACCCTATTTGCATTCCTGCTTGTCTGCTCAAAACCACACCGGCACTCAGCTCCCTTGAGGCTTGAATTCTGATAGCAGCAGCTGTGGCAGTGGCATCCTGTGATTTGCTTCATTAGTTGACATTTTAAGGAATTTGAACTGATATAACAAGGTTGGCCATTTTACTGCCCTCTGCTGCTAAATAACTTGGGTATCTTCTCACCTACCTAAAGGGTAGGCATAGCTGGCTTTATTAGTGAGACCCCACATGAAAGTGTGCCCCCTCCTTATATTTTTGTTGCTGCTGTTGTTATTAGTATTATCCAGTGGTCTGTATTGATTTGTGGTATATTTTATTCAGCTAAACCCATGATCAACCCAGTTCTGCTCTCTGTCTAGATTGCTTGTAAAATTAGGAGTTTTAGCAGTGTTTTCAAGATCAGGAGCAAATCCTCTACAAAATTAGGTCTTGCCTATGTAAACAACTTGCACTACTTTTTGACTGCTGTTCTGAAATATTGATACAACCCTCTCCTAGTGTGAATTCAGCTGTGCCAGTATGAACATGCTTATACCAGTGTGGCTTGTTCCCCTGTGGGAAAGAAGAACCAGCTCTTCCAGTATAAAGCACTTTTATTTGGCTCTGATTACATCCATGCTTTTGTTGTATCATCAGAAATATACCAGCAAATAATACTTGTAATTTAACATGGGTGAACTGGTACAAAATCATGTATAGAACAAGTCTTGGTCTGCAGACTGCCTCAATAACTCTTTGACAAGCGAGTGTTGAATATGCTGTGCATTTATAATCTTGTCTTTTTGACTGGAGGTACAGTGGAAAGACTTGGTGTTACTGTCATTATGTATTCACAGTTAAGAAACTAAGAACCGGCCCGTGTGTTGGCTATAAAGTCACGACTGTGAGTCATGTGAGTTGTTGTTGTTTATTTATAAACAAAGTGATTTTATTCACTTTCAAACTGATTACTGACCATTGCTTTTATTTGTAGCCAATTGGCAATGTAGTGGCAGAGATGTAAATTCCAGTAATGCTTACTTGGAAGTGCCTTTGAGCTGTCAGGGAAATAGAGAGGTATTTTAGCAATGTCACAAATTTGGGTCCTGAAAAACCACTTGGACCGGGGAAATGTGAGTGCCTGGTGGGTGTGAAACACTTACCTGTGGTCATCAACCTCAGTCATCAGTAGGGCAGGGCAGTCTAGAGACAATGGTACATAGTGAAACTTTGAAAAAATCCAATCAGACACTATAATCCTAAATACCATGGTTTATTGGTGGGGTTAATCTAGATGATCAGCATGTGTCTTGTAGCAAGAAATGTGTAGGGAAGACTCTTGGTGTTTGCAGGCAAAGGAAAAATACATTTGCTATAGAATTCACTTTATGTTCAGAGCCTTTTGGGAAGGCAGTGCCTCTAATAGACTAGGCTCTTGTGGGGAAGAACTGTCTCAATTGCACATGTCTGATGACAGGTGTCTGGAAACATGGGACCTAACTAAAGCTTTTAGGTTCTCTTCTACCAGAGAAAATAAGTGGGATATGATCCTTTTCTTCTGCAAGGTAAGAGGTTATTTTAAGTTATTTTAAGGTGATGGTGACGTGAAGGAGTTTATGGAGGGGGAAGAAGCTGGTGCCATTAGGGAACTGCAAAACTCTGTTAGAAGGAAAGCGCTTTGTTGTGCTGCTTGTTGGCACAGTTACGGTGGCAGGTTGTTGAGGGAAGTAAATTTTCACGGAACCTAATAGTTTCCTCCTATGAGTTAGTGTCACCTCTCTCTCATTTAATTCCCACCTTTGCTTGTTGTGAGTGCCATTTCCATGCTGCGTTTCTCAACTTCATTACCTCCAGACTGAGCACTGCTTGGGCAACAGCTTTCCAAACTGCAAGTGGCTTGTTTTGCAGAGCAAGGTGCAAATCTTCTCTGCTGTTTTCTCCCTGAGCTCACTGACTCCCCACGACTGCAGTGATGGTGGCAGAGGTGGCTCCCGTGAGCAGGCTGGGTCTCTGCCTGCAGGCTGCGGCTGCAGCTGGGTGGTGCTGGGGCTGCCAGGGTGGCACAGGCAGGCAGCAGTTGGTAAAACTGGTGTATGGTTGTCAAGAGCAAGCAGCTGACCGTGAACAAGTCCGCAGCTGGGTTGTAACCCAGCCTAGTGTCCAGCTTGCCCTGGTCTTTGCTGCCTCTTTCTAGGAGGAAAGTGATCTGTGGGAGTCCTTTTGTTGGGTTACATTACTTCTTTCCCTGAGCTGACTCATGGGTTTTGTCTGTTCTGTTTGCATCGGGTGAGAACTGAAGCTGTCAACAGCTGATCTTTCACCTTAAAGAGTCCCAGCAACATTGGCAGTCCTGGAAGGAGAGGCAGAGATACCAGACAGGTCCTTGCCTGCATCTCTTGGCAGCATGGCTTGCAGTCAGGACAGTTTGTGAAACTGACAGACAGAGGCAGTCTCAGCTTGGCCCCACTCCCACAGGAGTCTGCAGAATTGACTGGTGAGCAGTTTTGAAAAGCTCCATTTTATTTGTCTCCTTGCCTCCACTTTAACCAGATAGGGATAGGAAATTGTTCATTATAAAAGGCCCAGTTTTCCTTACAGCAGTCTCGTCACTGGTGTCTGAGGTGATGCTGCACAGGAGTGAAGCTGTTAATATCTGTGTTTATACATTTCTCCAAAGATGAAGAGATGACTGCAGTGGAAGATTAGTTTTGCTGCGAAAGGCGCTGAATGAGCTGACCTGATCAAGGGGAAGACATGAAAATGTTACACTCTTTAGTTTTCTCTGCTTCACTCAGACATTAACTGCTGTGGTCTGTTGCTGTTTAGCAAATACGTTTGGGTCCAAGTGCTGCTTGAGATGATAGAAGCTTTTTGAGGCAGAGGCAATTATTTGTTATGTGTCTGTACAGCTCCTAACACTTTGGATTGCTGTGCCTCCTGATTGCTAATGGCTGAGCAATAGTGTTTGTTACAGCAGTTGGTAATAGCAGCCTGTGTTTGTGCCCTGTAGGGGAATTTGGTACGTGTGCACAGCCATGGGATGTTAAAGATTTTGTACCTTTTAGAGGCACCACGAAGTCTGTACAGACCATCTAGCCTTCTGCCATTTTAAGTGCTTCCTTACTTCATTTCAGAGATATTTGTTTATTCTTTCCCCTGTTACCCTCCCAAACTTTTCAAATCTTTCCCATCTGGGCTCTTGTGTTTATAAACTCTTCTGTGTTTAGAGCTTGTAGGCAGCACCCACTTTGAAGCCTGCTTTTCTAACACAGACCAAATCCAGGGAAGCCAGGAGGCACCATGGGCTCTTGCTCTCCTCTGCCCCCTCTTTATAGCACTGTAGGTCTCTGAGATTTCCTCTATTCTACCAGTTGGATGCTCAGCCCTGCACTCCCCACTGTCAGTCAGCATCACCCTGCTAAGGAGCCCACAGAACTTCCCTGATTTACACAGTCTGAGGATCTGACAGAGTACAGATATTTTCATTCGTTTTGGTTTGTTTGTCTTGAGAAGTCACAGTTTGGCAGCTCCAGCTCCTGTTGTGTGAGACTCACATCACTGAAGTCTATCACTTTTTTCCTGGTGTGGAAAAGAGCTGGTCAGCCCTGAGAGGGCCTGGAGTCTAGCCTCATAAAAACTGTCTGTCACCTTTTAGCCGTTCTCTTTGTCACTTCCTTTCCATAGCAGAGATAATGGAAGTGTTTCCTGCTAACTCCTGTCTCTCTGTGATAAATTGCTGTGTTCTTTATTGGAAAGCATTGTATAGCTGCTCTTAGCACTGCGATAAAGAAAATGCTGTGAACTGGCTGCATTGTGTTTGGCTTCCTTTCAGACAAGGCCAGTCTGGACACTGAGGACCTGATCTTCCTTTTGAGCCAGACCTCAGCTCACATTTGTGTGGGAGGCAGGGATTTATGTTTGCTTAAAGCCACATTTATGCTTTTGGCACGGAGCCGTTGAAGGTCAGTGTGATCCATAAATGTATAGAAGCGGGGCCTGCAGGTGCCTCTTGTTCTCCATATCCTCCTTTGTGCTCTCCTCCCTGCCCCGTGGCAGTGCTGGAACTGGCATGGACATCCTCGTGTTGGTGTTGTGCTGCATGGTTAGTGCTTCCCTTACCCTCCCCAGCTGGGAGCTCCCAGCTCTCCAGCCAGGGGTGATTTTGACCCCCCTTGTGTTTCCAGTTGCCAGTGCTTGTAGCCAGGAGGGTTTGTAGCTGAGCTATACTGTTGTTTCAGTTTGGATTTTTTTTTTTGCCTGGATCTTTCCATTCAGTGACAAAAAAAGCTGGTGTCAGTATACGTTATCTTTAAAGTGATGAGAAGATTCCTATTCCTGAATTCCTCGGCTTTCAGATTTGTTGTCTTTTATCAAGAGCTGTATTGTTGGGTTTGCTGCCCACAAGCCTGCGAGTCCTGATTCTCCAGAGCTTTAGCTTGTGGCTGATAACTCAGTTTCAGTCTTGCTGATGTCCAGCATGCTGCACCTGGTAGTGGAACAATTATATGAGAAGCAGAGTAGTCACTGGCGAAAATACTGGGATGGTTTTAGCTGAACAGGTAGAAGGAGAAGGGCAAAGAGAAATACACTGTTAAATTTTTATGACATTGGTGTGCTCATCCACCTATGTGCCTAAAACTCCCTCCAGCTGAATCAAAGGAAAGCCACAGTGCAAAGAGTTTACCCTGTCTGCTTGTTTTCACTGTGAGGAGAGAAGGAGGGACTGAGGTGGGCACAGAAAGGTTTTCATCCTAAGAACTGAGGCTGAGAGTGGGTTTCATCATGCGTGCTCAATCAGCCTTTGCATGGTTTGAGTCCTTTGGGCTCATTTAACACAGCATAAATCCCACCCTACACGCTCTTTGTGAGTTGTCTAGTTTCCCTCCTCCTGCAGAGATTTTTAATTAAAAATGTAGGACCAAAATAACTGCAGTACCATCTTACAACTATTGTTGAAGGAAGAGCTGGATGCTCTCGTCCCTGAGAAATAGTGAGGTTTATGCAGAGATACTCAGTATATTAATTTCCTGTAGAATTTCAGGGAGAGTGGCTATATCAGAGGAAGTATAGGTGGATTCTAAATTTAAACCGCCGTACAACAGATCTTGGTATACTACAGTGCCCAAAAGTCTGAAAAGCTGAATAGGGGCATATAAGGATCTCTTCAAAAATAGATGCACTTCCTTAAAATTTATTTGGTCATGTTTATTCAGCCCTCCTTATGAAGGCCCCTGAGATTTACAGATCCTGTCTGAATCTGATAGGAGAAACAAGAAAGTAGAGGAGTGGAAAATTCAGCATGATTGGAGCCCCACAGGATGTGGTCATTTCTCTATTGTTTACCTGTTCTTCAGAAGTAGGTGAGCCAGATTAGCTATAATTTAATAGGCTTGGGGTCAGAGCCATTGGGTGGAAATATAGTTTGTTGTTATACAAGATATCAAGGTAGAAATACACTTATAATCTAAAATTCTTTGGCGGCAGTGGATGCTCATGGCATAATCTGGAACTGTATCTTTGTGGTGTTGAACAGCACTTGTTTTCCGTCTTGTAAGATGGTCTGTAAACATCCTTTCCTGCCATTACCTTTGCCTCACTGCTGTGTCAAAGTTCCCTTTGGAGCCCAAGTCTGGGAATGGCTCAAAAGACTTGAGGTAGAAATTGATTTCGGTTGACTTTATTACAAGGGGGCAATATTTCACAAAAAAGGGAATAATGTCAGAAGGACCCTATCAAGCATGAAAGCTGGTCTTCAAATTAGCTTGGTATTTCCTACTAATTGTGTGGTGGGAATGTAGCCCCAAGGCACAATCTTTTCTAGACCTAATTGTATAAAGGCAGAGGTGGATATCATAGAAAGCCATCAGTGAGGCTTGCAGTCATTGGGTTTTTTAAAAATGTCATTAAAAGTAGGATCCTTCCATTAAAAGGGAATATGATCTCATTATGTGATTTAGATAGCAGGATGAGGCTGTAATGATGCTCTTTAATATGTTCTTTTCAAAGAAAAATATCGAGGCAAGAACTGACCTTGAAGATGTGGCCTGCTTGCAAATGATGTAACTGCGCCCCTGTCCGAAGCAAAGTGTCCTTGATATGGCTTTAAATCTCCAGTAGCTTTAGCTAAAGCAACTAAGTTACTGTCTTATTTATGTTTCTGTGTACCTGATACCATATCTCACTGCCTTGAGTTTATCCCAAATCCTGTCAGCCCCTGCAGGAGTGGGGATGGCAGGTCCCATGTGGGACCAGGCTTCCTCTTCCCAAAGGCTGTCACGGTGAATCCATCAGGGTGGCCCTTACCACGGCCTGGGGTCACTCACCCTGGAGGTAGCTGTAGAAAAAATGGATTATTAGAAAGCTCTTCTCTTAGATATTCAGTTACAGTTTAAAAGGATTGTATGGGAGGTCACTGGAGGGTGCTGCTAACAGCACACATAAAAACTTCAGGGCATGGGGGGATGTGGGATAGCCATTCCCCAAGTGATATGAACTGTGGGAGTTATGGATAATTACTGGAAAGCTCAATGTGTCAAAGGTGGATGTGGTTTACCATTATGTAATTCATTAATACTGTTCATGGGACTCGGAGACTTGCTCCCTGAAATGCCCAGGCTTGGAGATGATGTGTTCACAGTGGGCCTCAAATGAAAACTGTCCCACCCACCAACTGGTGGATGAGCTCTCGATATCAATAACCACAACAAAAAGGAAGCAGAGCGCTTCAAATCTGCTTTTGAGGTGGGGAGTTTTTAGTTATATGTACAATATTTTCATCTTTGGGCCTAATATTATTTATATTGACATTAATAAGTGAGTACTTATTTCCTTAACTAGTACAAAGCTTTCAACACTGTTTTTTGGTGCCTAACCTTGTACCATGTCTCTGTGCCTGAGCCTTGTGCCCGTGGATGTCAAAGGGAGTGTTGCCTTCTGGCTTGGATGTGCACTGCCAAACCGTGCACTGCCCAGGAGCTGTGCCCACACTTTGAGCACAAGCAGCAGGGATTCAAGGGTCATCTGTATTGCAAGTGAGGTGTGATGGTGGCTTATATCTGCTTACCTGAACAAGCTTGAACAAGTAGCAGGCACCAGCATAGATTTCAGAATGAACTGGCCATGTGGTGCTCGTTTGATTTCTCAGATATCATTTCTAGCCTGCCTTGCATGCCTTCCTTGTTGCCCACACTGTTAGCCCCACTCCAGTGACCTAGCTCAAGGGTAATTTGTATGTGCCCAAGTTGTGCTTATACCTTGATTTTGCATTAACTCGAGTTCACTGCTGAGAAGCAACTGTGAATGCTTGTGACATCCCTGTGAAACTTTCAATTAAAGATGTATGGAAGTATTTCTAGATGAACAGAAATTCAGAGGCAGAGATCTGGTTCCTGAGTTTGTCTCAAAGTGGATCCTTACTGGAATTTCTTGGCTAGTTTGTTATGAAAACTGCATCAGGAGATGAGTTGTGATCTGTGATGGCACATTTCTTCCTATACACTGCACACATGCTTGGTTGTACATTATGTTTTGGTGGGGAGTCTTTGCTAATCTGAGTTTTGACTTTCTTTTCCTGCTTAAAAGAATGGTGATGAGAGATATCAGTAACAAATAATGGTAAGCTTTAAATAAAAATTCAGTAAGATGGATAAGGTTCTTGGTATATACTTAACAGGTATGATTTATCTCTTCAGTTGAAAATATTAGAACATGGGATTAAAGGGCTGAAGAGGATTCCAGGCAAGCACTTTACCTTCCTGCATAGATTGGTGCTTCAAGAAAATGCTTTTGCGTGAGCTATATTGAATTGAGATGCCTTCAGGAACTGGGGGCTAAAGGAGATTATGCAAAGTATGATTTACTGAAAATAAAGTGAGGGACTGAGATAAAAAGATCTGCAGGAAAGGTTCTTGCTCCCATTTTTCACTGAATACTGGAGACTTTCTCATCCTTCTGGTATTGTGGGCTAGACCTTCAATTCTGCAAGCACCTACCATTACCAGGGAAATAATTAATGTTGATGTACTAGTTGTAATTACAGCAAGTGAGGTGTGATCTATGCAGTTAACAAGGGGAAAGACCAGTGAAATGCTAAGTCAGGAGAAGCTCCTCAGTGCTAGTGGGAAATTTAATATGCTTTGTTAAATTAATAGCCTTTGCATAACAATCAAGTTATAGTTTAAAGGGCAGAGGAGGTGGATGTAAAAATCATTAAGCATTTATTTCAGCGACCCACTCAATATTCTTAGCTGGAAGAAATCGCCAGTGTGGTGTTTATTGAGTCAGTTGCAACTGTTTTAAGGAAAAAAGCAAACCACACAGGATTGTGTATGTAGTGCTTACTGCTGTGCCCTTTTCTAAGCCATAAGGTTGCAGTGATCCCTTTCCCAAACACAACATGGCTTTAGTGATGGGCTGGTGTTTGTCCACTGATGTTTATCCCACACAGAGATGATTCTGAAGATGAGGTTTTCCTACATGTCAAATAAAAATATTCTACATGTGTGACCCTATCTTGAAATTTCTTAGTCCTGTGTTAGATAGGGATCCCCAAGAGGAATGACCTGGGATGTTTTTTTCTCAGTGTAGGCATTCAGGGCCTGGTTTTGCCTGCAGTTGTTCTGTTTGTAGTCTTTGTACATAATGCTCACCGTAGAGAGAGATTAGTTGTAAGAAGATTATGCATCTGAGTGCTGCTGGTGTGCCTGAAATGGAAAATGTTCTGGTGTATACAAAGAAAACATTAATCAAGACGTCTTACAGAGAATTAAGGGAGGAAATAGTTTTGTCTCCTGATTACTACACGAGTTTCACTGCCCAGTGCAGGAAAAGGCAGGGAGAGAGGCAGGAGGTGATAGATTGTTCTTCTGTTCTCAGAGAAAGCAAGGGCAGATTGCTGAGGTGGCTGTGGTAGGAAGCTTCCGCAGGAACAGCACAAGGGAGGCAGCTCTAAGGACTCTGCAATTGAACTCTCAAAACTCTGTGACCATGGAGTTTGATCGAAGGGACAAACCAGCCATGCTCCTGAGCTTGTCAAAGCAGCTGACAGAAATCTGTTGCATATGATCTGAACAAAGCCCATCCCTTTGGTGCAGATGGGTGTCTTCAGCCACCCACGTTACTTGATTTTCCAGCCTGGCTGATTGTCAAGCTGAGTAGTATGGCATGCAGCAGAGGACATGGCAATCCATAAAATCAGAGCACTCACTTGAGTACCACTGGTGAGGAAAGGTCCCCTTGCCTGCCCCACAGAGAAATAGCTGACCCTAAATAATTAGGGGAATAGAGAATAGCTGACACCTGCTGTGAAGCTCCATTGCTTTAGGTTCCAACTAACACCACAAGAGCCCAAAACATTCAGTGTCAGCTGCAGTATGTGTGTTTTGCCATTTCTCTAATCAACAAACATGAATTAGATAGAGAAAAACATTGCCTGCACAGCCACTTCTCACTGTATCAGGTTTCATTTAACTGTTAGTAGGGGGTTGGCTGTCCAATTATCTGTCTTATTAATAGGCATTTTTAGCTTTCAGAAACAGATTTCACAGACCTCCTGAATTGACTGTGGTTCTTCAGCTGTTGTAAATCACCAGCACAGCACTGAACTAATAATTTACCCTTACTGAGGATCTGTGCTGCTGTTTTTCCTTATGAATACTTAGGACTGTAATCACTAGAAATGTATCTGCTAACAATTTGCCTTCTCATTTCATTCATGAAATTTTTACCTCCTCAGGGTTAATTGGATCAGGAAATATCAGTATCTTTAGATCTAATTTTCCCTATTGATGCAGGTTTTGGAATGAATGACTGCTTTGAATACAAAATACAATTTAATTTAATTTCTGGGAAATACTTAGTGACCAGAAAAAGAGAAGGTTGTTGGAAACAAGCTTTGAATAGATTAAGAGCCCCCTTAACTAGCACAGCCTTCTTGACTATATAAAACCCCTAATTAACTATTTATAGAGAAGTACATATTTCCAATCTATTTTAAAATGCTGGAAATAAGAGTAAGCAAACCAACCTACCCATAAGTTTGCAGAGGGTAGGGACAACATAATATCTGCACAGTGTTTAGCTGTGTGGTAATTATATATCAGAAACTTTGAAAATTTAAAGAAGGAGCCTGGAAAATTCCATCCCCAGAAGCTTCAAGCCTGATGCTGAAAGTGGCCACTGTCTTCCCAGCAAGCACAAAAGGCCCAGGATGCAGAACAGCTGTGTGTGAAAGGCATCTCTGCACCAACAGTGATCATCTTTAGGTGTTTCAGTCACTGCCTTCATCCAAAATGGGTCCAGTCCCAGAAGAGGAGAGCACTGGCAGTTCCCATTTGCTTTAATAGCAGCCACAAAGTTTGCTGATAAAGTAACTTTTATTCTTGCCCCATTGCTCTGTGTTGGCTGTTCCTGAAGCCACCTGGGAAGGAAAGTCCCACTGTGCTGTTGCACCCCGTTAAGTTCACTACTTTCATTTGTCCTGTGCTTCATGGGTGTTTGACATACTTCTCTTCTGCTGTGTTTTGCATTTTTAAAAGATGAAGAGGTCTCAGAGACAGGGTTAGTAAGAAATTTATTTCCTCCTGCTGAATTATGTATTCCTTTTTAAGCTCTGGTGAACAGCACACATTTAATAGCCCATTACTGCTTAGAGAGCTGTCAACACAAAAGGAGCAATCCTGAAAAGTACTGTGTTTAAGTGGCTCTATCAATACTCTCTGTATTACCTTTCCTTCATTTTTTATGATCACAAGCGTGGAATGGAAGGGCAGAAATGAACTGAGTTGCAAACTTCAGGGCACTTTAATCTACCAAGACTAACAACCAGGTAAATCCGTGCAAGAGCTAGAATAAAATTTTTTCATTACGAGGTTATTTTCTTAAGTGAGCTTATGGATTCTGCACCAGTTGGCATCTTCAAATTAAGACACGTTGTCTTCCTAGGACAATTCTTCGTCTCATCTGCTGGATTTGGAGGGAATGTAGTAGCAGTGGGTGACATTTCTTGCCTTGTGTTACATAAGTGGTTTGGAGACAGAATGGCAATTTTGGCCTTCTGCAATTCTGGTCCAATTTTGATTTTTTCTCTCTATTCCATGAGCCCCCACAGAACTGGTTTTCCTGAAGCATCTGCATATCCTGAAGCAACCTCCAAAATACTGATTCAGAAGTAGATTTGGGTTTCAGAATAACAGTGTTGTCTTCGAATCAGCTGTGAAAGATTTATAGCTTAAAATCACTTGTGTCTAGAAGTCCATCTTCTATTGTTGCTTATTTCTTACCAGATACTTCATCAGCACTGAATTTTTGTATGTTTTCTGGATTATTTAGGTGTGTAAAGAGCCCTATTGTGAAAAGCAGTGAACACACCTCTCCCTTTCCTGTTACATCCCTTTGGAAAATTGTCCCTGGCATCTACTGTTCATCTTCCCCTACAGCTCTCATGTGCTTTATGTTATTTGAAGCCAGCTTGGGCAGTCAGACCCTTATGGACAGATATAACAAGTAGTTCTCTGAGTAAGTGAGCAATGAGTCCTCAATTTCTTATGGAATTGTGGCTTATGTTGGATTCACTGATGTTTGGTAATAGCTTGGTTCAGAGGACAGATTTACAGTTTCCCTCCTTTCTTTAGCCATTGATCTTTTAAGAAGATACAACTTTTAAGAAACGAATATTTTCAAGTTTTCTAATGCCTATTGGAGTTCCATGACTTTTTCAAATGGTCCAGAAAGGGTTGGGAGGGAGGACGAAACAGGGTAGATACAGATGCAGACACACACAGAGATGTCTTTTGGAAACCAAACCAAATATTTCAGATTTATTGTAGGTTCTTAATAATATGAACTACATTTTCTCTCAAAAAGGAAAAAAGTGTCTGGTATATTAAGAAAACCCAAAATACAAAAGGAAAAAAGTCTGGTTTTGTGATTTTGTGCTACACGAGAGCCTGTCTGGATGAGGGTCAAATGCATCTTACGGAGATATCTTTGAAAAACAAACCAGAATACTGGTGGCATGGTGTGTTGCATGGCTGTGTGTGTGTGACAGACACATCTCTGCTGCTGCATCTCAGAGAGCTACAGTCACTGGGGGTCTTCTGCCAAAAAGCACCAGTTAAGAGGAACTTACACAAATTGATCTGTGTGGTCAAAAAGAGATGAGCTGCTGCCACAAGTTTGTATGAAGATATGTAAGAGAAGAGCCAGACCTGAGAAGTCTTTTTCCTTTGTTACTGGCTGTTCCCAGTTGAACAAGGCATCCAGATTTTTTCTGCCATCAAGCTGCTGGCTTAAATAACTGTGTGGATGAGAGAGCATCAGCACAGTAAATTCTGACAATTATTCTGTGGTTAAATAGTGTGAAATAATAAGTGAGCAAAACATTAGAGTATCAGTCTCTCTGCCTAGTAAATATAGCAACAGTTGAAAGAAATTGTGTTTCGGGGTTTTGCCACTGACATCAGTGTGAGCTGGCTGGCAGTTCTTCACTGACACAGCTCATGGTGTTGCTGAGACAAGATGATGATGGACACAGTCTTTCTGTGTCCCTGTTAGGGTGTAAGAGCTGATGGATGGATGTTTAATGTTTGTAACCTGTTCTCCAGTCTGCTTCCTCTGGGTGGGCCTGGGATTTCTGAATGCCTTCCTGCACAACTGGCACAGCCTTGCCAGGTCACTACTTTTTGAGAAAATATCCCACTCATCTGCTTTTGTTCCGAGCCAATTACGAGCAGTTCTAGAGGTAGAGAGTTGAGGCTGCATTTCTGGGAACAAGGACAAAAAATAGCTCACTGTTAGCATTCCAGACCCAGCTATTTAGACCTGGATTATTTTTAAATACTTTGCTTTCAGACACATAGCTGGCTGTATTTTCCTCCTCTCTCTCCTTTCTTTTTTTAAAGTTAGCAGTTAAGTTTTGCATCTTCTCCCCCTCCCCCAGCTGTAGGCAACCAAGAGTAAGCTAATAGAGGTTTATTTACATTGCTAAGTCAGCTATGTTACCTGCTGCCTCGGAGATGCTGTTGGCCACAGGGGGAACCTGGGGACGTTTTGAGCCTGGATGTGTTTTCAGAGCAGTTTTCTGGGTGGTTGAATTGACAGGAGGCAGGGCAGCAGCGAGTGGAAAGCTGCGGCCGCCTCATTTCACCCGGCTGCCATCTCATGTCACTGGCCAAGGCTCAGCCCGTAGTGGCCCCGTCCCATGTGTGTGTCCTGGAGCTCAAACAAAGCCTTTCACCAAGAGCTGTGTGAAGGGGTTGCAGTGAAGTTCTGCTGCTGAGTGTGTGCTGTCTTATGCCACTTCATAGTGGGGCCATGCTGACACTCAGGGCTTTTGGAGTTCTCGGAGATCACTGCACAGAGCTTGTTTCATCCTCCATGGATGATGCAGGCACACAGGGGACACACATCCCCTTCAAATGGCAGCTGTGTAGCCCGGGGGAGTCCCATTTTCGGGCTAGTCCCACCTTCTACCCATCAGACTGTTGTTGGATGTTACAGACCCTCACATCTGATGTCTCACACATCCCACAGTGAGCTGGGTTCAGAAAGACCTGTTGCTCAAAGTGGTTTTAGTAACCCGTGTGCATTGCTGGCATCCAGCCTGGTTTAGATCAAATTAAGCTCTTGGGCACTGAGGCCTTCTCTTGCAGGAAAGAAGGAGCAGATTCTCTGTTGCCCTCTACACAGCAGCTAGTTTTTAAAGCTGATGCAGCCTGCTAGGCAAATAAATTTTTTAAAATTTCAAAACCTGAAACATTGGGCCTGTCATCTAGAGGGACTGGCAGGGCAGGTGGAGGTACAGAGCCCATATAAAACACAGGAGGGGAGTTCCTCACTGGGACACATTAATGGCATCCCCTTGTGTGGTGTCTTGGCCATGAAGGCTGAGCTCCAAGAGGCCATTGAGGGTTCCCCATGAAACTGGGGCATTTGGGCAGTGCAAGCACAGGGGTTGTCCTGGGAGCAGGAAGGGGAAGGATAGGGTGTTCTAGCCTGTTATCAGCCTATTTCCCACCTGTGCCACAAGGGTCACCTTAGGAGCATGTTGGTCCTACCCTCCCAAACTGCACTGTGACTCTGGGCAACCTTTTCTTCTTTGTTTTCCCAGTAGCCTAAAAGAGATGGGAAAACTTGGAGATGCTTTTCAGGAAATGTGTACTATCCTTAAAGGGTTTTCCTTACCTCAGTAGCTGTCCCCCAGAGAAGCAGCAGACCTTGTGGTGAGGGATGCCACCCAAAGGCTGGGTTAACACTTCTTGTTGCTATCTAGAGCCCTGCTTCTGGCTGTACATGGGGAGAGAATAAAGCCTTTAACTTGGGAAGGAGACAGTCATAATATCTGTTTGTAAGGGGTAAGAAAGAACTGCTTGTTGGATAGGTATAAAAAACCCCTTTAATTCCAGCCAGGATGGTCTAATGCCTTAGCCAAGTGGTGGTAAAGAGCAAAGTACCACCAGTACAGGGATGCAGGGAGGCTTTTGGGGACACAAATGCTGGTCTTTACCCTCACAGAGCAGCAACGGTTATCTTACTGATCAAACTGCAGGGCTGATCTTAATGCCGTTTTAAAGAAACCAAAATCATTTATGTGTGCTGTAATAGGAAATAAGGGTGGGAATGAGTGGTGTGATCTCCTCTTGCTGCTCTCTGCAGCCAGTGCAGCTGGTCTTCCTCCACACAGCTCGGATTAATATTGATTTGTGTGGAGATGGTGTAACTCTGCTGACACCGATGGAGTTGCATTTATGAGACTAAAAAGCCTTAAAAAAAAAAAATAGTTTCAGGCACTGTGTACTTAATGTTAAGCACTGAATGGACGCAGTGAGTAGCTGTTATCCTAACAGATCCTTGTAGGCTGGAAGATGTTATAGTGCCTGGATTCACCGAGGAGCGGTGTCCTGCTTCCCTACAGTTTACAAATACTGAGAGTCAGCAAATCAGTAACTGTAGCTTCAGACTAATACCGGTTATTTTTCCCTGCATAGCCTTCTGGCACTCTATAAAAAGATGTGGCACACTGCGTAGGATTAGGTGGCTTTGAAGCAGCGGGGTCATCTAGGTGTGAAAACTTTGATTTGCTGTGTCTTGAAATGAACTGTAAATTCTGTCTTTCTTTTTCAGAAAACCCCCACAGCTCATGCCATGAAGGAGGAGAACTTTCTTCGTCGCAGGTTCTCCCTCTGTCCGGCCTCATCCACCCCTCAGAAGGTCGATCCTCGCAAGCTGACGCGCAATCTGTTCTTTGGGGCCGACAATGACATCTACCCCCTCAGCCCAGGTTGGTTTCTGGTGTGTCAGTGCAGAAAGTAG
Organism: Falcunculus frontatus; assembly: GCA_013398115.1. NCBI lineage: Eukaryota > Metazoa > Chordata > Aves > Passeriformes > Falcunculus > Falcunculus frontatus. The sequence goes on along the minus strand of VZRV01005924.1, from coordinate 714,911 downwards.
TGTGCCTCAGGTGCTTGACTGCAAGTAGAAAGTTCAGCATGCTGCCAGGAAACAAAGAGACACAGGAATGTGAAGTAGAAAGTGAGAGAAGCTGCTGCAACCCAGGTAGTACTGGATCCCAGACAGTGCTGCTTTCACGATGCTGTTGTTTTTCATTGGCATGGCATTAAGTGGGAATGGAGGGCATGAGAATTTGGGTTTGTAACTGTTTGAATGCTGCATGGCCTTACATTTATAAAATGACTGTAATGTTTTCAGGCACATCCACTTTGAGGCACTTGATTTGTAAGTGTTGGACTTGCTTAAAATTTACTGTCCCGGTTTGCAGATGTTTAATGGCAGGTTTCCCTGTTCAGATTTAGAGCCCAGGATAAATATTACAAGAGCAAAATTTCTGTGGTTAATGTTCTGTAAACATCTACAAGCACCACAAGTACCAGGAATCTTGACAGGTTGCAATGAATGGCAGACTGGCTTTAAGCATTCTCTTTACATCTTTTTTTTTGTTTTAGCTTTGAATTTCCTAGCACCTTTCTTGAAGGAAAAAGAGCTCATTTTGTTGTTTCGGAATTTGTTGCTCACAATAAACATTGAAGTCTTTCCTTGATTGCAGTCTGCAGACAATGCTTCCATTCCAGTCTGTAAACAAGTGCTTCAGGGGACAGTCACAAGTTTGTTGAGCTGTCATCTGTAGCTGCCATGTCAGTGCTAAGTAGTCAAACCTCACAGCACCTTTGTGAGGTCTCAAAACACTGATATCTGGAGAAAGAACATAGCATTTGTCAAAAGGTTTCAGAGCTCATATAGCTCCCAACAGACTCTCTGGGCTTTGCAGATGTAGTGCAAAACCAGGTCTGCATTTCCTGAACTAATTGTCTTTAATTGCAAAGGTTTCAAGGGCCTCTGATTTTGCAGGTATTTTGTTTGTGAGTGTCTGCTGTAAGGCAGTGGGGAGCCTATTTTCAGCAGTGCTGACTAATCCTGACTGTCACTGAGGCCGCTGGAAGCTTCAACAACCTTTCAGTAATCAAATTGAAAACAATTTAAAATGGGACACCTAAAAGCTCATACATTTCAGACCTGGAGGGATTTCTGAACAGCTGACTTCCCATAAGTACAGTCTGTACAAATGTGTGGCAAATAAATAACTCACTTCTGCTATCCTTGAGAGCTGAAGGGCTGATTTTCCAGCCTGTATTCACTTCCCCTTGCTTTGAGGTGATGGAGAGCCATGGCTTAGAGTTTGCCCAGTTCTTTCTTCAGTTCTTACCAGCATTTTCAATGCTAAAAAAGTTACTGACTCCCTTCCAGTGGTATTTCAGTGCTGTGATCTTTTAGAAACCGGGGAAAGTTGAGGGTTTCAGTGTGGAGGAGGTGGCTGGAAAAGTTTTTCTCTTCCTCACCTTCCCCCATCATCTTGTTTCTCCTTGATCCCTGCTGGCAGCCTTTGCTGGGCTCAGCAGAACAAGTGCCTTGAGCCACATCGGATCTTGTGTTCTGCTGCACAGTTCTCCCAGGTAACCTCCAGCACTGGTGTCAGTGAGGGCTGTAGCTCTCAGTATTGCAAAGGAAGAGCATAGGCTGAAGGATTTGTAAAGGAGAGAATATCCCTTTTAAAAAACCAGAGGTTACTCCTTCAGTCAGGGGATTTCTTGCAGGGAGTCTGGGATTTTGTCTATCCTTACTCCTCTTTTACTCCTTCCATTTCTTTTTCTGTCCCCGTGGAGCTGCCTTGTCTCTTTGTCTTCCTCATATTTCCTGCAAGAAGGGCCTGCTATTCTTCATGTTCAGTTGCCATTTCTTATGGCAGGCTTTGCTTTCACTCCCTTGCTGCTGCTTCTGCCTTGTTTTCCTCTGAGCCTTGTGTGCTTCTCCCTACCTTCTCCTGTTCCTCTGAACAATGCTGCTATCACCATAGATAAGCCACAGGTCTGTGTCCGATATTTCTCTGTTCTCTGTTTTTCTCTGTTGTTTTACACAAGCTTTCAGCTGTTGAGGCTTTTCCAGCGGTCTGTGTTTTGCTGCTTGAGCCCAGCAGGTTTTCTTTATGTGAGCACTGGGCTGATTGTGTTGAGTGGGTGCAGTGGGCAGCAAAGCCCAGTGATTTCCTGCCCAGAACTCAGTGGGTTGTGATGTGGCTGGAGCTGCAGGTCTCACTGCATCACCACCTAGGATTCGCCCTCCAACAATGAAGAGGTGCAAGGAAATATTTCAGAGAGAAGGGAGTGACAGACTTTACACCTCAGGAGAGCTGTGCCATGGAGATTCAGTGCAGCAAGGGAATTTTTTTTTTTTTAAAACGAACATATGGGAAATGCAGAGGGCACTATTGGAAATAACACTTAGGACTTCTTGCCTCTTGCTTGCATACAAAAATGCTAATGATTCTTGTAACTGAGAGAAAATTGAGTAAGATATCTTCTTTTTATAGGGACCTCACAAATTAGAGAAACATGAATTCTTGTTCCTTGTTCATGTCTGTCTTTCACTTAGCCATGAGGAGAGAGAACCTTTCTCTATTTTCTGTTTCAGAGGATAGGAAATTTATTGGGCGAGTATCTAAAAGAATTTTTACAGAATCTCTCTTTCTGATTAAGCTGCAAGATGACACACAGTCTTTAAATAAAAATTTAGATTAGCTTGTCTGTGTCCTAAGAGATGTACTTCCATGAATATGGGAATTTTCCCATGAAAGATACATGGAATTGTATTTCAGGTGTTCACATTGGGTCGTGTGGCTGATATTTACCACAGAAATGGGTTTTATTTGCAATAGTTTTGTCAGAGCTTGTATTTCCTCTTGTAGTTTATCAGTCATGCTTGCTGTATCATTCTTTATAAAGGAGAAAGGCAAATACACCTGTAGGATTCATGCCAGGCAGAAAACCAAAGAAAAGGAATGGTTACTCTTCTGAAAAGGAGCAAAATACTTAGTTTCCCTGTGTATGACAATAATGGATAAAAAGTGTCAGTAATTCTGCTCTCTGACCAGAAGACTGGAGTGTCGGCAATTTTCTTCACAATGTGGTAAAAGCTGTTTCCATAAGTACTACTGATTCTCTTCCCAAAATCTTTTTTCTTATTTGGTGCAGAACTTTTCGGATACTTTATGGAGGACCCTTCTTTATGTGCCCTGGTAGCAGTCAGCACTTTAAATCGCGAGAGATTCATCTCTGTTTCTTTTGTGGGCATTGTGTTTTCTTGACCAGGGATATAATAACTTCAGCTTCTATGGTTAGCTCCTTCAGTTCATGTTTAGCTCCTTTCATGTTTTTCTATGGTTTCCTATTTATTTTCTTGAGGTGGCTTTGTCTGTTGTGCTCTGGGTGAGACTCTCACTTTTGGGCTTTCTGTGCACTTAACTGTGTGTGGGGGTTTTTGACAAACTTCCTCATTGTTCCTATGAAGTTTGCTTTCCAAAGGCTGGCCCTCTCCTTCTGCATGGCTGCAGCAGATCTGCTTGAGACAGACAGCAAAGATAACTCTCCTCTGAGAAACAGCCTTTCCCTCACAATATCCTGTAGATTTAATGAGTTTGGCATAAGAAACTAGTCGATGTTGCTTCATAAACATACCTAATGAAGCCTTGTAAGTGATAAAGTAAGAATGGACAGTTGCATGGTTTTTTTTTTTTTCCATAACGCTCTGTGAGCAGGATGGTCCAGAACCTCAGGAACAGGGAAAATCGTCATTGTTCAGGTGCAAATCCTTTTAACTGCATTACTGAGAGAAGGCAGAAGTGTCTCGCATCTCAGCTTTTTGTATGGCTATAAGCTTGGAGTTAAGCTTTCTTTAGGAAATGAGACATAATAAAGAATGGATGTGAATTCTGTTATGCTAATAGACACCATTCCCTTGGAGCAGGCAGCAGATGATTCCCATTAACTTTACTTGAACTTTTAGACCATATGTTACTTTCCCATACATGCACAGAAAAAACTCTTCATGGGAAACAAGTGCAGCAGCTACATGGCTTTATCAGTTTTTTCCATCCTCCTCTGCTTCTTTTAGGGAGAATGGGGGTTATAGAAACGAAAATGCCATGAGAGGAAGAAAAAGTATGGAGATCCAGGTTCTAATCCATGCACAGCAGTGCTTATGGCCATCCCACTTGTCATGGTAGCACAAAGGCGCTGTCAAATCTCTGGCCACTGGGGATTTTTTTAAAATTTTCTCCTGCCCACAAACATCAGATTTCGGAGTGCATTATTTAGGGCTCAGTGTTTCCAGGGGGGGAGTGACAGCTGAAAAAGTAGGTTAAAGATATGGGTCCCCTGTTGTTGCATCACCTTCCTACGTGTCTGGATGGGTCCTTCCTCCACTCCACTCCACTTCCCCGCCCGAGTGGTGCATGTGCTGTCCCTCTTCTCCCAGGCCTCCTGTGGCAGCATGGGCTTCTGTGGCTGACTTTTCCAACAGATCTGGCTTCTTGAATGGCTGTTCTGGTAATTCCAGGAGAAGTTACAGTTCTGACACATCTGTGACAGCTTCTGCTGACTCCAGGAGAATCAGGGTTTTCCCTTGCCGGTTTTGGATTTGGCGGTGTTTCCAAGGCTGGCCCACACAACGTTAGAAACATTTTAAACTGTTCCCGTGTTTGCAGTGTGCTACAAATGGATTGTGTTTCACTGTCTTGGTGGTTCTTTACCGCATCCCGTATTCTGAAGCTCTGATTGCCAGAGATTCTGAGAAGAAAATAACATTGAATTGGTTAACAATGACTGTCTTGGCACTAAAAATCTAATCTCATCAGATGCTATTTTTTGGCTTTTTTTTTTAATAGAAGCTCTATGCTTTCTTTTTTTGTAAGGGCATGACTACATTTGGCCAAAAGAACAGAATTTATCATTACGTTTTATTGCTTGGACTAGGACTACACACACTCATGCCAGTATATATTATATGCAAGTTTAGGATATTTGAGTAGTGAGGATATATTTCTACAATGATTGTAAAATGTCGTAGTACTCATTTACTGCTCATAAATTTAAAATATTTCTTATTTTAACAAGTAACTTGGTCAGAAGACATTGATTTTTTTTTATTTTCTTTTACTACTCATGCCTAGATACTGTTCTGTCTTCTGTAACATTCTGTGATCGTGGTTATTATTTGTCCAGCAAAGCATGATATCAAGTGCATCTGTGTATAGTTGCCAGATACTGACCAAGGAGGATTGAATAGCTGCTTATTTACTGAATTACATTTATTATTTGCACTGAACGAGGCATGGGGTATGTAAGGAAAGGACAGACTGTGGTAATGTAATTAAAGACTGCATCATAATGTGGACACAGAAGGGAGCTGATTAAGGATGCACAAGCAACCTTATTTCTGGTTTTTCCCAGCTTTCCAATGCTGGACTTTGCAACCATCATGCTGGTTTTTCATGGTGTTTTGAGACCTTACCTTTGAGCAGTCTTGTTACCCAAGCATGAGGATGGAGGCTATTTCAAATTCTACACAATCCCTCTCTGGGATCATGGTGTGCTTGCTCTTGCTCATGATAACGTCCCTTGTGTGCCTTTAGCAGTAGCCCTTCTGAGGCCATGATTTTGCAAAGAATTTCTCTGGTTTTGAATCACATTTTTTTTGTTGCAGGAAAAGACGTGGAAGGAAACAGCCCATCAGCGCTGAAGGATGAGACACCACAGACTCCAAACTCCGTTAGCAAGGTACTTTGGGATAGGGATCCATTCCCAGTCTTGCTTTCATTTTTCTCAGGATGTTACTAATCATTCTTACCCTTTTTTTAAAAAGTCATTGAGAAAGCCTCTCCCTCTGTTTCTGCAGGAACTGTGTGTGTGTATTTTGAGGGAAAGAAAATGAGTGTTTTTGCATGGTTGGGATGACAAGGAAGCCTACACTTTCCTCTGGCTTGATTTCACCTACCACAGAAGAACCTGGTTTATTTGGGCCTCATTTGGCAGTGTAATTAGATATTAATAATTATGGTTGAAAGGTTGACTTTGTCAGCAGGGGTGTCTCCTGCTGTTCCTGATCAGCAAGGCAATCACAAATCTTAATTGTTTTGCAAAAGAAAACTGTAATATTTAGTCTCGTGAGCAGCATCCGAAACAGTGAGTGAGAGTCAGGGAGAGAGCTCTGGGAATTGGTGTGGAGAGGAAGACAAACTAATCAGCATTTCCTGAACAGAACTTTTCTATCCAGCCTGTTAGGGAGAGGTAAAGCTGGATCTAAAGCCTTTGGATGTCACTGCTCAAAACCTGCCTCTAGATCAAGAGTTACAGAGTGCCAGGGTTTGATTTCCTGTAGAGATGGAATCAACCTTATAAATGAGATCTGGCTTTGAGATTCATGTACAGCTTTTTTGGCTGCAGGTCCCTAACATGTTTTTGGAGGGTAACTAGAAATAGAAGCGAGACCAGTTAATAAATTTTTAACTAAATTTATTTTAAACTATGAAGCTATAAAATGCAAGGGGCACCAGCTGAAATGAAAATATAGCACAAACTGCAGACAAGTGATTTCTTGTGAGACATGAAGATAATCTTTGCATCTTCCAGTACATTTCCCTGTGCTTGCCTGGAGCTTGCAGGTTGTTCTGCTGGGATGCCCTGACAGAGGTCAGCACAGGGAGATGGTGAGAGGAGCTTTGGGAGTGTGCAACAAGGACTTGTGTACATGTCCTCTGCTATTGCTGGAAGCTGGCAAGCTGCAAACCGATCTTGGTTTTGCTTTTTCAGGCAGGTTCTTCAAGGAAAATCAGCCTCCCACTTATCCTGGCAGTGGAGAAGCCCAAGGACCAGGTAACTGCATCCAGGGCTGGGTTTTAAAGCTAGATGTTTTGCACGCCTTACATGGAGTGGTGTTGAATTTCCAATGGCTTAGGAATGTAAAGAAGGACTTTGTCTAGACAGGACAGCTCCGAGCACTGAAGTCCTGTCCAGAAGGGAGTTTGATTTCTGAGATGCAGGATGAACACAGGAGTAGGAATGTATTTATGAGAGGTTTCTGGGTGAGAGCATGGCTCTACAGTGTTTTCCCAGCCTCCGGGCCTTCCTTGCTGTTCAGTCTCCTAGAGGTGTGTTTTTGAAAGGAGAAGTACCCATGGAAGATCTGGGTGCCCACCTTGATTTCTGCCGTGCTTTGTGTGCACCTGGGAGCCATTGGTGGGTCTCTCCTAGACAGTGCCAAGAGCAATTGTCAGAAGAGTTAAGAGGAAATGCACAGCACAAAACAACTGCATCAGATCTGTGAATCAAAAGAAGTGGGGCTCTGAACCTGGACATGATCTTTGCTTTCACTAACCCAAGCCTTTGGTTTTACAATAGTCAAAACTGCTCTGGAACACCAGTGGACTAAAAAGAGATATGAGGACACCAAAACACCAAACCTTAACTTGCCTACTCATTTGCAGTGTTGCAGGCAATTGCTTTGGCTGCTGGATGGGCCAGAGCTGGGTGTTCTTTTCCTGCCTGAATATTCTGCTTAGACACATGTTTGATTCTGAGACTTTCCACCTCACTGGACCTGTGCTGTAGCACCTGTCATTTCCACTTCACTCTGCTTCACCTTGCTGTGTTGTGCAGTACTGTGTTCTCCTCCAGCCATGTAACTTGCCTTCTGTCATGGTTTGCAGTGGCAGTGACAATAGGGAGTCCTTACCGTGAAACGTCTTGTACCTTAAAAATTCAGGCAAACTGGTGGTCAGTTTGTTCAATATGTAATTTTTCACATCCACCCAGCTCTAATGCCATAAAATAAAGCCTTACTTTCAGCTTTCCAGAACTCTAAGTAGGGATCTGTCACACTCTTTCAGTTTAAAAATAAATAGTGATTCCACCTACTTGAAACAAAGGGAAAAGTGTGTGCTAATTGGGTGATATTTAGATTTCTGATAGCAAGGGGGGAGTAATTCCTAGAAACTGGACTGTAGGGTGTGCTGGTTTAATTAATGGATTAAGAAGTAAATGTTGTAGGTTACAGATCCATGCCATGGATCTTTGCCCTTCTTTTGGTACAGTGGATATGAAAAACCTTGTTGGAAATCAGTGTTCTTTCAGCGGCGCTATTTCGAGGTACCACAGCACATTAACTACTTTCACTCAGTAATGAGAAGGAAAGGAAAGCCAGTCAAGTGGTTCAATCCCTGGACTGGGGCTTGGGGAACCTCAAATTCCCAACTCTGCCTTGGATTCCCTGCATTGCCAAGGCAGATTAATTGCGTTTCCATTTCACATCTTCATCAGTGAGGTGGAAACCGTTCTGCATTTCGTTCACCCAGGCCATATCCACATTGCAGGATGGAGCAGGCTGCAGGTTTCCCGGGTCAGCAGAGAGAAAGTAGCATAGAAACCCTATAAATGTCTGTGAACTTGTGAGCTGTGAGGATAAATTTTAACTGCAACCACACTGCCCTGTGCTCATGGGTGGGCTGCTCTCTCTGAGGTGTGAACACATCCCAGTTGTCCTATCTGTACAGACAGTCAAATATTTGATGCCGGAACATTTGCTTTCAGTGTGTTTGTGTGGTTCTTTGCACTATATATATATTTGTAATTTCAGCTGTGGCTTCTTGACCCACATTTTATTGGAACCTATTTAAGGCGCAGTTCAGCTACATATTATGTTGGTAACTTTCCTGCAACATGTTTTCTCCTATTTCATTTTTTAAGTGGAGTCTCTTTCATCTCCTTTTTCAAAGGGGAAAAAAAATATTAGCTTACTTATTTCAGATCGTTTCTCATGTTAGTTTCTCTCTGTTTTAGCCTTGTTTTTGGGGATGAGGGCTCATAGTTGGGTGTGAAAGTATCACCAAACTGTCTCAAGGCCTCAAGCTTGTCTCTGCAGACAGGAAGTACAGTTAGCACACACCTGATAGTGACAGGAAGTGTCTTTCTTTTGTGCCTCATTTGATGCTGTTAGAGTCCTCAAAGGCACCTTTTATTGCAGTATGCAGTGATGCATGTTTTCTTTCTTCCTTTCCTGTGCTTACCTATTAACTCTGCTGGCTGGAGGGCAGCTGGAGTCTCTTGATATGCATGCAGGGCCACAAAAAATTGAGGTGTATTTTAAGGGATAGTCAGAAAAATCCTGGAGCTCAGTGGTACTTCACTGGTTCCAGTCCCTTGCTAATGCTGCAATGTAGTCTAGGAAATTGTAGGAGTGTGGCTGTTGCATGCACAGTTATGTGATGCATTGGAGGGCAAAGCATTGTGAATGAATTTTTCCACAAGCCTGAATTGTTCAGGCCTTTATTGTGTGATTTGTAATCTGAAATACGAATGTAACTGACTGCTAGAAATTTATTGTAGCTGGACAGTGGTTTGAAACAGCACATGCTCATCATTTGAGATTTAAGCTACAGTTCCCATACTGTCTCAAGCTGTCCCTGCTGGATCTATGAATCATGCTCCTGACCTCTGCGGTAATTCCAGTCATGGATGCACTTGGGACTAACATAGAAGATCATTCACAAATGTGGCAATTTACAAGGGTACCTTTTCCTCTGTTCTCCCTTAGCCAGCAAACCAAGGGATTGTTTGGCAGACAGACCCAGATATTGCAGGAATCACCTTGGAGAAACTCGGGAATGAAACATCCCCTGTGTGTGTTAAGCACGGCTTAATGGGAGATTCTGGCCCTTCCAGGTCAACTACGCTCAAGTGGACCTTTGCTGTCTTTTCTTTACTGTTCTTCATGTTCTCCATGCTGTGGATGGAATTATTTTGGGGCCAGCTGTCTCTGTGAAGACTTACACTCAGCTCCTGTGCCCTGGCTCAGTACACTTTGCTTCCTCAATTTCACGTGCAGCACTTTTGGGTAGTCACAGTTGCCCACAGAGGGCTTTGCAGCTGATTTCAGCTGAGCAGAGCTGTAGCCTGGAGTATCCTGGGAAAATCATATTGAAGAGGGGTGGGATTTTGCACTGTGAAGTAGAAAACACGGAGCATCCCTAACTGTATAAGTACATACAAGCCCTGAAACTCCCAGGTGCCTCCCAGGTGCCTCACAGAGGTGAATGTAGACAGTAATAACTCAAAGTTGATAACTTTGGGTAAGCTACAGCAGTCCTGTTGTGTCATGTTGGGTCACTGGTGATCACAATTCCTTAGCCTAGTGTTTCTGACGAGGAAGGTGAAGGCAAATGGAGGTGCTAAAATTGAAATGATTTATCAAACGATTTAGCAAAACGTATTAAACTGCAGGTCCACTTGTTTTTCATTGCTCATTTTCTTTGTTTAAGCTTAGCCTAGGGACAAAAGCTGTGCCTATAGCTGGAGGGGAAATAAAAACTGTGCTTCAGCTTTCTCCTGGCACTAAATCTGTGACAGTCGTGAAACAGCATCTTTCTCAGAGTCCAACTTCCCATCTCACCTCAAATGTTCTTTAAATATTCTGACCTTGCAGAAGGAACTTCCCATGCAAGGCACACTTAACATGATCAAATAGAAATCCTGTGAGGTCTGTGACTTTTTCTTTATTTATCATAATTTGATGCAATGGAGCCGAGGATTCCACTAAATACTGGTATAACTTGATATTTGAAGTTGCTTGGATGGCTGAATTTCACCAATTATTTTCCCCAGATGCTGCTGTCATGTCAACTGTTTATTTGTACAGGCTTTTCAGTTTGTGCTAATCATTGTGCTATTTCAGAGTTATAAACACAGTTGCTGTATCTTTGTAACATTGTTGAAATAAGAGATATCTTTATGTTGGTTTTTTCCCAACTGGAAAGTTTTAGTTGAAGATTATTCAGCTTGCTGAAAAGTGGCATATCAGTTAGAGGGTAATCTTTCCTACTGCAAAGCTTGTTTGCCAGTAAGAATCATTTCACTGACTCTACTGTGCTTTGGATGAGCTGTTAATTCACAACAAAAGTAAAAAGTTTTTAAAAAAGAACTGCTTATAATGAAATGAAACCAAAATTGCTTACATTTGGTTGAGATGTCTGTGAATATTCGCAAGGAGTTTCTCAGTTGTAATGTCAAACCCAGCTTCTCCATAGTTTTTATACTAAAACAACTTTTGTTTCATTTCTTTTATTTCCGGGTGATTGAGATTTGTAGCAATTACATGTGGAAAAGATACTGGAGAAATTACATCTGAAATTACATCAGGATGTGTCTCCCACTTCTTCTGTGAAGCATAACTTATGACCCCAGCTCCTTTCCTTCTGCCTTCAAATTCCCATCTGATCTTGTCTTCCTCTCGCTTGGATGCAAAGAAGATGAAAGGGCAACTTGTAAGCTGTCACTGCTGTTACCATGCAGAGCACAGCTTGAAAATTACTTTATTTAAATGTTTCTGATTTGGAATAATTCTGGCTGTTGTGCAGCAAGGATTGCCTGTGCTAAGTAACAGGATATTCCTCTTGCTGTTGTCCTAGGCACGGCTGGCATGCTGATGGGCTGGCATCCCCCACACTGGAGTTGATCACAGGCTGTTTTTCTGTGAAATGATTTGGTTCCTCTTGGAAATGAAGTCACCAAAAAGACACTGGATCAGAATAGCACTATTGTGAGGACTCTGCATGCTCTCTTACAAAGCTTGGCAGAAGTGTGAGGGTATTGTGATGACTGCTAACAACCAGCAGTGAATCTCCAGAGCTCCATGACTGAGATGAAAGGGAACAGAAACTTGACTGGGATAAAAAGTATGTTTTTGAGTACAGTACAGCCCATTGTCAGTGGCAAGGTCATCATTCAGTCCTGAAAAGGACAGGTTTGATTAGGGAACTGAAAAGGGACAACAGTTTCTTCTCTCTGCAAGTGCTGCAGCATGCTCTGGTGAAAGTTTTTGGCAGATTAACAGACTTCCCTCCTCATGGGAACCAGTATATGGAAAGCATGCTTACTGCTTTCTTATTAGAATACTCCAGTGGGCTTTTTCTTTCTTCAAAAAGGACACGAATTCCTTACTCTCCCATTGTACAAAGTCTCATCTGTGGCCAGTATTGTTCACATGTTGCTGCAGAGAGCAGGGTCCAGATTCTGATATCCTGCACAAGGATTATCCCAGCGTCCTTGGAAGACTTGCTGTGATGACAGATGACTTCTCTTAGTTTTCTGCCAGGCTGAGAAAGGCAGGGCAGTAGAAAGACATCATTGAATGTTCTTGATGTGTCTTAGCAATGTGAAACCCTGCTGTGTTTTGGGAATCTTTAGAGCTGATGGCCCAAATTTACTGAATCTTATGTATGCCACAAGGTACAGTCAAAACCATTAAGACAGATTAATGTAAAAATATGAAGTCGTATTACTTCAAGTCACTTAGCAGATTAAACCTAGGGGAACTATCATTACTATCAGCAGCATAGGGACCTGTGGTATGCTGTCCTAGGGACTTAGATCCCACCCGTGAAAAAGCAGGAACTTTAAACCCAGAAATACAATGCTTTTCACTCTATAGACCTGGAGATCACCAGTTTCCTTGCCAGAAAACTCCTGTTTAGGATCAGTGATGGTGCATCCTCATATGCATAACAAGAGGCAAAGTTGGGAGGGAGAAGCAATCAGTCTGCTTCGTTAAAAGCTAGCAGGGGAACTGTCAAAAGTTCCAGGTCAGGCACATCTGAAATCTTGTCCCTGGCTCATAATTAAAACCATGGCTTGGTTATAGTAACACTTTGTCTCTCTTCATAAAGCATTTTGCAGCCATCTTGGTGAGCTGTGGTATTGGTCACACAGCTGGTAGGTGCCTCACAGATTTTGGGACGTAGATGCACAGAAACTTATTTTCCCATGCCTAGAAATTCTTACACAGGCAGTGAGTACCTATGCTACTGCTTCTTTCTCATCCACTCTCAAGCCTGTCTTGGTGACCATCATCCCTGTGGCTGTGTTTCCCCTTACAGGCCAGCTTCACAGGTTCAGCATGACCAGGCGCAGCCCAAACCTGGGGGAGGGAGAGCCTGAAGGAAGCAGCACAGTGGTTCAGGAGCCACCGCAGCTTCCTCCAAAGCTGTTCATCCTAGCTGCTTTAACTAAGTGAAGGACCAGTTTGAAATGGTTTCAGACGAGTTCCACTATATTTATTGATCTCCTAAAGGCTGTGGTGGTGTAAAGGGAGATTATCCCTTCATCAGCTGTTATGTGCTATGGTTTTATGGCTGCACAGCAGTATCGGCTGGAATTGGGCACCGGTGTCCTTGGTCGTGGAGTCAGCTCTCCCAAAGAGTCAGAATCAGTGTCTGTCTGTGTGAACATCCCAGGTTTGAAGTCTTGTGCTTGTTTAATTCTATTTTTAGCATGACCCAGAGAGACTCCAAGGAGGAGGCAGGTGGGGCTGGTGGAGCAGTGGAAGTGCCTCTGTCTGTGTCAGTGCTGGTTCCTCACAAGCAGCAGGTCTAGGCTCAGGTTTGCTGTGGTTGTTGGAAGCCTTTCTGAATTCAGCTGCAAGCAAATCTCCCCAAGCCAAGTGAGCTTAGGGGCCAAAATTTCATTCTTTATGTAAGCGCTAAGGTGTAATTGTCTAGATAACAGGCAGCTGTAGCTTGTTTTAATTAGTTAAGCAAAAAGCATTCTTTGTATTCTGATGCTTTGCAGGCACCTGAGCAGTATTTCCTAGAATCTTGGGAACATCTGTGCATTTTCTGCCTCTCACACTGGCTAATGAAGAATAGTACACAGTGTTTCTCTCTCTGTCTGATCTCTCAGGCTGGAGGGAGTGAAATTACTGATAAACAATTGGCTCATAGTTGTGTCTCAAGGACAGGACATTCTTCCTGCTAATTGGGAGAAAGGGGGAGAACTCTTTTGACCGATTTCAGAGGACACACATCTCGAATCATGAAAGCATAATATCCTAATAATTCTGAAGGATTCTTGCTCAGGGATATTTAGTCACGTGGAAATGTTTCTTCATAAAAGAAGGCTTATAGCATATCTCCCAAATGTCTACTAGTGCCCTTTGAAATGTGACAAAAGCCCTGTGGGCACAACTCTCTGCTCAGACATCACATCTGTGCAGTGGTCCCCACCATAAACCTTGTGGTTTTTACAGTGAAGTCCAAAGCACAAAATATGAATCAGAGACTGCATTGCAGGCAGAGGAGGCAGGCTTAGCTTTCTGTGAAAACAAAAAAGGCAAATACTGAATAGTTTTCTGGAGTCCGGGAGCTGGCCTTTTCTTTGAGTGGATCCAAGTTGACTTGTAAACTAAACAGTCAGATCAGGGACCTCACTGGCCTTTGTGGGTCATCACAGAGTTTTCAGTTCTCTGTTTTTAAAGTATCCCGTGTAGTTTTGGTTTTAGTGTAAGAGTACTACAAGGGTATATGAGCACAAGTAATAGGTTCTACAGTGATAGTGGCTCTGTTGCAAATTGCACCTTCTACCCCTGATTTCTAATCCTACATCATCTACATAAGGAGTTTTGCTCAGCTGAGGATGCACCCTTATCTCCCATTTTTGCTCCTGCCCCAGTCTCCAAGGCGTAGTTGATGGCCTGTTTGCTGTCATCTGGTCGTGCATTTCTGTGTTTTTCTCTGAGTCATATGAAAAGGACTGATCTGACTGTAACTGACCATTTTCCTGCTCACACGAACATTCAGCATAGTTTGGGGCTGTAGTAGCCTGAGAGGTTTCTGTGTCACTGGGAGGGAAAAAGGAAATGAGTCTCTCAAAACTGAAAGTGCTGTAAAATTATTACATCATTTTGTGACAGAAATGATAGGAAGTCTGAAAGCTTAGTGGGTTTGTTTCACATGATAGCAGTGAATTTATACATGGGAAATATATGTGATACCTTTTTTCTTTAGTACAGTTCATTTTTATGTCACACTCATTAAATCAAGGTAGACAAGGGCTGAGCTTTCTTTACAAAACTATCATGTATGAGTGGGAGAGACAGTGCCTGACCCCAGAAGATCACAGTCTGAACGCATCAGACACATGAAAGGTTGGAAGGAAGAGAGAGAAATAACTTCCCCAAGGTCACATAAAAAGCAGCAGAGTCCAGACTGCACCATAATTCTTTCACCACTAACCCTGCCCAAGTTTTGTACAATTTGCTGAGAGAACCTATCTGCGTGGGGGTCCTCGTTGTGAGCTGGGCTCTGGAGAGCTGTACTTTCTAAGCATACTTTATTTTGGTAACAGTAATACTGTGATTATGCCTAATGAAAGTAAAGCATTTTTGCAGCCCGTCAGCACAGTCATGAGATCAGTCATTGGCTTCTGAAAATGAGTTTAAACAGCACTGACACTATCAAGTATGATTTGAAATGACTGTGTATATTTTGTGTTTCACTTTGCAAGGCCAAGATGAAGGTGATTTCCCATATTATCTGTAACATGATGAGGCCATTTCTTGCCCACCCATGTTTCTGGGTATTCCGGTCAGTGCAACGGTCATTGGCAGTATCAAGTCTACTTCTGAAAAATCTATAAAAAAATTCACCATAAGTTTTATTCTAATAATTAAAATGCTTTCAAATCTGAACAGAGTTGGGCAGTTTTCAAAATTAGAAATAGGTTTTTGGTTTTCTGTTTTATTTTTGTGTTGGTTTGTATGTTTATTTTTTTAACCAAGATTATTGTCTGCATGGGAGAAATACAAAGAAAATTTGGTGGGGAATTTTCCAACCAGCCGTGGGTATAAAAAGGAAGTTTGGACTGCACTGTAGATATGCATTTTGTGCACCTGCTTAGTGTTCCACTGCTGAAGTCTGCAATCAGCTCTTTCATGGATCCCTGAAAGTTACAAACAACACTTTATCAGAACATAACTAGAATGTCTTCATGTTAACACATTCCTATTTTCTTCTCTCCCTCTTTTTTTTAGATCGAATATAAGCTTTGCAATGGGTCTGACAAAGAGTGTGTGTCTCCCACAGCCAAATTCATGAAGAAGGAAACGCTGAAGGTATGTGCAAAGCAGCCAGGTCATCATCAACTGACTTTCTTTTAAAAAACAAATGGTACCTTCCACACAAACCATTGGGAACAAGTCAGAGTCATTTCCCAAGACCCAGAGAAGCCTCTGAATCTTCAAGGAGTCATTATATGCCAAGGATATTGACAGGCTTTATATACAGGATTAGATTATATACTGCAAGCAGAAAAAATCAGTGTAATTATTGCACTGTGTTTGTATGTTCCAGAGCCATTAAGCACCTCAAGAGGATTGTAATCCTTCGCTGCTCTTGCTAGGACAGACTTGCCTAGGCAATCTGAGCAAATGGTAGCTTGAACACTTGCTTGTCTACCAAACCAAAAGTATAAATGAATGAAATTAGATTAAGGCTCTTGAATTTGAGGGGTGAGGAGGACTGGGTATCCAGCCTCTTTCCATTCCCCCCAAAGAAAAGATAAATTAGGTTATATTTAGTGAAACTTTAGGAGCAAAGAAAATGCCTGTTCTCATGTTTTTATTCTTCCTTGTGCTCCTTTCTGTGGAACCTGTGCTGGGTCAAGTTCTTGCTGTGCTATACATAACTGTCCTTAATGCATTATGTTCTTTCCTCCCCAAAAGAGGCCATGATTACAGCTACTATATTTTCTCTCTTCTCAACCAGGTACAAAAAAAAAATTACAGACAGGAGAAGAAAAGAGCTACCAAACAACTCTTTAGTGCTCTGAAGGATCCCAGTGTGGTGATCACAGCAGACTGGCTGAAGGTATTTGATACAGACCATTTCTTCTGAGGCTGTGGGAAAAAATAAGTGAGAAGCAGTTGATGTGTCTGAGACTTACGCACTAGCACTTTTTTAAGTGAAAGAAGGCCGAATAATTTTGAGTTGAAGTTACTGTAAAGCTTGATTTAAATAACTGCTATAAAAGTGGAACTATGGGGAGTATTTACTTTCCACCTTAACTCAATTGGTCTATTCCATGTCCTTAAGCAGCAACCAAGGACTCAAAAAGTGCATAGTACAAAGGGAAGTGATGATGTTTCTCTGTTCCTCTCTGGAAGACTCTGTTGGCCTCTTCCCATAAATGTGGTTTTGTACTGAAGAGGGAATAGGCTGAGTAACAGCCTGAAAATGGGCAGATGCAGCTTGTTCTATCGACAATTGGATTTTCTGTTGTCACAGCACGGAATGAAACGTATTGTACCTGGTGACAACTGCAATTTCTCCTTGTGCACAGACTTGGGTAGTGACAGCTTCTCATTGAAGTCCTGAAACTTCTGTGTGGAAAAGTAAATCTGGATTGACATTGAGAGATGAGCACTGTTTTTCTCCTTTGGGGCCATTTAGCCTTCTCAATTAACAGTGAATTGGTTGAACCTTTTATATTGGCAGAACTTAATTTTCAAACATTGCCAAACACATGGTTCTTAAGAAAAACAAAGTAACTTAAGGATCTCATGAAACAATACAGTTGCATTTGGCTAGTGGGAATAACCTCCAACATTGTTCTGCAATTATTATTAGAGGCCAGAAAAGTGACATGCTTATGGTTTATTTGAGAAGTAAGATTGGCGGCAAAGTCTTCCTGTAGTGTTTACTGTTAATGAAAAATAAATATTGAGGTTTTTTTAAAACACAAAGTACCTGTTGCATGTTTGCTGTGACTGGAAATTTCTGGTAAGTTGCAAATAATGCTGGGCCACAAAAACAGAACACAGGAAAGACTTGTGGTTTTGCCTATGCACACTGAAGGCAGGAAGACCGTAGGCAAAATCTAACCTTACTGAGAAACTTCTCCATTCTTTAAACTGTTATCTTTAATATACTCTTATCAGATTTAATGTCTTCTATATAAGAGAGAGCTGCATTGAGCTTGACAGAGAAGTAAACCAGCTGGAGACAGTGCTTTTAAAAATGGGGAATTTGACAAAACCCATTAATAGCAGTGTTCTGCAGAACACTATTAAAATGACTTATAAGTCAAGTTTGACTAGCTATAACATTTTTATATGCAATGTTCTAATTGGCATGTCCTGTGTGATTATTAACAGATCACTCTCACACAGGCCAGCAGTGCTGATTGCCTAAAAATTTATTCGAGCTGCTAACACTGAGCTAGTAAGAAAAATAGGAAGAACACTAAGCCAGTAATAAAAATATGAAGACTAAATTCTGATAGCCAGATTTCCAAGTTCTGGGATTTTGCTGTGAGATCCCTAGGGCTGTTCAGATAACACCGTGTATTTTCCTTAGGAAATGTATCATGGTGCAGCCTTGGAATCAACATACTGGAAGTACTGTATAAATCCTGAATAAATGCTGGGTTTCTTCTAAAGAGCAACACAGACGCAAAGTTTTGTTCTCTTCCCCTTTCCTCCAGATTCGTGGGACTCTGAAGAGCTGGACCAAACTGTGGTGTGTCCTGAAACCGGGAGTGCTGCTTATTTATAAGACGCCAAAGATCGGACAGTGGGTTGGGACAATCCTGCTCCATTCTTGTGAGCTGATCGAGAGGCCCTCCAAAAAGGATGGCTTCTGCTTTAAACTCTTCCATCCTTTGGATCAATCCATCTGGGCTGTAAAGGTAACAATCCCGAAAAGTCAAACAACCTCTTCTTGGTCACCAAAGTTTCTGAGCACTGGTATTGCCTAGCACTGATATTATTTAGTTATTCAGTTGCTGTTAGCAGTGGTGAATTGACTGTATAAAAAGATGAAAGATACCAAAGCTGGATCATTGAATGGCATCAAAGGGACATAGTCCTTGTGATTAGTTACACCGATGTATCGTTCTCAGAGTACAGATGCCTGCATAGACTGAGGAGAAAGGAAATGTGTTAGTGCAGGAAAAGAGGTTTGATACTTAGAAGCTATATCAAGCCATGGCTTACGTCTTTAAAAGAAGTTGAGGCATAGACACAGTTAACTAAATTCCCCAAAACAAGGACACACAACGCACCAAATGCTTCACGCAAGACTGGGAGATGGTTGGCAGGTTTATAATTTGTTTTTTTTTTTTAATGCCGCTGAGGTTTGGATTTGTTTGCAATGGACTTGGAACTCAGTGTTCTGCTCAAGCCTTGACTGTTGCACAAAAGTGTGACTTCAGATAGCCCTTATTGTCTCTTCTTTGAAATGGAAATAGCAGGATTTTCTCCACTTCGTTTTGAGTTATTCTTCAGGCTGAGACAATCCCTTCCTGTACGCACAGTGGCTCCTGCAGTGACCTCTGGATCTCCCTGTAACAAAAAAGATTAATAGTTTTTCACACTTCTTGAAATAACTCCCTGGAAATCTTAAAGAGCTGTATTCCTTTTTCTTCTTTCCTTTAAGTATAGGCAAAAAACCGAAAAAAAATTATGTAATGCCTGTGAACAAAGAGGAAGATCCGAGTACCTCCTGAGAGGCACTGAGAGCCACATCTTTTGGATACCCTGAAGACAAAACTTAAATGTTCTTTTATTTGTTTCCCTGTCAAAAACAGTGACAAAACCAGAGTTATTGCAGACGTTTATTCTCTAGGAGACATCACGAGTGTAAATAAGGCATTACGAGCTGATGCCTTGCTGCAAGGTGGTCAGGAGAGGGAATGGAAATGGAAAGACTCACGGGAGAGCAGTGAAAGCACTTGTCATGGCATCAGAAGCTCTAACAAAAGGGAGAAGCCCTGTGGGAGCAGATCAAGCAGACACACTCCTGCTCATCCATGCAGTTAATTGAACAGTTTTAAACACAGCTATACAATCACTATAAAAAGCCTTTCCATTTTTAATAAGGTAGGAGGAGAGAATTAAAATTAACCTCAGCAACCAGGGGTGAGATCTGCTGATTTCTGCCAGCAGCTCAGCTCTGATTTGTGCCTAAATGCATTGCTTTTGCCTAAAGTTCCAAAGGTTTTGTTGCTACCTTTCTTCTTACTCAGTTTTGAGAGTTTTGATGCTTTTTAAATTCAGACCATGCACCCAAGAAGGTTGTTGATGATTTACTGTCAACAAAAACATTCCTTGTGACTTGACAGGTCAACTGAATTCTTCTGAGAAGCACAGTCAGAGGAGGTAGTGAAAAATAGAATCAAAAGTGCACTCAGATACTGAAAGGCAGAGTTGCTGACAGATCTGAAGTGTTGCACTGGGATGCCCTTCCTTTGATATGAAGCATCCCAAAGAAAGAGGAAGTTTTATCAGTATGTGTATGTATTTAAATATGTATATCTAATTCTTGTGTCTCTTGAGAAAACATAGGGTAGAAATAAGAATTAGTATATTAAATGTGAAGGGAGTGTATATCTGAAAATGTTTGTGTACTAGAGGAAGTCCAAAGAGGTTTAAACTTTAAAGTAACATTCTAAGTTCTTTGAGACATGCTTAGAAAGCCACATTTGAGCTGCACAGTAGGATACTCCCTGAAACCTGAGTTCAGCCGGGATTGTTGTGTGTGATAGATGCTTCCAGCCACGAGGTAAACACCAAAATACACGTCAGGAAGAAATCCACCGGTGAGCTGCTTGATGTCAAAGAGGCTGTCTGCACTCTGTCAACAGTTTAAGGCTGAAGCTGCTAAAAATACTGTTTTATTTTATGTCATTTCACAGCCTCCTTTTAAAGCAACTGGAGCAGAATTGACTGATCTACATTGGTTGTGTATAACTATGCAAAGAAAGTCTGTTTCTCGTGAAATACAAATTCACCTGAGCTTAAGCAAAAAGCCCAAATTGCTGTCCATCACAGTAGAAATAAGATCTGGATAAACACCTTTCCCTCTTGGCCAGAATGGCTTGTGAAATTTTCAGGGATTATCCAGACTAGAGTTGATGGTCCAGCTTTCACTCTCATCAGTGGACTTGCAGTTAACTCAGGCTAATTACTGAATACCTTTGTACACATCTGCCTGGCTGCCCAGCAGATGTTTGGAGCTAAATCTGGGGTTCAGCTCTGGAACAAATATCTGGTTCAGGCACTGCCATAGACCTTTATGGTAGTACTAGCCAAATAAATTTGATATGCAGGCATTTAACTTCAGTTAGAGCAGGGTGAGATTTTGGGGCACCTTTCAAGATAAGATGTAAGGCCATGGCTTATAGCTGAAAGCTAAATACATGCACCAGGATACTGTTTTTCCTATAAAGCTCTCTGGGGTCTAGAGCTGTCTTAGAAGCATATTGCTGAGGGAAAGAGTTCTTTATTCTACACTGCTTCCCTGGCTTTTTGAGAGTTTCAGCCTGAAACTCCTTTGCAGTACACATGGATTAGACCTTTTATCTATTTGTTCCATCCAGGCTTTTGTAAACTCAAGGCCAAAACCGTCAAGGTCCCAAAATCAGCCAGCAGTGCAAGCAGCAGTAAGAAAAGCTTCCCTCACACACTCCAAATGCTGCTGCAGAGGCACTTTGTCCAGTGTGTGAAGGCAGTGTGATCCCACACTGCTCCTGGGAAGAGACATTTTGCCGAGGTGGCTGCAGGAGACTGGGGAATGCCAACGCAGTAATTTGTGTGAGGGTGTGGGTGTCAGTCCTGTCGCTTCGCAGAGGGAGTGTAGGGCTATCAGCTGGCAGGGTTTGCCTGCCTGTCCCAAAAAGTGTCCTGGAATTGGTCATATTTCCCTTCAAGCTTGCTCAGAAGCTGGCTGAACAGCGTGGTGTGGGAAGGCTTTCATTATCTGCAGCCTATTCTGACATTTATTTAGAACAAAAAGTAAGTTGGGGTCAGACTCACTGCATCTGGGAAAATACATAATTTGAATTTTGTTGATTTATAAGAACATTGAGTCATTCCTTTAAAAAAAAAGTCCTTGTGCTGGGCTTTTCCAGTTGTTTATTCCATTCCAGAACACAGCACAGTTTCATCTTCATCCTTATAGTTATCCACAATACTGTTAATGAGATTTTTTCCCCCCTTTTAAGCTTTATTTTATGACTCTCCAAGATGTCTTGTCATACTATCTAAAACTGTCATTCCTCTCCATTTTTCAAAGCCTAATCACCCCATTTGATAATGCCTTTTTGAGTCTCAAATCAGATGTAAAGATAGGAGTGATCTGAAGGTGATCCTTTCTTAGTTGTGCTGCACAGGGGCTGCAGCTGGGCTCTGGGTGCTGGTGCAGCTGGGATAACACTTTTAGTGAGAGATAGTCATTGGCATGGTGCTCAAAGGCTGGGAGACAGAAAGCGTCGTTATGTGTACTGTGCAGATACAGAACATCTTTTAATCTGTGCAGATGTTGGTTTTATTTTTATGGCCTCCTCTCTTTTCTATTTTTCTGTGGGAAATGGCCCCCTCCATGCGTGAACATGCCTTACTATTGAATATGTTTCCTTGGCAGAGTGACCTGGCCGCTTCTTGAGTTTATCTACGTGGCTAAATGCCTGTTACAATTTTGTGTTATCCTCTCCTTCCCATCTCCCCCCTTTCTTTAAATACCCTGTATCTGTACTGTTAGGCTGTGGGGTTTCCCTCAAACAGAGCAAATATCTACCTCTGCACTGAAAATACAAGTAATGGTGTTCTCAGTAGTTCTCCAACACCCTGCTCAGCTGCAAGCTGCTGAAAGGAAAAATGCCGTGGGGAATGATGCCTGATTGCATTAATGTCAATAGTAATGTCTTAAGCTGCTCTTCTCTGGTTTACTAATCAAATCTCAGCTTTGCCAGTCCTGACTATTAAGCCTGTAAACAGCCTTAATTTTGTGAACCTCTTGTGGGAGGGAAAAAGAAAGTGAGTAAGAAGGACCCCAGTTTCTCCTGGTAGCAGAGGAACCCCACAGATGGTGATGGCAAGAAGTTTGCCTGGAGACTGTTGTCTTCTCAACACTACATCTTTGTACACCCAGATACAATTTGATGCTTTTCCTACTCTTAATTATGTCCAAATTTTGGTTTTCTGAGTATAACTTATAAACAAAAATTCAGATAAAATCACTGTTTAACTGTGAGGCACTTGTGTACAGGAGCAGTTTTCAGGAGCAGTCACAGTTCCACGCTTATCAGCTGGGAGGGAGAAATGCTTCTTTCAAGGAATGTGGTTGGACACTATAAAGGCCCATGTAAGGGAGAAAAGTAATACTCAAACTGCAAAAGTCTGCCTACAGATTTTCAGCATTGTCTGATATTCTCTAGAAAGTGATGGAAATCTGTATTGGAGCATCCTGGAGAAAACCTCTTGCTCCCCCCTGCAGGCAACACAGTGGTCATGCAAGTATTGGTGATGTTTTCTGCCCTGCTTTTGTTTCTGACATAATGTCTGCATATTTGAAAAAGGATCTGCTTTTGTGTTATTTATAACAAAGGGAGGAAGAGAAGGAGCTGGAGGAGGCTGGGTCACTTAGAAAATGCAATGGAGGAGGAGGGATTTCTATTTATTTCAGTCAGGTTATGGCATGAAGTCCATACCATGAAGAGTATGAAGCTGTGCTCACTGCATACAGGAACTGCTTTTTCTTAGCATCTTCTGGAGTTCAGAAGAGAAGGAAACAGGGAGGAGATCCAGGAGGGAGCCTGTGGTTCTGCTCAAAGAAGTGCCTCATCCAGGATGGACTTTGCTTACCGGGGCATCATTTCTGGAAGGTCATGATGAAAGGATGGTGGCAGGGTGTTTACAAGACACTTCGGTTTTTTTGACACATCTTCTAAACTAAAGGCAACATAAATGAGCAAAGCCTGAAGCTGCTGTCACCCCAGGCACCACAGCATATAGGTTCTCTGGATTTAAAGGTGAAGGACTGCAACCCAGCAACATGTGCCCATGCTGGGTGACTTTTGGTCCTCAATCTGTAGTTTCCCCTTTCTTCACCTTTCTCACAGACTCAGGATGGAGTTTCTCCTTGGTTTCCTTCCAGAGCTGCCGTTGCCTCTCTGCTCAAGGCGCTCAGAGCACATGGTGTGGCTCTGCTGCTTTTGTGGTGATGTGTGAAGGGTGTTTCCTTGTGAGTGTGTCAGGATGTGGGCAGACCCCATGAGCATCTCATGGAGCAGTCCCTTCAGGTGTTGCACAAAGGTTTGGCTGATTTTGTCCCAAGTGACAGCAATAAGATGCTTTCATTCCTGTGGATCTGAATAATCATAGTAGGTTTTGGGCTGAGCATAGGTTAGACCAAGCCCCATTTGCACGGGAGTTCGTTACTGCCTTGGAGCTGCAGCAGCAATATCGTGATTACTAATGAGTGTCTCTAAATTACTCCATCTGCTCCTGCCTTCTTTCCTATCACAACCATGCACACTCTGCCTGGGAAGGGTGGAAAGCCATTGAACAGTCCATTGCAGCTTCCATGCCTTACACCTTTCTGTCTGTGTGCATTTCCAGGGACCAAAGGGAGAAAATGTCGGTTCGATCACTCAGCCTCTTCCCAGCAGCTACTTGATTTTCAGAGCAGCCTCCGAATCAGATGGTAAGTTTTGGGGTTTGTTTGCTTTCTCCAGATAGCATACTTTCTGCTAGTTAAGAAAATAGTTTGATTTAAAAAAAAAAAAAAAAAGTGTATAAAGGAAAAAATGGCGGCTCACCCAGCCTGAAATAGTGCTCTTAGCAATGGTCAGAATAGGTCAAACAGACTTCTTGCACATTTCATTGCCCTCATTGAGCAGCCGCCTCTCTGGCTGTGGGTATGGAAGAAGGACTTAGGCTTCTAACTGGGGAAAAACACTAAGTCAGTATAAATGAAAGGATGGAAGGAGTTGGTCCCAAAGCTGTTTTGAAAAGGGCTCTGTTTCCTCTGTTCAGCAGAGACTTCACTGTCTTATCTGCCTGCATCTTACCCTGGGTAGGGATCTGTTGAAGGAAAATGGAATGGTGGTATTGAAGAGCTGTCAGTAGATGTCTTTCAGCCACCTGAATTTTCCTGTAAACTATTTGTGCTGTGGTTTGCAGTCTAGCAGGCCCAGATGCTGGTGACTCCACATGTAAAATACTGTTCTGGGAATTCAACAATTATGGAAGGTAAATTTAGGTCAATATGTAACAGACATGCCAGCTTGCTATGTGAAAATCTCTATAAATTCCTTTAGCGGACCTAAAATATCAGTGATTTATAAGCAGATAAGAAGATTAAAAACATGTTGTCATTCCACTTGACCTTCAGACTACTCTAATTTTTTTTTTCATAACAAATTAACCCAGGCTGTTCATTTTATTGATATTTTTCACCTCCTCCACCAAGGAGGCCCATGTATCCCATATGTTCCTTTGGGTCTCATCTACAGTAACTTTAGGACATAAAGAGTTCTTATGGAGCAAAATGGGCTTTGAAAGTAGTGTCCTTCTGATCCAGGAATTAGGTTTTACATTTTCCTGAGGGCTGGAAATGAGACAATGCAAATGCACCTTTGATATGAATATCACATATTGGCACTTGATATGATATGACACTTAGAATAGGAGGAAACTTTCTTTCATTACAGACTTTTGTGCTATTTTCCTCCTGCTGTGAAAAGAGGACAGTTCATGGTGAGGGACACCATCTTGACACTGAAAACTGCTCGCAGATGTCAGTATAGTGAAATGATATGAAAATAAGCAGAAGTAATATAGATCCATAGAAACACATCTATTTCCTAAAATATTATGCTTTTGTAGCTTATTTGTGTAAAGGAATCCAGGATTCTAACCTGGCTCCAAATATCACCCATCTAGAAAGGGATAGATTGATGCAATAATCTCCTGTGGGGAAAAAAAAAGTGCTGTGGGGTAGAGCTGCTAAATTAGAGGCATTTCAAACCTTAATTATACAGACAGCCCACAGAACAGATCTACAGAACAGTCCCACAGAGTTCTTAGGCAAACAAATAGCTTCAACAACCGTCTGTCAATCCAGATTTTATAAAATATTCGTTAGAGACCCATGCACTTGTCTTTCCACTAATTTAATTATTAATGATTAAACCATAGAGGCAGCCTGGCAAAGAGACCTGTGGCTGAGCTTCTACTCTCTTTTTATGGTGTCTGCCACAGGCCAGTTACGTGGAGTAGAAGAGATTTAGATTTGTTCTAACTAACCCTGCCCATAAAGGCTCCTAAGGTAGCAATCGCTCCCAAGAGATCATCAGAAGTAAGACATTTCTAGCTGTGATCTCTGTCTGGGTCGTACAACACGTGCTGGAAAAGCACAAAAGGGACCATACCTGGCACATGAGAATTTCCAGTGTTGAGATGTGTGTGGGAAGTTTTCTGCCCAGTGAATTATTACGCATCTCCAGTGTCATAAGAACTTAAACTAGTGAGTTACTTAAACACATTTTGAAAGCCAAGATGTTGGCCAAGATTCCTGGGAAGCATGCAGAGGCCAGGCAGATTAAAACAGAGTTACTTTGGGTTTAGTGTGATTTTCCTTTACTTTGCTGCTTCTCTCCAGTAGAGAATCATCTCCTAATGTTAGATGGAAAGCTAATGGGGTCAAGGGAAGGAGCTACTGAGATGCCTCTCAATCAAATATCCTAAATATGTATGTATAAAGTAACTAGGGCCTTTGGTTCAGAACAAAATATAAACTCTTGAACAGCACCAGCAGTGCCCTGGAGCCACCTGCACAGGTTTGGAGTGCCCACGTTATGCCTGGTGGATTCTGAATTTGATGAGGTGATTATGACAGCCAAAGCTTTGGGATCTGCCCATTTAGCAGTGGACTTCACAAAAAAAAAATTGATACTGTATTGCACCAGAAATATTAACATGAAAAATGGTGTACTTTTCAGCTGAATGAAATTATTTGACTTCACAGCCGAGGTCAGTGAGCTATGGGAAGTGGCCATGCTTTGTGTAGGAAGGGCAGGATGTGAATCTCCAGGCAAGAGGGAAGAACAGCTCCCTCCCAAACACATGTCCTGACAAATGGCCAAACACATGGGTGTCACACTTGGAGATGAGTGATTTGGAGACAGTATTGATGTCAGTAGGTCATGTAAAACATATGCAGACAAGGACACAAGGAATAGAAACTGCTATGTTTAAAGAACTCTGTATAAACTGCAGCAAAGGCTTGTACTTTGCAGTTAATGTGGCTTGATTTTAAGGTCAGAAGACACGACTGAAATGGTTGTAGACTGTTACATTGCTTCACCTGTTGTGAAGAGGTGTCTCCAAGAGGGTGTGCCTGAGTTAGTTTCATTTCTTTAACACACTGGACAAACCTAGAGCATGCAAGAGAGACAGGAGATTGAGGTAAAATGAGCTAAGCCAGCTGAGACAAAGGGGGCAGGTGGAATCTGGGCCCTTGTG
This sequence comes from Falcunculus frontatus, assembly GCA_013398115.1. NCBI lineage: Eukaryota > Metazoa > Chordata > Aves > Passeriformes > Falcunculus > Falcunculus frontatus. The sequence goes on along the minus strand of VZRV01005924.1, from coordinate 687,887 downwards.
TATATTTGGAGTGTGTTCACATCTCCCCCGTAGTGCAACACTGTGTGAATCCACAGCATCTCTGAGGAGGTGTCCTGGCTGTGTTCTTCTTAACACAGTCTCCCATGTTAGTGGAAAATGAACAACAAAGCATTTGGCAAATGTAACTAACTCGTGGAGGCCTCTGACTTGCTGGGGAATATTGAGTTACAGCATATGTTAGATGTACAGTTCGGCCATCCAGGCAACTATATCATGATCAGCAGCTACATGGCCTACTTTTTCTCTCAGCATTTCAGAATCCCTTTTTGCCCCTCTGCTGTACCATCTGTGACAGACTGTTGGTAGGATTTAAGATCCTGACTTCTGGATGATCTGCAGAACCTCTGCCCAGCTACAGCAGATTTCACATTCACAGACCAGAGCAGCAGTCTGCTTTTTGATGTGTTATAAACATCAGCCTCTGGAAAGGTCATGTCAGCCTACAGGGCTCAACCTGTACAAGTGCAGGGTCTTTCTTTCTTAGCAGTTTCAAAAAAAGAAAACTGTTTTTTCCAAAACGGTGACTGTGTATGCATTTCAGATTTATGTTGAGGAGTGACTTACAATTAGTAGTTTCAATCTGTCCCAAGTTTCCTGCCCAGACCATTCTGGAGCTGCCCCTGAGATCTGTCTGGTGCGTCCTAAACATTTTAAGTCACCTGCTTAGATCTCACAGTGAGGATCTCCACTTTGCCACGGGCACTGCCACCACAGGGTATATTCCTACTAATGGAATTCAAACTGGCAGATTACCAAGGGTTAAAAGCTTAACAGTGGAATTGTAAACCACATTTACATTTTATTCCTTATATCCGTCCTCTCCTTGTGAGGTATGCTTTTGGTAGCCTCCATTGCCTAACATGGATGGAGTTGTGTGGAAATCCTGATGGTCTGGCTTACAGGGTTGTTGTTTCTTTTCTAGGCATCTGGCCCTTCCCCCCAAACTGATGCTCTCATCTGGGGAGGAAATTAGGTTATTGAAATAAGGGTCACGCAGAGAAGCAAAGAACCACGGGGAAGATTGCAATTTGAAACCACGTTAACAATGAAATATATCTCTGGATCCTGGCAGCTCTGGAGAAAATAGAAGTTATCTTTTTAGCTTTATGTCTGTGTTTCTTATTGCTTAGACCTTTCACAGCAGTTTAAAATCCAGGCTTTTGCAACAAGATTTCATTAAGTTCACTGCATAAATTGCACCTGCAGCTAATTGAGAGCTCATGTCCTTGCGTCTTGACAGCCAAAGTTCGAGGAATCATGCACACAGGCACTGAAGTGGTACAGCAAAATAAGCAGTCAGCTGAACACAATGACCTTAATGTTCACTGACTGAACCAAATCAGCCTCTTCCTCACGATTCGTGATTTGTGTGCACTTGAGCAAGAATTCATCGTTTCCAGGTGACAGTCTACTTCAGGTTGATTTTTAAAAGCATCCATCTTGTAAGTGTGAGGCGTGAGGCCAAAGCTGGATGACTTTAATAATTCAAGAAGAATAATATTCCCTTAGTGATGTCTCTCTGGAGGAATGTGTGGTTACTCGGTGTGAGCCTTTTGAAGTCTTAATTGGCAAGAGATTCATCCCAGGTGTTCTGTAGCTACAGGAATGCAGTGGAAAAGAAGTATGGTCCCAGACTGATATTTCTGTGTGTAACGGTGTGATTCCATCTAGAGCAGATTTTTCTTTCTGGTGAGTGCTGAGAGAGCATTGGCTGCATCCTCTGTGACCAGCTGCTGCAAAATGGGGCAGATAGACTTGGCACATCAGATTATGAGTTGTTCTAGGTGAGTGCAAAGAATTTCAAAACTGTATAGCTTAGTGGTTTCAGTGCTGCCTGGTTTTGTCCTGTGAGAGATTTTTGTAATTTTGGATCTCTTCAAAGACTAGGACAGACTCAAGTTTTTCTTTGAACTAAACCTAGGTTAACAGCATAAGCACCTTCTGTTGTTTTGATTTTTTTTTTTCCCCAAGAGGGAGAAGAAATTATTTTTGTCTCTTGGTTTTAGTAGTTCCTTTTGCCTGTGAAAAAAAAGAGTTGGTGCAAGCACATGCCTGCTCCTATTCAGCCTTGCAGCCTCCAGATTTCTTCATGGTGCCAGCAGTGCCCTGCTGACCCTGGAAGTGTCCTGCAAGGAGCCAAAGTGATTCCCACTTGCACAGCTGTATTGCGGGAGGCATCTGAAAGCATGTACTGGACAACCAAGGGATCAGGCCCAGCCAGGCTGGGTTTGGGGAAGGCAGGTCCTGCTTGACCAACCTGATCTCCTTCTGTGTCAAGGTGACCTGCTTAGTGGATGAGCACTGGAACAGGTTGCCCAGGGAAGTGGCTGAGTCACCATCCCTGCAGGTATTTAAAAGACATGCAGATGTGGCACTCTGGGACATGGTTTAGTGGTGGACTTGGCAGTCCTGGGTTAACAGTTGGACTTGATGATCTTAGAGGTCTTTTCCAATGTAAACAATTCTCTATTTTTATATATTTGGATTTGAGAGGAGCTTAAGAGCCTGTGAGAAGATTCTGCCACAGGCTGACAATATATTTCTGGGTTTTTCTTCACAATTTAAACAAATGGTTGGTTTAAGCCACAGTTTGTGAAAAATTATAACTGATAATTGATTACATTTTTTGCATGGCAGCTTTAAACACCTCAAACCTTCTAAAAGAATATTATTGTAACTTTTTTTTTGCTTCCTTCATATACACCCTTTTGAGCCACCATTCCTCTCTGAAGGAACCCACATCTTACACTCTTTTCTGATCTATTTACCCTGTGTACAAAAAACCCTTCTTGAGTCACCCACTCAAAGTTAGAACATGTGAGAATTGAGGTAGCCATGAAGCCTTCACCGTGACTGTAGGTGACAGCCTTTAATTATGTGACCACGTCCATTTCTCCTCTTCTGCAGTTCCTGAGGGAGTAAGTAGACTTGTCAGGTAAGCAATTAAGTAATCCAAATGCTAGCATTTTTGTATCATCTTCACAATCCAGAAGAATACAACTCAATAGAAAGGTCACTCAGATGTAAAAACATTTCATGTAGGCCTTTAGCAAGGAAGCAGGTTTATCTTGTGTGCAATCCCTGTAATTGAGAGAGTATAATTTTATGGTGTTATGCTGCAATTAACACACCAATGACTTGCAGAGAATGTAATCTTTTTATTTGCAGAGGTAAGCCCGTATTTTACATGTGGGTTAGTGACACATGTTTGTTTGGATTCACAGCACCATCTGATGGCTCAAGGCCCATTTCTGGTTTGCATCCCTTCGGTTCAGTTTCTGTTAGAAATGAAAACGAGGATGTACGCTGATGTCATTTCTGTTTGCTGCAGGGCACAAGGAATGCTGACTGCTGATGCACAGCGAGTTCCTCTAAAGCTCTGTATATCAGCCTGGGACTAGTAAAATGAATATTTAATGTTTTGGGGTTTTTTCAATTTAAGCTCCTTGAATAAGGGTTCAGAAAAGATTGAAGTTTCTCATAACGCCTCCTGGGGAGTTATCTAAAGAGATGGAAACCCTAGATACATTGTGCAGAAATTTCCTCTGGTGACATGGTGAACCCCAAAGTTTTGACCGAGCCTGTAAGATCATGTCAGTACCGGTGAACACCAGTGGCAGTGGGGTGGGGATAAAAGAGCTGCCCATGGGTCAAGGCCAGCATGGACTGCTCTGCCTGCATCCCCAGGGATGGGAGGGCTGCAGGGGCATGGTAAGGGGGCTGTCTTAGGGACACTTGGGGCCACCCTTGCCTCAGCCATCATAGGATAATGAGAGAGCTGTAGAGCACTGAGGACATGACCTCGGTGCTGCCTCAAAGGGCTCATGCTGCTACAAATCAACCTACCTGTCAAAGCACCTGATTTTGACAGCCTATTTAATATAAAAATATCTTGACATAGGCGGCATTTTCAAATGTCAGATCATGCAGCTCTCACTCCGTGGAACTGCAAGAGAAAAACAAATGTAAAGGCAGAGGAGAGTCAAGGCAGGGAGCCTGAGCAGGAGTGTGCTCCCTTGTGTGGCACAGCCTGAAACAGATTTGCATGGTGGTGGGTTTGGGGGAGAAAGGATATGTAGGAGGAGGTGGATTTTTGCTCAGTGCAGCCATTAACTCTAATGGGTTATCCATGCAAATCCTCCACATAGTGAGAAGAGAATAAATCTCTGTCTGTAAAGCCTTAATGCAAGAATATTTGTTAAATACAAAATAGTGTGAAATCAATTCCAAAAGCATTCAACCTTTCTAATCTTTTATTAACCATTATTTATGATGTTACTATTAAATCATAAGCTGATGCTGAAGGAATTTATGGGATGAAATTAGAATAAATGACTGGGGCTCTGCAATGTTTGTGGCTAAATGTTCAAGTGCAATTCTTCAAAGATTTGAGGTATTTTTAGTTTACTGGTTGCAGCTTTGTATCAAAGCAAGCACTGAAAGCCACTCGAATTTATAAACATTTCTTTATATACATGTTCTAGATTTTTTTTTAAACTCTTGTTGATCTTATAGAGCAAATTTTGGTCATATTGAAGCTGATGGGAATTCTGCCCTGGAGAGCAGCAGGATCCCAGTGAGAGTTATGCATGTGCTTGATGCTGTGTGATAGAAAAGAATCTAATGGAAAATTTTGCCAAACAGGACCAGGAATGAATGTGGTCCAGGGAAACCCTTTTTGTAGCACTTGCCATTGCTAGAGCAAAATCCTTTGTTTCCTTCACTGCCTCTCAGTCACACTTCTAATTATTGTGAAATGTATTCTGAGAAGTGTAATGAAGAGCTCTGTTTTACAAGCTTGAAATTAGAGGATAACTCCCTTGATACTTCAATTCTCTAATGTTCAGCTAATTTGCAGGTGCCCTGGCCTCATTAATGATTGCACTACAGAAGCAGGCTATTTTCAGGTGCTTCCAGGAGTACAGCAGCTCCAGCAATGTGGTGGTTAGGCTTTAGCACGCAGCTTTGTAGCCTTGTCTGGATCATTGCAAAAGGAGCCAAGGATCAGTTTGGTTTCCTGTGCTTTTCATTTGCTGTCTGTCTGTGGGACCTGTGCAGGCCGTAAGGAAATCCAGTGTGGCTGTGCACAGGATCTGCAGCTTATCTTGGCTCTGTGCCATGCTTATGGTTTCTGCAAAATAGACCCTTCAGGTAAAGATTTTTTTTGTGACAAGATGAGAAAAAATAATGCCCCACCCAGATTATCTGATGGACCAGGCAGAGAGAAGGAATAGAAAAAAAAAATTAAAATGCAGAGAAAGAGGCAAAATGAACAGCCTAACAACTTTCTCTAGTCTCAGTCACTCTGTCACATATTGACCACCCTGGATCTTGATGGGAATGATGGTTACTGCAGCACTACATCCAGTGTGGGACCTCTGAGCGGGCTGTGGTTCAGTGATCCCAGAGTAAGCAGGGACCTTTCTCATGCAGCTCAGTGCCCCAGTATCTCTCTGCCATTGGGAAGTGCGTGAGGTGGGGATGCCAAGTGGTGAATGTGTTTTGGGGAGTGTATTACTTGAAGGCACGAGATGCTGGGTGATGTGGAATCCACCATATCCGTACACATTCCCTGCATCATGGACTACATCAGAAAGGGTCAATGGGATGCGAACAAGTTGTGGGAAATCAGAAGGAGATGTTATTAGGGAAGAGGGAGTTGGGGTGAGCTTCCCACTGTATCACCCGTGTGGATGTATTACTCATGCAGCCACTAAAACACACCATTCCTGGCAAGATAACCTAGAGATTATATATATGAAAAAGATATTCTACACAGTGACTTCCTGACTTATAATAATAATGAGCTTCACTCCCAGGCAAGAAGCTTTTGGGAAGCAATGCATGAATTGTGTTATTTACTCTGCTATGCTTAAATAATCGCTTTTGTTTTCACAGGCCGATGCTGGCTGGATGCTTTGGAACTTGCCCTGCGTTGCTCCAGCCTCTTCCGGCTCAGTGCCTCCAAGCAGGGAAAGGATGGAGACGTGAACTGCTCGAGTGATTCTGCGCATGCGGGGCTCAACCACCTCTTGCACACCAGTGCCATGTCAGACCAGGAGTTCTTCCAGTAAGACGGGGCTGTTACTCCTTAATGCACAGAGAGGTGTCAGATGGCTCAAGCTTAAGCGTAATCTTGCCAGAGTCCACTGAAGAAATCTGTTTAAAAACCAGCCTGTGTGTTCTGCTGCTGCATCCCTCACTCATATATGGGCTTGGTGTTGCCACCTAATGCTTAAACACACGGGCTGGGGGAAATCTCAGCTGTGTTTGTTTGTACATAAACGACTTTCTTCTGTCCCCTGCTTGGGCCAAAATGGTGTCTGGGGATGCCAGCATGAAAAATGGCTTGCCTGAGTAAAGATTGCAGGATCTAGCTGCTGTAGTTACACAGACACAGTCACTAACAATGTCTGTGTGTTGCTAGCACATATGGCTCTTAGTCTGATCTATTTTTTAATAATGTGTACTCTTCCCTAGTAATACTGTGTCATAGTCAGCAGAGTGCACACACTGCATCCTTAGTTTTATAATTACTTTCTCGCTCTACAGGGGTTTTGAGTGGCATCCAATTTCTTCCTCGATGAATCAGATAAATTTTTATGTAAGGGAAAAAAGTCCCCACAGCCTCCTTTCTATTCATATTCCTGGTGTTACTGCAGCATTTTGGAACATCAAAGCTCTCTACACATTAAAAAGCCCCAGGCCTTACTGTTGCTTATAGCTGAATAAGCAACTTCAAAAATCCTCCTGGTATAGACATTTGGCCTTTGGAGTGAGAACTGGGAGAGGTGGTGTCTATTTCTAGTTCTGCTGATTGGAATTTGACTTTTAGAGCTCACAGCAATGCACCATCGGTTATGCAGTTTCTAGGGTAGCAATTCTTGCAGTCTGCAAAGATGATGCCTTGCAGAGCTGAACCTCACCTTTAAGAGGTTTTCTTGGTCTCTGTTATAATGACAGCAGAGGTCTGAGTCCTCTTCAGAGTGTGAAGGTATCTCTGGTCCCATGGGACCAAAGGGGTGGCAGAATTTCACTCTGCCCTTTGCCCTGATAGGTTCTGGTATTCCCACCATGTGTTCTCCAGTCCTGTTGTTCAGGTTTATATCTAGAGTTTGAAGAAGAGCTTCACTGAAGAGCAGTGGGAGAAGAGAAGGAAATCTAATTTCTTACCACATCCTGTGCCCTAGTACTTGTGCAAATGCGCCTGTTGCTTGTGGGCTTCTTTGATAATACTTTCCTTATGCCTGGGAGTCTCTGTGCTCACTGTGATAATGAATTCAAGAATACAGTGGACTTGTTTCTTGGCTGATGGATGTGTGTACAGAAATAAACATAATACTAAAATGGAGCCTGTGGCACTGAGGACATTCAGGCAAACCCATGGCTACTGTAAGGTGATGCAGAAGATAGGGTTAAAAATCTAGTAAAGTGTTTCTTCAGAATATGATGAGAGAATGATGTCTAAGTGATGCCTCTATTTCGCCTCTTCGTTGTCTGGCATTAAAAGCCAACTTGAAATATGGAGCTCAGCAGTAGTAGCACACATGGCAGAGTTTTCAGGAGGACAGAGTACCCACAATTGCAATCAGATTTTTTTACAGATTTTACAGATTTTTTTACAGGCTCAAATTTTAGCTGAGTCTGGTTCAAGCTGGGCGTTCAGCATCTGCTTGTCGGGACAGTACACTCTCCTTTCTGAGTCCTACCACGGTTCTGAATGTGTACCCAAACTCCCCAGTGCTTAAAGCCCAGGGGAGTTTGAGGGTTGCAGGACAGGAGGATGACTTGCTGTCATCCCTGGAGGAATGAAGAACATTTAAATAAGGGAGAATGCAAAACCCAGACTGTGCAAGTGCTGAGCAAAGGGTTTTTGGTTTGCCAGTGACAGTGGCTTCCTCACAGGGATTCAATCATTCTAATTAAATGCTTTCCCTACAGGGAATCTTACCAATGAAATTGGCATGCAGTTGTTAGGGGGCCAGTTAATTACATTTAACTCTATCTTCAAATTAGCCAAACTACTCTGTCAAGAACAGAAAAAGAAAGGGAAGATGATGGATATTACAGGGAGACTAAAACCCCCTTGAGAGCTGGCAAAGGCAGATTTTCTGTTGAGCCAAAGTTGCATTTGTCTGCTGGCTGCTTTGCTCCTTTCCTGCTGGGAAACAAATCAAGATTATACAGTGATTTCAAAATCCATGTCTTTAGTAGCCTATAAAAATGAGAGAGAGAGAGCTGTGTGAATGAATCAAAGGCTGAAGTACCGTGTCAATCAGTGACTGTTAGACAAGAGACTTTTAGGGCACCAGGCACTCTTGTTTTTAATATGAAGTTGTATTTCTTGTGGCTTCCATGTCTTATCTCCAGCAGTCCCAGGAGTCTGGCTGGTTACTTGTTTGACAAGAACCAACGTTTTTCTTTGTGTAGAGGAGTATCAAACCCGTTGTGATATCAAACCCAAAGAAGTCCTGGTCACCGACTGAGGTTCCCAGGAATGCCACTTAGGGAATAAAGCACTGCTGTAAGAGAACTCTAATATGCTGAAACAGTAAATTAGTCATGAAAAATGCCAGGTTACCCATGTTCATGGTGGAAATCCAGTGTTGACTTTTAACACAGTCATTTCTCCCCAGCTTTTGGAGTCTGGTCCAAATCTCGTTGGAAGCCCCTGGGAAGTCTTTACATTGATTGGTTGGCCAAGCTCATGGCATGGCTTTTGTTTTCAGCATATCATACGTTTACAGTGGTGATTCTCTTTGGAGGAAGAGCCTGGCTGCACTTCAACATCTCGTATTTGATCCTCAGCGTGAGAAGCATCTGTTTTCCCTTTGGTTCCCCAGGGTGGTTCCGTGGCTCTGGATGTATTAAGTCTTGCTTTGTTTGTGGTAGTGGATAATCAGTGCACAGTTGAGTGGAATTTCATATGAATTTGATTTCTCTCTTGGACTAAATCTGAAATCCCTAAAAAATACTGGGGCGGGGGCGGGGGGG